>OY755240.1:60273952-60829044 GCA_963576725.1 Azorinus chamasolen | reverse complement strand
TGTTTGTTTCCATGGGTGAGACGAAGCATGCGTCGAGCACCTTTGACTACGACAGATCAGCGGCGGAAAATACAACAGTCATGTTTTTCAAAGTCTTACAGCAAAGCCAATTCAACACCGATTTTAATCAGTTTGGTCTTGATCCGTTCCAAATTCCATATGCTAAGCGGCACAGTTAGTGCTTTCCTTAAATATTGCTCCGTCTTGTCGATGCAAGACCGCGATTATGAAAAACGCTAGAGCGAAACGATGTGACTCCCGCCAGGATGCATAGACGTATATAGGGGGATCTGTATTCGTTAATCTTTTCAACAAAAACGCGAATTATTATTATTATTATTATTATTATTATACCATATTTATATAGCGCTCTTTTCACACGGGATATGTGCGTTCAAAAGCGCTGTACATGGATGAAATCAATAATCGGAACGAACCGCATGATTATCTATACAGACAATGAAAGATTTACAATAGATGTGCAATAAATATAAAAATCACTAGCCGGACGGTTAGTGAAGGATATACAAAAAATATACAATAGATATGAAATCATAAACCGGAAGGAACGGCATGGTCGTCCATCCAGTCAATGAAATGTATGCAATATATATACAATAAATATAAAATCACTAACCGGTAGGAACCACATGATTATCCACCCGGTCAATGAAAGATATGGAATAGATATACAATAAATGTATAACCACTAACCGGTAGGAACCGCATGAGTATCCACCCAGTCAATGAAAGATATGCAATAAATATACAATAAGTATAAAGTCACCAACTGGTAGGAACCACATGATTATTTATACCAAGTCGGTGGATTATAAGCAATATATATACAATAAATATGATATACAATAAATACGAAATCACTAACCGGTAGGAACCACATGATTATCTATTCGGTCAGTGAGAGATTGATTCCTACAGCATATCCCAAGGGCTGCAATGGCAAAGGAATCGTAAGGTATGAGAATGATGATTATAAGCTACTTTCCCTAAACTGTCCTAGTAGTATATGTTGAAGAAATGTGTTTTCAGAGATCTTTTGAAACATGCCAGTGAGCTTGCATCTCTAATGCCTGATGGCAGAGCATTCCAGAGTTTTGGAGCTGCATTCATGAAACTTCTCTCACCGTATTTTACCTTACGACTTTTTGGTACAACCAACGACAAGGAGCTACTTGCTGACCTTAATTCTCTGCGGGGCCGATACACGTCAAGCATGTCGACAATGTACTTGGCGGATTCATTGTGCATGGCTTTATACGTAAGTGTCAGAATTTTGAATTCAATGCGATGTTGAACCGGAAGCCAATGAAGTTCTTTCAAAACAGGCGTGATATGATCATATCGAGGAGTCCTGGTTATGATGCGGGCTGCTGTGTTTTGAACTCTTTGGAGTTTCTGCAGTGTGCTTTTTGAAATTCCATGCAGCAATGAGTTGCAGTAGTCTATTTTTGATGTAACCAGAGAGTTCACCAAAGTCTTGGTAGCATCAGGTGAGAGGTACTTTCTTATATGACCTATTCGTCGGAGCTGTGCATAACTAGACCTACACACCGAATTGATGTGTGATGCCATATCCATTTGTGAATCGAGCCATGTACCGAGATTCTTTATACACAAAGACGGTTTGATCTTAGAGGGGCCTACTTGCACATGAATGTCTTCAGGTACTACTGTGTTTTTTGCATGAAACAGGATGACCTCAGTTTTGTCAGTATTGAGCTTCAGCATGTTCTGGTGCATCCAAGAGACTATTTCGTTGAGACAGATCTCAATTCGTGTTAAAGCTTCTTGTTGACAGGAAATGTCTTTGGGCTTAAAGGACAGGTATAATTGCGAGTCATCGGCATAAAAATGGTGCTTTAGCCCATGGTTTCTGCAGATTGAGCCGACAGGTTTTGTGTACATGATGTAGTTTTTTGGTCCAAGGACCGATCCCTGTGGCACGCTATATTTCATATTTACTGGGGTGGACAACTCCCCATCTACTGATACTATTTGATAGCGGTCATTTAGATAGGAGGTCATCCACTCAAGGGGTTTCCCAATGATTCCGAAGTCTTTTTCAAGGCGCTTTAGCAATGTTTCGTGATCGATAGTGTCAAATGCAGCCGATAAGTCAAGCATCACCAGAACTGTTGTTTCATCTTTATCTAGGGATTGAAGGATGTCATTCTGAACTTTCAGAAGAGCAGTCTCTGTTGAGTGATGCTTTCGGTATGCTGATTGATAGTGCTCATGTAGATTGTTTGAGTTCAGGTGGGACTCAATGCGTTTGTCAACCACTTTTTCTAACACTTTGGAGACAAATGGCAGATTTGATATAGGCCTATAATTCTTAAGTTCATTTGAATCGAGATCCGGTTTCTTTAAAATAGGTCTGACATGTGACCTTTTGAAACTTTTTGGAACATAGGCATTGTCTAAAGAGGAGTTTACAATGTTTGTCAAAATCGGTAGGAGTTCATCAAGGCATGACTTTAATAGCCATGTAGGTATTGGATCCAGTTCGCAAGACTTACAGGGGGATGCCTTAATGATCTGTCCTACTTCTTCTACTGTAGCTGTAGCAAACTTTTCTAATACGTTTGTTGAATGCTGCATCTCAGTGTCAATCGTCGCACTGGATACAGTGCCTGATGCAATATCAGCACGTATTTTGTCCACTTTGTCAACGAAAAAGTCACTGAATTCTTGTGCAAGATGCTTCGAGGACGAAGTCTTAGGCAATGAGATGTCACTAGTTGAACCTAGCAGATGCTTAGTGACTCTGAAAAGACTTTTTGAGTCTGCCTGGCATGCTTCAACTTTCTCTGAGTAAAAATCAATCTTTGACTTAATTAGTAGCCTGTTGACTTTGGCACACTGTTCTCTATATACTAGTAGCTGATGGTATATTGTGAGTTTGGACTTTTTCCAGTTCCGTTCCAACTTGCGCCTTACATGTTTAGCATCATGCAGTTCCTGGGTATACCAAGGGCATGATGGTCTGAGCGTTATGGTTTTTGTACACAGTGGTGCATGTTTATTGACAAGTGCCGCCAGTGTTTGTGTATATGACTTAACCAGCTCATCAACATCTGTCGTCTGCATACTCGATTCGATGGGTTCCGAGTTTACGAGGTCTCTTTTGAATGATTCTATATTAATTGCCCTAAGTTTCCGAAATGAAACAGTTTTTCTCACAGTTGGGGGTTTCCCGGCCTTTGCCTCGAAAGTTACGGAAAAATGATCTCGCGAAACTTTATCACTACTGTCGGACAGTCCAGGATCTGTGACTTCAATGTTCGACACACAGTCATCACCGTCCCGTGTAATAACAACATCAAGGGTATGTCCCCCTATATGAGTGGCTTCACTCACATGTTGTTGCAGTCCAAATGATTCAAGTGTACTAACAAAGTTAGCAGTGTTTCTGTCATTTGGAATGTCAAGGTGGATGTTTAAATCCCCTACAATGACGACCGGTCTGTCGGTGGTGGCAAATTTAGATAAGAAAGATGGCCACTCATTCTCAAGAAAATCCCCAGTTTTTAGACCATTTGCACGTGATGGTGGCGGTCTGTAAACAACTACTAGACGCAGAGTGAAATCTCGGATACTTAAAGTGCAGTCCATGTACTCAAAGTTTGAAAAATCATTATCTCTTGTTGATGTATGGATGCGGAGTCCTATTGAAGCCTTATATATGACTGCTACCCCACCGCCACGGTTGCCATTGCAGCGAGGGACATGTCCGATTTTGTAATGAGTAGGAACCAGCTCGTTTAAACACGATTTGTCTACAGAACTACCGAGCCAGGTTTCCGTAATGGCTACCACATCAAAGTCATTTGAAACGATATAGTCGCAAATAGAAAGGGCCTTGTTTTTGACTGACCTGGGGTTTAAACTGCATACCTTTACAAAAGTCTGAATTCTGACTGGCGCTGGAGCTTCGCGATTTACATGCACAAGAGTTTCCGTTTTCTTAGAAAAGGGCGCTGTTGAGAATTTACTCGTGTACCGGTGGGGTTTTGAAACAATGGGGATTATCTGGGGAAACTGTTTCAAGTGACTGAGATTTACGCCATCAGATGAAACCCTAATTTCAGTTTGACGATTTCCAGAAACAGTTGGAATTGACTGAGGTATTTCCCTTAATTTGTTTAAATGAACACCTTTATTTACATCCCAACTACGCCTTGATTTTGAGTTGCCCCCTTTAGAGCCTCTGAATTTAGCTAAGCCAGTTTGCCCAAAATCTAACAGCCCTAGCTGTCTCAACCTGGACAATACTAGCGTGTCGGGTTTTAAAATAGGCGATGATTGCCCTATAAAAGAAAGATCACACCTTGTATACTGTATCTGTGTTGAACTAATCCGCTTCTTTCCTTCACCTGTATATCCTAATGCCTGAGGCACACACATTTGAATTTAAATATCCAGTATTGCACAAAATTGATTTATTTATTTCACTTTTTTAAGTCAAATCACAAAACAGAATCACTTAAAAAGTACACCATTCTATTAACACTTCCTTCATGCACTATTGTGTCACTTTTTTGGAAAGTTTTATATAGTATTTCCCTCTTAAAACTATGCAAAGCATCAGAGCGAAATCAATGCAGCCTTCACACTTTGGCGCATAATACTATGGTTAAACACTATCTAAAAACATTAAACTCACCGCAATTAAAACGGTGCTTACTATTTCTAGTCAGCTACGAGGCGCCAGCTTTCTTTCTCCAACTTTCCTTTTGAACGGATGCGACCATTTTGCTGTGACCCGGCTCATAAACTATTCGATATGCAAATATCCGGGCCACAGCGATTTGGCCACCTCCGTTCAAAACGAAAGTAGGAGAAAGAAAACTGGCGTCTTATAGCAGACTACAAATAGCCAGCACCGTTTTAACTGCGGTAAGTTGAATGTTTTTCGAATGTGTTTCAGCATAATTCGCGTTTTTGCTGAAAAGTTTAACGAATACAGATCCCCCTATATACTTCTATGCATCCTGGCGGGAGTCACATCGTTTCGCTCTAGCGTATTTTCAAATTCGCGGTCTTGCAGCGACAAGACGGGGTAATATTTAAGGAAAGCACTAATTGTGCCGCTTAGCATATGGAATTTGGAACGGATCAAGACCAAACTGATTAAAATCGGTGTTGAATTGGCTTTGCTGTAAGACTTTGAAAAACATGACTGTTGTATTTTCCGCAGCTGATCTGTCGTAGTTAGATACCTTTCAATACATATATAGACCCGATAGGAAATTTCTTTCCGGGTCGTGCTTTACTTGTTTTTCGGAGCGGTTTAAGGTTCAAATAGATAGTTGTAGGCTAGTTTATCATACTTCGATCACATTATTTATTTATTTTTATTTTTTTTTTGGGGGGGGGGGGGGTGTTTCCATGGGTGAGTCCAAGCATGCGTCGAGCACCTTTGACCCGTGCTGGAAAAGCGAGGCGTTGAATTCAATGGAAGATTGAGGATAAACCCCTTTCCAATTTACCTCCTTTGGGTATAAGTATCTTTCAGACTTCTATAAGCATACCAATTCTGAAGGCGAAGCTTGATTGGGTTGTCATGAAATCATTTTATGACATCGTTCTGTATAAAAGGTTGAATTTTGATACTTTGCATTTTCTGATTACAAGGCTGTTGGATTTCTTCGGCTTAAACTTTATCCTTGTTCAAAATGGCCGAAAATATGGCCGACAAAGCAAAAAAGGTATTGGTGAGTTTATTAAACAGCCTGCATGATATACAACCAATGACATACAGTACATATTTTAAATTCTTTGATAGCAAAATTAGTCCAATATTACTTTACGGGTGTGAACTTTGGAATAGTGAGTACATAGAACGAATAGAGAGAGTACATGTATATGTTTGTAAACGTTTTCTAAATGCACCATTAAAAACTTGTAATTCTGTTATCATGGGTGATTGTGGTAGATATCCATTGTATATTTCGGCATTTAAGCAATGTGTAAAATTTTGGATGCGTATAATTACAATGTCTGATAACAGGTACGTAAAATGTGTTACAATATGTTGAAATATTATGATGCACGTGGATATAAGAACTGGGTCACTTCATTGCGTTTAAATTTGTGTAGCAATGATTTTGGTTATATATGGTTAAGTCAAGTTGTTGACAATCCTGAATGCTTTTTGAATCAGTATGAAAATAGGTTAAAAGACCAGTATAAACAAAAATGAAATGTGTTGTTATAATAACATAAATTGGTTTTATACAAACAGTATAAAGTCGAATTTGTGAAAGAGTTATATCTGGATGCCATTGATTTGAAGAAATTTAGAAGTAGTTTTGTATCATTTAGGTCGTCATCACATAAGTTGATGATTGAAGACGGTAGACATATTCATTTGACTAGAGAAGTACGCTATTTTATACATTGTGTTGGTTCCATAGAAGACTAATTACATTTTTATTATTTTGTCCATTATATGCTGACCTGAGATCAAAATATATACATAATTAGTATTGGGATTCGCCAAATATTCATTAATTCAATAGCTTGATGTCTTCTAGCGATACACTTACGGTACATGTATAACATTTGGCCTAGTTCATATATTATGCAATGGAACATCGCGACGAATTTCTAATATGAATATGAATATTTATATACAGTTGGGTTTAATACTCGAATGATGTGGAATACCACAGGAATTATTATGTATTATATATTGTATTACTCTGATCACCAGACTATTATAATAGTGTAACACTGTGTTCACAACTACACCTGATACATGCTTAGTTTTGTTTGTATGTATTTATATGTGTATGGGCCGGTGGCCTATGATGCGAAATAAACTGAAACTGAAACTGATGTACGTCACATCGTCCTGACTTGCAAACAACCTTCAACAATGTCCAAAGTATACACCCAGTAATTAGGATAGGGGGTATAAACTCAGTAATATAATCAAGACTCAGTAATCAGAATAGTAATAATATACAATCAGTAATCAGAACAGTAAGGCATAGACTCATTAATCGGGAATTCAAGGTATAGATTAGTGATCGTGATAACAATCTATACACCCAGTAATCAGGATGATAAGGTATAAATTAGTACTCGAAATAACAAGATATGTACACTCAGTAACCAGTAAGACACGAATTAGTACTTGAAATAACAAGATACATTGTATATACACTCAATAAGGTATGTATTAGTACTTGAAATAACAAGATATATACATTCAGTAAGGTATGTATTTGTACTTGAAATAACAAGGTATATACACTCATATTAGAACTTGAAATAACAAGGTATGTACACTCAGTAAGGTATGTATTAGTACTTGAAATAACAAGGTATGTACACTCAGTAAGGTATGTATTAGTACTTGACATAACAAGGTATATACACTCATATTAGTACTTGAAATAACAAGGTATGTACACTAAGTAATCAGTAAGGATAGTGCTCATACAATCAGTAATCAGGACATGAAGTTATTCAAGGACTAATCGGAATAGTAAGGCATACAATTAGTAATAATGATTCAAATCCCGTGTCACTCTAGGCAGGAGCTGTCTTATCAGGATCTGCAATATTTACAAGTTGAGTGTGCAACCAGTGTACTCCACAGCAGTAATTGCATAGCGAAATACTTGTACACAGTGAAGATATATGTAATTATAAAATAGGGCATGCGTAAAGAGGGAGAACTGTATTTTAAAATTCAGCAAGCGAAGGGTTAACCCTTTCCCTAGTCATGTAAGAAATAATCACGTCATGAATAATAAATTTCCTATGATCATTTTTGTAATTGATGTGAACGCAGGAAAAGTTTGGCCACAACAGTAACTATGTATAGAGTTACAGTTATATAATTCAATAAGCAAACAGAGCAGGTCCTGTTCAGACAGACAACACGAGCTGTCTTATCTGGGTCTACACAGTTTGCAATTATGCCAAAGGTCGTCTATGAGGGGAACGCTTTTAAAAACTGAGAGTTTCCCGCGTTTCCGCGTAGACTACTGACACTTCGTAGCCCGAGTATTACTAATACCCAGCTGACACAGATACGAGCTCTCTGTCAAAATAGTACGTGTCTTTATTTTGTAAACATCGGACAAGGAAATTAAATCGTTCATTACTGGGTATTGAAGGTATGTTGATACACCTGATATGTTAGACGAAACAGTATATTTTGTTTTCAAATAAGTGGGGCCTTTATAATTCAAGCTGTTATGATCACGGTGGTCTAAAGTGCACCTTAGATACCCAAATGACCTGCCCATGTAAACAATCCATTCTGGGTCGAAGCCATTGATTACATAGATATAGAGTATATGTATATGTATACAAGAATAGGATTGACGCAAGTGTCGAAGTTATCCGGCAAAGGAGAGTTTCAAGGAAAATAGACACTATTGTAAATTGAATATGTTTTCAAAATAAGTACGAAATACATTTTACATGGAAAATGAATTTGGCAAAGGATAAAACATTTTCGTTAAAGATACAAGTATAGTAACACATAAAATCAAAGCTTAAGACGTTGCAGTATTCTTTGCATGACATTAATCTGATACCGTTCGCTTTGGCATGGGATTGCGTATCTATAAGGGAAGGGATTAACACTATATCCAGTTTATGATACAGTTGCAGCTGACACTTCCGCTGTTTCCCACTTTGATTATTATCACACTGGCCACTCGCAGTTATGGGTGTGATTACCTATAATTGCTTGCATAATTATAAGGTCATCCGACGCGCGCTTCTTTATGTCAAGTATTTTCATTCATGTTATGATCACGTGATTTCTTCATGTGACTGATTATTGTATACCCTTGCGCCCATCTTACACATTGCTATATTTTGTGGATTTTGTTGCACATACTAAGCCGAAGCTTATGTTACGAAGCATTTTCTTGTCAGATATAGTATACCACGATTGGTTCCGGATGTCATGTTATTAAACACCTTTTGTATCCATCGAATGCAGGTCAATAAATTTCACTATATTGTCAGGTCAGCGAGGGTACCATGGAACGCCACCTTTGTATTCTATTGCTACGCAAAGAATACAAAAATATAATTTCATATAATGTGGAGTAGAAATGTAGCATATGAAAGTTGGAATTGGTAATACGGTGTTATGTTGGACTAGTTTTTATTTAGGAGGAACGAGAAAGCGGAAGCATACACCATGATTTTATCTTTAAATATAAATTGTAAAACTTGAAAAAGTAGAGCTAGAGTGATTCAGATCTGTTATTTGACCTTTTTACATGAGAAGATGCAATCTGAGTTTCAATATACAAAATAGTAGTATAACAACCGTATGTAACTGTATGTAACTGTATGTAACTGTATGTCATTGTATGTAACTGTATGTAACTGTATGTAATTTAACCCATTTCCCTTTTCAGGATTTCTTTCAAATTTCCTTGACCTCATCAATATTCGTAGACAGAATCTTCCAACTTAACCATAGTCTATGCAAATTTTCACCCTAGTAGAAACTACAAAACCATATCTATTAAATGCATTAAGAACACAGACCATACCCTGATCAGGTAGCTCCTACGTACTTACTTGAGAAATTACAGGCAAAAAAAAAGTGAAAAAAGAAAGTGTGACGGACGTTGAGAAAAAGTAAAGAAAGGGGAATAACTCAAACAATATTGCACATAAGTTACATCAATGTTATTCATTGAGAGAAAGACACATGTGAAATTTGAACGCTCTATAATGATTTATTTAGAAATGACGACCAAAAAGTGAACAAGTAAAGAAAGGGGAATAACGGATGTGGGACAAATGAAATAAAGGGGACTTACTCCAAAAGTATTGCATGAAGAGTGACGAACATTAGCTACATCAATGATCATCATTGAGGGGAAGACGCATGTGAAATTTAAAAGCTTTATAATGACTACTTTAGAAATGACGGCCAAAAAGTGAAAAGTATTGCATGTTGAATGACAAACCTGAACAAAGGAGAATAAGTAAACAAAAGGAATAACTAAAAAAGTATTGCATGTAAAGTGACATACCTTAGTTACATCGATGCGATTGATAGCGAGGAAGACACATGTGGAATTTAAATTATAATGATTACTTTAGAACAGACAGTCATAAATGAAACTTGAAAAGTGTCTGTAAGACACAGCAATGCCCCAGTGTTGGTGCTTGCCTAGCTTCACGTAATGTTCCTAAGTCATGTGACCTTGATATGGGGCTTGCGGGCAGCATGGGCTGGGTGCGCAATGAAAAAATGGATGGTGGTTAATGTGTATATGCAATTCAATGCCAATAGCTATAATGGTTAGTGAGATATACGACAATGAAAAAACTGACAAAAACTGTTACAACCAACTGCACGTAAAAGTGGGACGGACGGACGGGCGGACAGACAGACAGGTGCAAAACATATTGCCCCCTTACTGTCGTCAACAGGAGCATAAAAATAAAGGGGAATGACTCAAAAAGTATTGCATGTAGAGTAACGGGCCTTAGTTACTTCAAAGCCCCTGAATTGAGAGGAAGACACATATGAAATTGGAAAACTCTCCTGACGCCCCATCAATAATTAATGGCTTCGACACATAGTGGATTTTTTCTACATGGGCGGCCCATTTGGGTGTCCAATGTACACTTTGAACAGAACCCTGTGGTTATCTCTTGACCAATGGTCCTGAGCTTCCGTGTTTGCGCACCTGCATTAGATCGAGTCCAGTTAGACTCTTTAACTCTACTGTTAGTCTGTTTCGTAAATCTACTGTCAGTCTGTTTCGTAAATCATTACTATATACGAGGTTATAACGGTTAACCGATTAATCGTTAACCTCCCAACAGTTTATTAGCTACTTTAACGCACCATTTCATTACGATTGCAAAATCAGATTTACTTCACAACACCAGGTGTTAAATGCTTGTGTGGCGGCCGTTTTATTTTCTGGTCCTTCGGGATCATTAGTTTGATGTTATTAGTTTTGAAAATTGCAAACTGCTCAAGACTGTGCTTGGAGGCGTGGGTAGTGTTGCACTGTTAATTACTACTCGTGAACATACTCAATAACACTGAGTCTGCAATTTTCTCTTTTAGCATGGCTACTTTTGCTTTTGAAGAATATCCCACTTTCACAATATTATTATGTATAGCTATTTATGTCATTAACTATTTGCCGTATGAAGATTCATGCAAGTAATATAATGACACAGGTCATCATAAATAACCATTAGCTGAATATAGTTACTGTCAGCGCTATGTAAAATAATTGATTAACTCCTATGGGAGCCGTCTGATCTGCGTCTACTCTGTTTGCAAATGTTTAAAAAAACGTCTGTATATGGTGTAAATGGGTTAAAAAATCTGAAAGGAAGAGATCTTTCGAAAGCAAAAGCAGCAATGCAAAGAGAGAAAATTGCAGACTTGGTTTTATTGAGTCTGTTCATGAGCAGTAATTCAAAGTGCAACACTTTACTCACGGCCCCTATCACTGGATTTATCAGTTTTCAATTTTCAAAACAAATAACATCGAAACTAACGATCCCGAGGGAAAAGACAGTATAACAACTCTGAAAATGAAGTACGGGGCGACTTTTTACGACCGCCACACAAGCACTTAACACCTGCTGTTGTGAAATACATTACATTTTTTATCAAATATTTTAATGTTTTAATATATCATAAGAGAAGTCACATCTCAGTAACTTTTTGGAACTGTTTAAGATATGCGACCCTGCACGTATTACTCACATTGGCCTTGAAACGCCAGGGTAATTTTTCTTTATTTGCGAAACACTGTTTGTCCTTCTTGTCAGTAACTCAGATAGATTCTGAGTCCAGCACTTGTGTGGTGGGGGATATAAATTCAGTGAATTTGCTTGTTTATCCTGAATTCGCAAAAAATATGTCTTTTGCGCTATTGAAATGTTCTGTTTTCTTTCCAGTCTACTTACATGCGTTTGTGGAGCTTCGAACAACCGGGTTACTTCGAAAGAGACGAAGCAGTAGCAGCGCGATATGAGTTCTGTGATGTAGTGAGAAGTATAGTGTGACTGATCGCATTACAACGACGTGCTTTGTCACGAGGCTAATGCTAACATGACTTTGTCCCACAGGTCGTATCGTACATAATTATTGTTTAATTAAAACAAAAAGTGACGAAAATAACAATGGCGTCCAGCAGATCTGATCGAACTCTTCTTCTAGCTATGGGATCGGATGAAGTTTTAGACTTGTATTGTCAACCGTGCTTAACAGAAAATCAACAACTAGAGGCAGTGACGTTCTGTATGGATTGTCATGAATATCTATGTAACACGTGCTACAAATATCATAAAAAAATATCAGCAACCAAAGCTCATAAGTTGCTCAGCAAAGCTGATATGCAGAAGGAAGATAAATTGACAGAGGACGAACAGGTTCAAAAGAAAACTACTGATGTAATCACAGTACACTGTTTGGAACATGTTGAACACGTCCTTGAATTCTTTTGTAGTAGTCACGATAAACTTTGTTGCGGTGTGTGTATTCACACTGAACACCGGAAGTGCTCAGACTACTTTTATATACCAGAAGAAGTGTCCGCGGAATTCAATGAAGGTAAAGAGTTACAGCAATTCAATAGTGACTTACAAAGGACCACATCTGTTTTAACTAATTACCAAAAAGGATTAAAAGTTAAAAGGAATGAAAACAGCAAAATTCACGAGAAGGCACTGGAAAGAATCGGAGCGTTTCGTAGAGAAATAGACGAACTGCTTGACACCCTTAAAGCCGAAACTGAGGGAAGGCTTTCTAAGATGAAAGAAGAAAATGAAGACGTTCTTAATGCCGCAGAGGATATGTGTGAGTCCTACTTGTCAGAAGTTGAAACTGCAAAAGTAAGATTGGAAGAATATGCACAGTTAGGCATGAATAATCAGCTCTTCGTAGGAATAAAACAAGAGAAAGGGCGTCTGGCTGAAATAAAGACTCACATTGAACGGAAGATGAAACCTAGAATTTCAACTTATTCATTCGAGACAGAAGAAAAGGTAAAAGATATGACATCCACAATGTCAAGTATTTGGTCTATTTCAGTTTGTCAAGACGAGATGGATACAAGCGCGAGACACGTTGGAGACGTCTGTGTGAAGGCCGATGAAGACACGGAGGTGTGTTACATCAACGGTATCGTCATGCTAACCGATAGTCGCATAGCTGTGAGTGACTTGACGAATGAGGCCATCAAACTTGTAGATGTTAAAGGACTTAAAGTGCTGTCTCGTATCCAACTGCCATCGGCGCCCTTTGACATGAAATCACTGGACAATAATGAAATAGCAGTTGCATTAGCTATAGAAAGGACAATTGAAATCTTAAAGGCAGGAGATAAACTATATAGAAGTCGCACAATTGACGTTCGTGCTGCTGTATCGGGCCTTTGTTTTGATGGAAACCATTATATTGTGTCTTGCTTACATCTAGAGACTGTTATGAAGGTGGCACCGAATGGAAACACATTGTGCATGTACGATGCTGGTAACGATGGAGAGAAGTTGTTTGCTAAGCCAAGAAATGTTGCATTGAATCTTGAACACGACATGGTCTACATCTGCGACGAAGAGGCTGACACAGTTACATGCATGACAGTTAAAGGTAAAGTAGTGTTCATTGCCCGACACAAGGACTTACGGGAACCACGAGGTCTGGCAATAGGGGAGGACGGAAGTGTTTATGTATGCAGTGAAGCAACAAATACTATACTTCAGTTTTCACCAACCGGTGTGTTTCGAAGAGTGTTACTTGGATTGGAGCAAGGACTTGTGCGCCTTCCTATGGCCATAGTCCGATGTAAGGAGCAAAATAGATTGTTTATAAGCAATGCTTCAGGCATGGCTGAGCTTGCAAATTTTGTCAGAATTTATCAGTTGGAATAGAAGGACAAAACCTGTTTTAGTACTGCTCAATTCAATTCGAATAGGTTATTCAGGCAGCTTTGAAGGACAGTATGTATGTCGTTCATTATTGTCGCCCAGCGTAAGCGGGACGGTTATATGGGGTTACGATTTTTTACTCATGGTAGGAGCAGTCATTTCTGAAACGTTGAGGAAAGGAAAGTTACTTGATTGGGCAATGCAGATTGCATATATTGGTCGATTACGACTACGAATAACATGTCATAGGTAATGAAATAAAAATAAGCAGTTATTGTATTATTGCATTAAAAATTCTGAAGGGAGGTGATCCCCCGAGAGCAAAAATTGCAACACAAAAAGAGAAAATTGCAGACTCGGTTTTATTGAGTCTGTTCATGAACAGTAATTGAAAGTGCAACACTGCTCACGCCCCCTAGCACCGGCTTAAGCGGTATTCAATTTTCAAAACAAGAAGTACTGCAATTCATGATCTCGAAGGACCAGAAGGTATAACAACACTGAGAATGAAAGAAATGAATACGTTATTGATATTAAATAGCCAATCCTTTCGAATGTCCGATCTTGCCACAAGTGTTTGTGAAAATATTTCAGTAAATGCACATTCCAATGTATTGTTTTTGGTTTAATGCCGATTTAAAGCTAGTTAAGAAATAACGTATATTTGCTTTTTGAAGTTTGACCGACTTGGAGTAACAATCCTATAAATTACGGTGTATAAATAAATGTTTTAGTTGATTATCCACTTGAGTCCAGTCACGAGAACCGGAACCGTTAAGTTCGCACGGAGGTCACTCCGTAACGAAGAAGTATTTTGCTTTACAATTTCGAAACAAAAAGATATAATATGATGTGTTATTGAAAACTTCGTGCATTATGTATTTCTAACCAAACTGTGATCGAATTGCCCTTGATAAAATGACTTGCTGTTTAAATGTCCACGTTGAATGAATCGTTAGTCACAAGTTCAACGTCTGGTCGAATTTTTTCTAAAAATAGAGTTTCGGTCTAATTTTGTATTGAAGTCGCAATAATAGTTTTCAAATGTGTCACCCTATTTTGGGACAACCCTCGTATACGTAACAACAGCGAACGTTTAATCCAATTAGGGGTAAAGGAGACATAGAGCGGACGCGAGCTCCTAGGTTCAAATGTTTTACCTTAGATTGTGACCTTGACCTTCTATGAGATATGGAGGGGGCATTTCTCTTCGGGGGGGGGGGGGGGGTACTACAAGTAGATGGGATCCTTTCTCTACGGTCTGGGGTCATTCTACGTAAAATAATGACCCGGGTCATTTCGCTACGTAGAGAAATGACCCATGGGCCATATCTTAGGGGAGGGTCATTTCTCTGCATTATGTACACCGGCAACATCGCTCCTGTCTCGGCACCATATAAGCTATATAGTGTTGCGGTGCCGTAAAACACAATTCGCTCATCCACTCTTTTCTCGCGTATTCTGTGTCCTTTCTGCTTTTGATGTAGATAATTGTCCTATTTTAACCCTTGTCCCTCTGTGACAAAAATAATGTTGGCTCAAATTTGAATCTGTTCAATTTTTACTTCATGAGATCAACCCTTTGAGAAACTATTGTGTTGGAACTGTTCAATTCAGTATTCTTCCGATTCGATCAAGCTTTTGAGAAAATATTGACCACCTTTCAAACAGCCTTGACCTTTATGAGATGCTAAGAGTCGCGGTATGTGGAATAAGTGTTCCCTTTCGCTGCCAAACTTTGTCGTCTGCTACCTTTTTTTCTTATTTTTTCTTTTATTTTTGTTTCAACACAACGGTCACATAAACAAACAGTGGATCCTGATGAGACGCCGAATTACTCGGCGTCTCATCTTGATCTAAACTGTTTGCATAGGTAATCACAGATGCGAGATTGGCAGCGAACGAATTAAACTTCAGAATAAGTGTCGACTTTTAAAATAAAATAGTATTCACTTAAATAGTTTATAGGCAATAGAATTACATGTTTATGATTACCCCCATCCACAGTCAGGCTTCATCCCGTAAATTCAATTAGATCTTTAGTGAAAGTGATCAGTTCTGGTTATAATTATTACGCATAATTATTTTGAGGGCGTTATGCTCAGGCTGTTTTGGTGGAGTTATGGCTCTTTGTATTTTATACATGTATTATGCAGATGTTTATTCCTGTTATCTTTTCATTCTGAAACCACAACGTTGGATTCGTATGAACTTTTTAGAGTTTTAAGCACTAAGCTTAATTGGGCATATTGTTGGCTATATATTTGACGCGTCACGTGGAGACTAATTTGACGGAAATATATGGCCTATAAATTACTCTGATAGACCGGTAAATATTTCTTTATTTACAGTTGTTTTCCAGATCATAATATTGCGTGATAAATGTCACTCAGGGCGTCAGATACAATCATATACCGGCGAATGATGGCTATTATACGTAAGATTTCATCCATTAAAACTCGATAGGAATAAAAATATGCTTGCTAATATCAGATCCTTTGTGTACAATTTATCTGTCAAAAAGTCACGTGATATACTAAGAGACGTCCCCGACCCCCTTCTGCAGGGAGTTACATTTTAGAATTGGAAAAGGACACACGTGTTTAGGCTATACTAGATTTCTAGTACCCAGGATATCCTGACCAAATTATTTTACTTTCATATAGTTACTCTTTACATTTCTACTTGTTATGTTACTGTTTGTGGATTACCACTGTTATACTATATGAACTGGAATTCCAGGCCCACTCATGTCACCAAAACTCAAATGAAACTATATAATTATCAATGATTATGTTTAGTGGCAGTACGTCATACAATTGCCCAGGACCACCTCGATCGGGTTTATGTATGACATACAACGCTATACATAAGATATTGCCTTACATATGTAGGACAATGGGTTAACAGAATAGGTCAAGTTTGTAGCTCATGCATATAAACTACACAATGCAATACAAAAATTACAAACAAACCACCAATATATACACCCAGTATGCAAAATTGGCAAAGGAGTATCGTAATATCAGATCAACTGACACTGAATGAGATACACAATGCTGTCCCGAGGCGAAGTCCGTGTGGTTTCAAAGAGATTTGGCTATCCTTACCATCAAGATCCACCACCCAGCACAATGCGACACACACATCAAGTGCCTACGAACATGGGGTGTGGCATACTTTTGGGACATTAACTCTTTTGGCGCCAAATTTAAAAGTGTCGTCTGCAATAATAATTTCATATTCAATATGATTCTAAACTAAATAATAAATGTATATTAGTAAAACATTTGTTTTTAAAAAACTGTATGCTTGGGCTGATTAATACAGAAAACAGTGAAGTCCCAGGTCAGACGCCGCCTTGAAAAAGCGGCGTCTGACCTGGGACTGTACTGTTTTCAATGGTGCCAACAGGCGACATTGCCGCCGAAAGAGTTAAGGCCTTACTGTGTATTCATGTGCGAATTTTGAGAAATTGTAACATTGCTTAATTTCCAGTTCACTTCGTAGCTGAATCAAAAGAAAATGAAATTTATTAACTGAGAAAACAGTGTATAGTAACACCCCTCTAAACCGGAATTCTAGTAGAGAAGAATTGAGATAATTTAGGCAGGTGACTGCTTAACGCCATAGGTGTGCTACCCCATTATATAGAGGATCTTACATGAGTGTTCTTGATTATTGGATTTATTAAATGAGTCTTTTTAAAACGATAAAAAACGAGCTTTAGCGATTTTTTTGTATCGTTTTAAAAAGACGAATTTAATAAATCCAATAATCATGAACACGAATGCAAGATCCTATTTATAACATAACAAACACATGTGTTTTTTGCAGCCAATATTTCAGCAGTAACGTTGATTGTTATAAATTCTCCTTACATATAGAAATGATGAATGAAAGGTGTTATTAGGTTCGCTAGGTAAACTGGGACAAAGTAGGTCCAAAATGTCCAACTGGTTTTTTTTACTTACTGTCATATCAACCAGGATCTAATTTAGACCTCTCTGGTATTCAATTTACCTGTGATAGTTTATGATACAAAAACCTACAGAAATACGTCAAAATAATTTTTGAGTTACAGTTTTGACATACAAAGTTACAAACACGTCACATTATGACGTCATTGTACACAACTTAGGAATTATAGGCCTGTTTCGAATTTGCCATTTGTCTCCAAAGTGTTAGAAAAAGTGGTCGACAAGCGCATTGGGTCCCACTTGACCTCAAACGGACTACATGAGCATCATCAGTCGGCATACCGAAAGCATCATTCAACGGAGACTGCTCTCCTGAAAGTTCAGAACGACATCCTTCAATCCCTAGATAAAAACGAAATAACAGTTCTGGTCATGCTTGACTTATCGGCTGCATTTGACACTATCGATCATGAAACTCTGCTAAAACGCCTGGAAAAAGACTTCAGAATTATTGGAAAACCTCTTGAGTGGATAACCTCCTACCTGAATGACCGCTATCAAATAGTCTCAGTAGATGGAGAACTGTCCACCCCAGTTAAAATGGAATATAGCGTGCCACAGGGTTCCGTCCTAGGACCAAGACACTACATCATGTACACGAAACCTGTCGGCTCAATCTGCAGAAACCATGGGCTTAATCACCATTTCTATGCCGATGACTCACAGTTATACCTGTCCTTTAAGCCCAAGGGCATATCCTGTCAACTGGAGGCTCTATCGCGAGTTGAGGACTGTCTCAAAGAAGTAGTCTCTTGGATGCATCAGAACATGCTGAAGCTCAATACTGACAAGACTGAGGTCATTCTGTTTCATACAAAAAACACAGAAGTACCTGCAGAGGTTAGTGTGCAAGTAGGACCCTCTAAAATCAGGCCATCTTTGTGTATAAAGAATCTCGGTGCATGGCTCGATTCACAAATGGATATGACATCACATATCAATTCCGTGTGTAGGTCTAGTTATGCACAGCTCCGACAAATAGGCCATATTAGAAAGTACCTCTCACCTGATGCTACCAAGACTTTGGTAAACTCTCTTGTTACATCGAAAATAGACTACTGCAATTCACTGCTGCATGGGATTTCAAACAACTCACTGCGGAAATTTCAAAGAGTGCAAAACACAGCAGCCCGCATCATAACCAGAACTTCCCGATATAATCATATCACGCCGGTTTTGAAGGAACTTCACTGGCTTCCGGTTCAACATCGGATTGAATTCAAAATTCTGACTCTTACGTATAAAGCCATGCACAATGAATCTCCCAAGTACATTGTCGACATGCGTGACGTATACAGGCCGCGCAGAGAGTTAAGGTCAGCAAGCAGATCATTGTCGTTGGTTGTGCCAAAAAGTCGTAAGGTAAAATACGGTGAGAGAAGTTTCATGCATACAGCTCCGAAACTTTGGAATGCTCTACCTTCAGGCATTAGAGACGCAAGGTCACTGGCATGTTTCAAAAGGTGTCTGAAAACGCACTTTTTCAACATTTGTTACTAGGACAGTTTTGTTCAGAATAGGAATGGCTTTCAGCCAACCTATTAAGCTAACCGATTACCCAATAGTCATGTACAGTGGCAACTAAGCTAAGGATAGGAATGGCTTTCAGCCAACCTATTAAGCTAACAGTTGACCCAGTAGTCATGTACAGTGGCAACTGAGTTCGGGATAGGAATGGCTTTCAGCCAACCTATCAAGCTAACAGTTGACCCAATAGTCATATAAATGGAATGATTTTCAGTCAGCCCATTTATTCTAATTTATGATATTGATGAGCATTGCTTTCAGTCAACTTGTCTGTATCAAGTTTGTTAATATATTATAGATTATTCTAATTTATGATATTGATGAGCATGGCTTTCAGTCAACTTGTCTGTATCAAGTTTTGTTAATACAGATTATTCTAATTTGTGATATTGATGAGCATGGCTTTCAGTCAACTTGTCTGTATCAAGTTTGTTAATATAGTTTATTCTAATTTGTGATATTGATGAGCATGGCTTTCAGTCAACTTTTCTGTATCAAGTTTGTTAATACAGTTTATGCTATTCCTTGCGGATAGTGATTTTATATCTATTGTATATCTTTTGCTTATCTTTCACTGACCGGGTGGAAAATCATGTAGTTCCTTCCGGCTAGCGATTTCATATCTATTGTACATCTTTCATTGTCTGGATAGATAATCATGCGGATCGTTCCGGTTAGTGATTTCATCCATGTGAAGCGCTTTTGAACGCACATATCCAGTGTGAAAAGAGCGCTATATAAATGTGGTATAATAATAATAATAATAATAATAATAACATGTGTCTGTGTAAAGCGCGCCATTTAAACGAAGACCCACATACAGTCTACACGTCTGACACTCACTGTCAATGGGATTCAAAATGCGCCTTCGTTTTGGTATTTTTAGCCATTCATCAGTGTTGTATACACATGGACGTGGACATTTCCATCGAGAAAAAAAATCTCGATCATCAAGTTCAGTGAAAAAGTTTATTGAAATGGACAAAAGATTCAGTACGAACTGCTGCATAAAATGTGTTGGAACAGGAGGAAGATTTTCGCGATCAGCTGAGTATAGCATATTTGAAATATGGTTGTGCTGTGCTGGATTCAGATGACTATAGTTGTTGATTGACGAGATATTTTTATGAGTAGAAATCTGCATAAACAAAAGGACATGCGGTGAAGAAAATGTAAAGTTTTTAATGCAGAATGGATGGTTTGGGTCAGAGTAGCTGGTAGGTCTTGTTTGGCATACATTTTGTAGATATTTACTGACAGCGATTACAATTTGTATTATTTTATCGAAATTAAGGCGCAAGTGCCAACAGTCCTTTGCCATCTATCGTGACTCAATCTTTGATAGGTAGGTCACCGTCTGCCAATTTGTTTGTTTTGACAGCGCGTATGAATACAGTTCGGACGTTCGAATGTTATTCACTAGTGAATATATGCCCGTGAATATAAAAAAAAAATGATAGTGTTACGTGGGGGGGGGGGGGGGGGGGGATGGCCGGGTAGTGCGGTAGCACACGACAGACACCTATGTTTAATGCAGGGTGAAAGTCGTGCAGAAAGCTCCTAGATCTAGAGGGACTTTCTGCATGGCTTTCACTCCATTAAGCTGCCAACTGTCTCCAAGACCGATATTTATATTAAAATTGAACGTCCGCTTTAGTGGATTTTTACTGTAGACTCGTATACATCGGCTAACGTATTTTATGTGCTGTGATTGCTTAGTTGTCCCACGTGACCATGCGTGGTAAACATTCATGTACTGGAATCATGAAAATTAGATTATATGTATCGTTTAACGGACATATATAAACACGGGAATGTTTAGACATGAGACCAAAACAAACTAAAATTACATCTACAGTGAAAAAAACCTAACACCTGCCGAAAATTGTCTCAATTCTTTTCTACTATAGTTCCGGTTTAGAAAGGTGTTATATTATTTCAAAATAAGACGGAACAGACTCTGGTCATATGGCTCCCAAAGCAGCGGTCTGATCTGTATCTACTCTGCGTGCAACGGCGGCAGAAAATATCTCTATCAGGAGGTAAAGAGATTGACATTAGCATGTTAAGGGTAATCTGTGTTGTCAGATGCAAACAGTTTAGGTCCAGATAAAACACCGACTGACCCCTTACCGTTTGATCATGCGTTTTTTGAAAAAGCAAACGAAGAAAACTCTACACAGTAAGACGAAGTTAGGTTACCTTGTATTGTGAAAAACAATTTACCTAGCAAACTAATTTTTAACTGTGCGTCGTGGTCAAACGCGACCTCTTTGACTTGGCCTAAATGTCCTAAATGAAAGTAACGTTGTCAGAACCCCTTTATCCATAAATACACGCCTTTCTATGCGTTTGCAAATAGGGTAGACCCAGGTCAGACGGTCCCTGTAGGAGTTGTCTGATAAGAGGCTGCTCTTTTTGCCTATGATATAATATACAGTAGAACCCCTCTAATGCGACCACTTAATGAATAAACATGGGTGTCGTTATAAGCAGGCGGTTGCTTAATGCAGGACACAATCAATGCAGAAAGCTCCTAGAGGAGCTTTCTGCATTACTTTTGTCTTGCATTAAGCTACCACCTGCCTCTACCACCCAGAAGTATACCTATTTAGGTGGTTACATTAGAGGGTTTTTACTGTAGTTATGATTCTACAGTTTCTGCCAAAAAGTCATGTGTCCATATTCTATTACACATGTTAATATAATTAATATTCATGATGTCATTATTTCTTACATGAATATTCATGGAGTAAAGGGTTAATGCTTTTGCAGATAGAGAATACCCAGCTCAGTTAGACGGTTCCCGTCCGTTCAGGTTCTGCTCTGTTTGCATATGGAATAATATTGATCTGATTTTACAATGTATGTCATAGTCAAATAAATATGTGTTCATATGTTATCGCTTAGCCTCTCATCGCTGCGGTTCGAATCCCGGTCTGGTCATTTGGAGTTTTCATGCGAGGAAGCCTTCCAGCTGACTTGCGGTAGGTCGATGGTTCTACCCGGATGTTCTTCTGTGCACGAATTTGTTCCGTGCACAGAAGCACCTCTGGGATCTTCCTCCACCTGTAATTAGCTTGATGTCTCGATATGACTGCAATACTAATAAAGCGACGTAAAACCTGATAAAAATCAATCCAAATGTTTGGAAATGCTTAAAGTCAAATTGGAATACAAACGAAGGAATCGCACACAGGTACAAACTTCCGCTCAACAAATTTAAATAACAACCTTACATTTTCCCATAGATTGCTTACACTGAACTGTTTGATTTAACCTTTGACCTGTACAGAAAAGGAAGATTTTATTGCTTTGACAAAAGCTGTAGAGTCTGATCTATATCATAAAAAAAGCAAACAGAGCAGACCCTACCCAATATCTGCCATAGACAAAAAATCATCTCATTATATCTGGTTCTACTCTAAATGCGTGAACATGTGTTTAAATGAAGAAAATGTTAATAAACTGCCATTTCTGGGTAAGACGCATCCTCTGCAATGTACAAGAGTTGTCAATATACTAAACAACAGAACCTAAAGTGATCTGAAGCAGCTTCACCCCTGTGCTATACATTCAGTAATCAGGATGGTAAGGTATATTCAGTTAGTAATCGAGATAGCAATATATATATATACAGTTGAACTTCGATATCTCGAACTTCAAGGGACTATATAAGTTTGTTCGAGATAACAGAAGTTCGAGTTATCCGCTTTCTAATCTGAACAACTTATTGAGTTCACGGCTTAATACAGGTCTAAAGTAATGTTGAAAACTCCTGTAGGAGCTTTCAGTATTACTTTAGACCTGTATTAAACTGTCACACGTGTTTCTATATATATGTAGCGAACTAGCGATACATTTCACAGCAATTTTCTATATTGCAAGTTTTGGAAGGGCCGAACTTTTAGTTCGAGCTATCCCATAGTTCAAGTTATCCGTGTTCGCGATATCGAAGTTCAACTGTACTCAGTAACATCATCAACATAGGTAACAATGTACAGTATAACCTCTCTTAACCGGAATTCTAGTACATAATAATTTAGATACTTTTCGGCAGGTGGCTGCTTAATGCAGGGTGAAAGTCATGCAGAAAGCTCCTCTAGGAGCTTTCTGCATGACTTTCACCCTGCATTAAGCTGCCACATTTCTCCAAGACCGATATTCATACTAAATTTAACTGCCGGTTAAGAGAGGTTTTACTGTATATTCATCTCAGTGTTGTTATGTTGTTTAGTCCTTCGGGGTCATTCGGGGTCACCAGTTTCATTGTTTTATTATGAAAAATTAATACTGCTTAACCCTCTTGGCGCCAAATTTAAAATTGTCGTCTGCAATTATAATTTCATATTAAATATAATTCTAAACTAAATAATAAAGGTATATTAGTAAAACAGTTGTTTTTACAAACCTGTATGCTTGGGCAAAAATAATACAGGAAACAGTGAAGTCCCGGGTCTGTCAGATGCCGCCTTGAAAAAGTAGTGTTATATTTGATACTTTAACTCTATATAGAAAATCTACAATTCTACTGTAAGGATATATTATTTATCATATATCACAAGTCTATATTCAAAACACGACAAACAACACATAATTGTGAATGATTTAAAAAAAAGTATCAGAGTCTGTCCTAGGACTGTTTTCCCGCAGTCCCGCGTAGACTACTGACACACAGTAGCTCGAGTATTACTAATACCCAGCTGACACAGATCCGGGCTCTCTGTCAAAACATTACGTGTCTTTATTTTGTAAACATCGGACGAAGGAACAGAACACGTTCATTACTGAGGATTGAAGGTATATTAATGCATATTGTATGATAGACGAAACAGTATAATTTGTTTTGAAATGAGTTCGAACTTTACATTTCAAGCTATTATGATTAGAAACTTGATCAGTAGGAGTTTCCTTGTTTGCGCACCTGCAATAGTTCGAACCCAGTTACTGTTTCTTAGCACATTCCTTCATATAAATGTGATGTCACGCATTTGCAAACAGAGTAGACATAGATCAGACTGTTCCTACGGGAGCCATCTGATCAGGGTCTGCTCCGTTTGCTTTTGACTTGCGTATTTCTACAGTTTTTGTCAAATCAAAATATTTCCTTGAAAGGTTTGCATTATAAAACTTCAGCTAATAAATATTCATGATGTCATATTTTCTCACATGAATTTTGATAGGGGAAACGTTTAGATCATTACTACATTAGCTGCTTTAACCTTTTACCTGTTCTACGTTTTCCCCAAATTTTGATACCTACTGAATATTCATGGACAAAATATTTATAAAGAAATATGGAATGTGTTGCATTATAGATATTTTAGAAAGCAAAGAAACAGATCTATCAATTTCTATAAGCAAACAGAGCAGACCCTGATCTAGATACGATAACGTAGCTCTATTCCTAAATAAACTGGACGCTAGTCATTATCAGTCTTACAGCTACGATATCGCATCTAACCCTGATCAGACGGCTCCTCTAGGAGCCGTCTGATCTGGGTCTACTCTGTTTGCAAATGCGTGAAAACACGTTTACTTGAGGGAAAGGGTTAAATCTTCAAGGGTGCAGAACTTATGATTTTCTCTGATGGCTGTCTGTAAATTCGGATGATTGTATAGCTATAAGTGCCATTCATAATTTGCCAGTTGAATATTCATGTAAGAAACAATGACATTAGTCATTAGCTGAATTTTTATAATTGCATATGAACACAGATTAATTTTGTCATCATCACAGTCATGACAGAAACTGAATGTAACATGGTGAAAAAGTTATGACTCGAACCCAGGGCATCTGGCTTACCATGCCAACACTCTACCGACAGAGCTACCAAGCCACACAGTAAAGCCTATCAACTTATTTCACCATAATCTGTACCCGTCTACACACACACCCTCTACACAAGAATTTGTCCCAATTTAGGCTGGGTCCTAGTAGTGGTTACCGTAGCATCCCCCCCTAGACTTTTTTTCATGGGTACCAAATTGTTCGTTGGGGTCCTTAGAACACATTTTGAGCATGCCCCCAAAAATAAGTTTGTCCCAGCTATGTTTTATTTAACGGTTTCCATGGTAACCCGAGGTAATTTTCGAAACTACCTTGGTTCAGAAAATGCGCCATAACTTTGTTTTTAGAAGCAATAGAAGGACAAAACAAGTACCAAAGTAAAGCAGAGACATATAGCTTGAATATGATATATGATTTTATTAATATTCATAAATGCATTCTTATGAATATTAATGAGGAAGTAAAAAATGTGATTTTTTTAGAAAAAAGGAGTTTGTTGTTTAGTCTGAGAGGCTTATTAATGCACAGAAATTATTGAATTTAAGTTTAAATTGTTCGTTGGAGTCCTCAGAACACATTTTGAGTATTTCCCCAAATAATTTTGTCCCATCTATGTTTTATTAAACGGTTTCCATGGTAACCCGAGGTAAATTCCGAAACATCCTTGGTTCAGAAAATGCGTAATAACTTTGCTTTTAGATGTAATAGAAGGACAAAACAAGTACCAAAGTAAAGCAGAGACATATAGCTTGAATATGGTATATGATTTAATTAATATTCATAAATGCATTCTTATGAATATTCATGAGAATGTAAAAAAATGCGTTTTTAGCTCACCTGAGCCAAAGGCTCAAGGTGAGCTATTGTGACCGCCTGTCGTCCGTCGTCCGTCTGTCCGTCTGTCCGTCTGTCCGTCCGTCTGTCCGTTCACTTTTATTTCAAATGACTTCTTCTCCTAAACCACTGGGAGGATTTCAACCAAATTTCACAGAAATGTACCTTAGGGTGTCCTCTATCAGTTTTGTTAAAATCATGACCCCCGGGCAAAAAATGGCCCCGCCCCACTACTTTTACAGGTTTTTTTTTTAAATCTTTAAAAATCTTCTTCTCTGAAACCACAATTTCTAGAGCTTTGATATTTGGTATATAGCATCATCTAATGGTCCTTTACCAAGTTTGTTAAAATGATGACCCTTGGGCCAAAAATGGCCCTGCCCTTGGGCTTGTAGTTTTTACATAGACTTATATAGGGAAACCTTTAAAAATCTTTTTGTCTGAAACCACATAATCTAGAGCTAAGATATTTGGTATGAAGCATCACCTAATATACCACTATCAGGTGTGTTCAAATAATGACCCCTGGGCCAAAAATGGTCTCACCCTGGGGTTTTATGCTACTTAACATCTGAATCTGTAACACTTAAAAGGTAATTTCCTCACAGTTATTTCCCTTGTCCCATCAGCATAGCCATAAGGGACAAAGGGAGATAACTGCATTGGAGTTCTATTTATATCTATTTATGATAAAATGTTGAAGGTGAATCAGTGTAGCTGTTTTAGAAGGCATAGAAACAGATCTGTCAAATTCCATTAGCAAATAGCAGACACTGATCCTATAGGAGCCACCTTATCTGGGTCTACTCTGTTTGCAGATGCATGAAAACAAGTTTATATGAGGGAAATTAAGGGTTAAATGAACAACTCCAGATCCTACAGTTCAAAGGTTACAGTGCTAGGCAGTAAAATCTCTCCAGGTCAATGCATGACTCTTAACTCTTTGCATGCTAGTGGTGAAACTGTGATTACCTATGCAAACAGTTTGGATCCAGATGAGAGGCCGCATACTGCAGCGTCTCATCAGGATCCAAACTGTTTGTCATCTTAACCATATTTTTGCAATAAAAAGAAAGTAAGTTTAATTTAAGAATTGAAGCAGATGACAATAACTTTTTGTTGCAGAGGAAACATTAAAGGCATTTTGACCCATTAACCCCAGTGTGTAGTGTTAGTGATAGCTAGATGTTACATGGTGTCTTCCAATGTCTCTCAAATTAGATGTGAGAGATATTGGAAAGTAACAATTCAGCCAATCAAGGAAAATGATCACCATCTAGACTTTTGATCTGGGTCCAAACCCAACTGATGTAAGTCATGGTAATGTTTAAGAAAACTGTGAAAACATGATTATGCAATGGCCCAACTGATATAAGTCATGGTAATTCTTAAGAAAACATGATAATGCATTTGCCCCCCTAACAATGATAGGTGTTAAAATTACTACTGCTGCCCAAAAAAGCATCTTAAATATAACATTTTTATATAAAATTTGATGACAACACATTAAAAAATCCTAAAATGTCTGAATTTTGTATGATATTAATGAAATAACTGAGTAAATATAACTTAATTATAACAGTAGACGTAACTCTTCTCAATTTCAATTGTTAAAAATACTAATGACCCGTTTAATTGAATTATCATGAGATATTCACACCTAGATCTAGAATTATTTCTAAACACCTATTAACCCTTAACCTATTTGCTTTGACAAAAATTGATCTGGGACTACTCTTGTTTGCTAATGCTTAAAAAATTGTTATTGCCATAAATAGAAGTTTTAGCTTTGAAAAAAACTGTAAAATCAAATCTATATCTTGTCAAATGTAAACAGAGCAGACCCTGATCAGACAGCTTCTATAGCAGCCTTCTGATCTAGTCTACTCTTATTTTTAATGTGTAAAACACATTATTTCTCTGAAGAGAAGTTTTTGCTTTGACAAAAACTGTAGAATCCGATCTATATTGTGTCAAAAGAAACAGAGAAGACCCAGATCAGACAGCTTCCATAGGAGTCGTCTGATCTGAGTCTACTCTGTTTGCTAATGCATGAAAACAGCTTTATATGAGGGAAAGGGTTAAACGATTTTTAAAGATATTCTTTATTGGTCATTTCACACAAAAACTGGCATTATGTACTGCCTAGCACTTTATTTGCCTATATACCTGGGTCAAGGTATAATTGCATTAATTGCATAGCTTTATTGAAGTCATTTGAATTTCTCAAAGACCAGTTTTAGGCATTTTGAGCTAAGGCAAAAATGGCACAAGTTGTAACAGTTTAGATCTTGGTCAACCAGTCACTTGGTATTAGTTCTGAAGCCAGTTCAAGTTTATTCAGCAGTGAAAGGGTGAAAGCAGTGCACTAAGCTTATTTCATCTGCTAGATTGTTGTCCACTGAAAAATTAACATGTCAATATACATGTATTACTGTAACTCAGGTGAGCGATATAGGGCCAATGGCCCTCTTGTTTAGAAAAATGAGCTTGTTGTTTAGTCTGAGAGGCTTATTAATGCACACAAATTATTGAATTCAGGTTTAAATTGTTTGTTTGGGTCATCAGAACACATTTTGAGCATTCCCCCAAAGTAATTTTGTCCCATCTATGTTTTATTGAACGGTTTCCATGGTAACGCGAGGAGGTAAATTTCGAAACATCATTGGTTCAGAAAATGCATAATAACATTGCTTTTAGAGGCAATAGAAGGACAAGACAAAAAACAAAAGTAAAGCAGAGACATATATCTTGATTATGATATATAATTTTAATAATATTCATATATGATTGCTTATGAATATTAATGAGGAAGTATAAAAATCCGCGTTTTTAGAAAAATGAGTTTTTTGTTTAGTCTTAGAGGCATATTAATGCACAAAAATTATTGAATTCAGGTTTAAATTGTTCGTTGGGGTAATCAGAACACTTTTTGAGCATTTCCCCAAAATAATTGTGCCCCAGCTATGTTTTATTAAACGGTTTCCATGGTAACCCGAGGTAAATTTCGAAACATCCATGGTTAAACAAATGCGTCATAACTTTGCTTTAAGAGGCAAAAGAAGGACAAAACAAGAACCTAAATAAAGCAAAGACATATAATTTGAATATGATATGTAATTTAACTAATTTTCATAAATGTATTCTTATGAATATTAATGAGGAAGTAAAACAATCCAATTTTTGTTTAGAAAAAAGGAGTTTATTGTTTAGTCTGAGATGCCTTGTTTGAAGCGAACCCCCATCTGTTGGATGCAACTGCCGGTGCTAAAGAAGTGAATGAGAGAGAGAGAGAGAGAGAGAGAGAGAGAGAGAGAGAGAGAGGGGGGGGCCTAATGCTCCTCCCTGGGGCTGTCGGAATCAAGTGAGGGGATCTAATAAAACATCCCAGGTCGATTTTCATTTGAAACAGGAGGCCTAAGAGATACCCAGGGAACCCTTGTCCGTAAGAGTTTAGCGGACATGATCCACCCAGTTGCCGGGCTGGCACAAAAATCTTCGTCCAGGTCAGGCAAACGGGAAAGAAGTCCCGTGGAAGTAGAAAGAGACTCCCTAGACTTAATTAGGTTAGGGAGGTCCACTTTTTCGACTGACACTAGCACGGAAGAGGATAGAGGACCCCTGTGAATAGGATTCGAGGGTCTAGGGTAGACAGAGGGTGGGATGATTCTAAAACAATCTTCACACGTATTCTCAACAGAAAATATTGATGTTCAGAATCATCTAAAGAAAAAGAGGACTAAGTCCCGTCTAAATCTGAGTGAGAGGCTTCCACAAAGTCTGATTCCCTTAAAAAATAGGACCATCCCTAGGAGCCATAATGGACAAAGTGTCTTCCTGCTCTCCCTCAGAATCCGCCCTGGTGAACGCCATGGATGGCAGAACCCGGGAAGAGTGGGACCCGCCACAGACATAGAAGTGTGGACTGTGGGTTCACGTGAGAGCTATTCTCCCTCTAGGTGAAGCTTGCTGGTTCCCAGAATTAGTGTCGGCTATCGAGAGCGACCAGCCGGCGAATCTGAGGAGGCAGAGCGATGTCTTCGCATAGAAGAGTAATGGTAAAACCTCGATCTGCGATGAGAGCGGTGCGAGTGCCGGTTCCCATTAGAAGAATAAGGTTTTTACGCCTCCAAGGTGGTGGGTGGGATGGGGGCTGGTGAGTCCGAAGTGTACTCAGAAGATGAAGGGTAATTGCAGGGTCTAGACGACCAAGAACGTCTAGACTTAGCCAGAGCAGCTTCCTGTTGACTTTCACCACTGTATTGCGGTGTAGAGACAGAATGCCCTGTTGAAAAGATTGGACTGGTAGATTTACCGGTCCACTTCGGTATCCTGGTCCAAAGGACCAGACCGGGCCACCGGAGGACCGTTGGAGAGCAAACTTAGGACACCGGGCCAAAGAATACACAGTGACATCTTTGGGCGGGGGCTCGGTAGACCGGTCTGCTGGTGACGTCATGAAACGGAAGCACTAACGCCAGGACACCGGGAACGGGGACGGATAACTGGGCCTAGATTCAGCGGGACCAGGCAAAACTCTTCACACAACAAGCGGACCGGGAGACCTGGCAACAATAGTACCTGGGACCAGAACAAAGGGCACCATTCAAGTGGTAAACGGGGAACCCGCACCCGGGCCAGCAGTTGGGTGCCGATCTGCAACTAACAAATGGGGAATCGACTGCACCACAGGGGCTGTTGACGAAAGATATTTTAAAGAAGAAGCAGGCTTCTTCTGAGCTTTAGAGGACAGTGATTTGTCTGTTGCGAGGGAGTCGCTGACCAAAGAGAAGAATACTTCTTCCGTCGGGCAGCAAGCTCCCACGTCTCCCCTGTCCAGAGGGATGAAACTGGACAGGGAACTGACGCGGAGCATCCGCAGCAGGCCAGACACACTTAATGAGTTGTCCAGCCTGTCGCGAAATGCTCGCAAGAAGCCTTGCATTGCTCTGGCATGCTGTGGTAAATAATCAAGCAAATGCATAAGACATCGCGAGTAAGTTAGAAGTCACGCAAGGCTAATATGGGTAAACATAAGCTGATGATTACAGTCGAGATGCTATATATTTTCTATTGCATTGAAAAACACCCATAACAGTAATATTCTTCATAAAACATGCATGAGGCTCAATTCCTCTGCCGTAATTTCTTACAAGAAATGTGTTGTTCACATACATGTATATTGCAATATAATAGAAAAACTTACTTTCCTACAACAGTTTACATTCTCATTAATATTCATGATTTTGAAATAATATTCATTATCTACATATTTATATACATGAACATCAATATCGCTGTTTCAGTCAGTATCAAGCTCTATACTGGTTAACTAAAATAATCTCAGATAAAAAGAACAGCTCATTCAAGTGTGTTTATTTTACATCTCATTAATATTCATAACTATGCATTAATATTCAAGAACCCAAAGTAATGACCCTCTGCTCTTGTCAATTGTTGTTCAATATCTGGTATTTTACGTAAAATAAATAATAGAAAAGATAGTACACTCGAAACAATGCTAAATATAGGGCTTATGTTAAATTGCTTATTCATTTACGCACGTTATATGCAAATTAGCTTAAAAATACATGTTTTAGAAATATTACATGAACCAAAGATGTTTTCCTTTATTTTTTTGTTGATATTAAAACATTTAAATCTGAATTCAATAACTATTTGTATATTATTAGGCGTCTCAGACTAAAAACAAACTCGTCAAACTAAAAACGCATTTTTTACTTCCCCATTAATATTCATAAGAATGCATTATAAGAATGCATTATATGTATTAATAGAATTACATGTCGTATTCAAGCTATATGTTTCTGCTTTACGTTGGTTCTTGTTTTGTCCTTCTATTGTCTCTAAAAGCAAAGTTATGAAGCATTTTCTTAATCAAGATAGTTTCGAAATTTACCTCGGGTTACCATGGAAACCGTTTAATAAAACATAGCTGGGGCACAATTATTTTGGGGAAATGCTCAAAAAGTGTTCTGATTACCCCAACGAACAATTTAAACCTGAATTCAATAATTTTTGTGCATTAATATGCCTCTAAGACTAAACAAAAAACTCATTTTTCTAAAAACGCGGATTTTTATACTTCCTCATTAATATTCATAAGCAATCATATATGAATATTATTAAAATTATATATCATAATCAAGATATATGTCTCTGCTTTACTTTTGTTTTTTGTCTTGTCCTTCTATTGCCTCTAAAAGCAATGTTATTATGCATTTTCTGAACCAATGATGTTTCGAAATTTACCTCCTCGCGTTACCATGGAAACCGTTCAATAAAACATAGATGGGACAAAATTACTTTAGGGGAATGCTCAAAATGTGTTCTGATGACCCAAACAAACAATTTAAACCTGAATTCAATAATTTGTGTGCATTAATAAGCCTCTCAGACTAAACAACAAGCTCATTTTTCTAAAAAACGCATTTTTTTACATTCTCATGAATATTCATAAGAATGCATTTATGAATATTAATTAAATCATATACCATATTCAAGCTATATGTCTCTGCTTTACTTTGGTACTTGTTTTGTCCTTCTATTACATCTAAAAGCAAAGTTATTACGCATTTTCTGAACCAAGGATGTTTCGGAATTTACCTCGGGTTACCATGGAAACCGTTTAATAAAACATAGATGGGACAAAATTATTTGGGGAAATACTCAAAATGTGTTCTGAGGACTCCAACGAACAATTTAAACTTAAATTCAATAATTTCTGTGCATTAATAAGCCTCTCAGACTAAACAACAAACTCCTTTTTTCTAAAAAAAATCACATTTTTTACTTCCTCCTTAATATTCATAAGAATGCATTTATGAATATTAATAAAATCATATATCATATTCAAGCTATATGTCTCTGCTTTACTTTGGTACTTGTTTTGTCCTTCTATTGCTTCTAAAAACAAAGTTATGGCGCATTTTCTGAACCAAGGTAGTTTCGAAAATTACCTCGGGTTACCATGGAAACCGTTAAATAAAACATAGCTGGGACAAACTTATTTTTGGGGGCATGCTCAAAATGTGTTCTAAGGACCCCAACGAACAATTTGGTACCCATGAAAAAAAGTCTAGGGGGGGATGCTACGGTAACCACTACTAGGACCCAGCCTAATTCTTACGCAAAAAAAACACTCCACTAGTTTCTTATTATTACAAAGTATCTTAATTCATATAATCTTCATATTATCTTCATATACATCACCCTGTGGGTTATTTACATTGGCCGCCTAATGTAACATGGTGAAAAAAGTTGTGACTTGACTGGGACTCGAACCCAGGGCATCTGGCTTACCATGCCAACACTCTAGAACCATCGTCAGGAACCCTCTGCTCTGTTCTGGGCCTACTTTGTTTGTGAAGGCTTTTCTATCAGTTAAAGGATTAACAATGCGCATACTTCATTTTTTTTATTTGGGTTATAGCTGATCAGTGATGTCAATCTACCATATGAGGTCATATGATATGGCAAGAAATAACAACATCATGAATATTTATTAGCTGATTTTTTTCTGATGGCATATGCACACAGGATTTATTGGTATGGGTATAAACAGTAGAGATCTATCATTTTCAAACGGACAGACACTTATGAGAGGGCTCCTCTTTGATTTGTCAGATCTTGGTCTACTCTGTTTGCAAAGACATCATCAGAGTCAGCACTGTTTGTTATGTTGCAAAGCATTTAACCCTTTCTTTCATATAAATGCCTTTTCATGCATTTGCAAACATGGAAGACCCAGATCAGATGGCTCCCAGAGGAGCTGTCTTATCAGGGTCTGCTCTGTTTGCTAATGAAATTTGATATAAATGTTTCTTTAGTTTCTAAAATGGTCACAATGTTCGACTTTCCATATTTGATAATAACTATTTTGTCCATGAATGTTCAGTAAGTACTGAAATTTGGACTAAATGTAGAACAGGGAAAGGGCTAACCCTTACAACGCTGAATTTTTAAATGGAATATTCCAAATTTCAAATAGGTCAAGCTTATGGTGAATATTTAGGGATGTTTTCTAAAGAAAAGTGTAACATAACAAACAGTGCAGACCCTGATGAGAGGGCTCCCCTAGGAGCCCTCTCATCTGGGTCTACACTGTTTGCAACAGACATTAGTGACTCGGGTCCCGTACTGTAAGGGTTAAATGTTTACTTTCAACACAGTCACACAGAAGGATGTTGACTATCTCATCCATCTTTATAGTCTGTCTGATAAGACTTAGACTGACTTGGGTCCAATGTTATAAAACTGGTGAAAACAGACTTCATGCTCAAATCTCAGTTTTGATTTACTTTCTATATAGCTAAATTAAATACTTAATTCTTTCGGTGCGGGAAACTGGTGACCTTTGCGAATAGCGTAGACCCAGATGAGGGTCTGCATTGTGTTTTATGTTACAAATTTCTTTAAAAATCTCGAATATTGACTAAGTTTGACCTGTTGGGATTTTGAAAATTCAGGGTTGAAAGGGTCAAACTGATTATTACGAGTATATTTGGATGTATTCCATTTTGAGATACTAATTGTTACAGATGAAGCAATTAAGTACTGAGTCTTAATGCACAGAGTTCATTGCAAGTTTTATATCTTGCTAGCCTGTACCTATGCTGGCACCTTGTATTGTCATGTGGTGCTACTTATCAAATGTGCTGAAAAAAACTGAAATGTTTTTAACTGTTGAGGTTTTGCCAAACCTACATGTATGGTGTCGTCATGGATGGCGTCATTGTCGTTATGCAAAATCTTCAACATATTGAGTATTGACATCAGTACAGCTATCCCTATCAAACTTCTCACAATTGTGAACCATCTCAATAAGTGCAGTCTGACCATTGGCTGTCACTTTATTACTTTACATATTTAAAGAGTTATGTCCCTTTAACCCTTTACTACATAAATCCACCTTTTCTACACCTTTGCCAATAGGGTAGACCCAGATCAGACGACTCCTATAGGAGCCATCTGAACAGGGTCTGCCCTGTTTGCTTTTGATATTTAATATAGATCTGGTTCTTCAGTTTCTGCTGTGGCCATAAATCCTGCGTTCATGTGTCATTATAAAAATTTACCTAATCAATTAATCAAGGTGTCATTATTTTTATAACCCACCTCCCCCCTTTGAAAAATGGGGGTATATTGCTTTGCACATGTCGGTCAGTCCGTTGATCAAATGGTTTCCCATCAATGACTGATAAACGGCGTGGCATAGGATAACTTGCTTTGGTGGTTGGTCATGACCACTGCATGACCCCTGTTGTTTTTGAGATCACTAGGTCAAAGGTCAAGGTCACCATGACCGTAACTGGTGAAATGGTGTCGGATCAATAACTGCTCAAGGGTTTGGCTTAGGATCTTCAAACTGCTGTCGTGATTAGTCATGCCCACTACATGACCCCCTATTGTTTTTTAGGTCACTAGGTCAAAGGTCAAGGTCACCATGGTTTCAAATGGTTTCTGATCAATAACTAGATGCCCCTATTGTTTTTGAGGTCATTAGGTCAAGGGGTCCAGGGGTGTATACATCTCTTGTTTACATGAACATTCATGGACTAAAGGGTAACACTAACAGATGAAACTGAATATATTCTCATTCATACATGTATACATACTTCCATGAATAAATATTCATAGAGTGAAGCGCTAATTCACGTCACATGTTGCTACAATTAAGTTTATAAAAATTATCAAAATATATATAATAAAAACTAAACCTGGTATACTGTTATGATATCTGAGGAGTTGGTAAATGTTTATATATTTTTTCTAGGTCATAAACGAACTAAAACATTTTTTAGAGGCGTTTAGAATTAATTACTTAGCTTAAAATCAGGCGTTTAGAGTTAATTATTTGGCTTAAAATCAAAGTAATACTGCAAATACCCGAATATATGACATATATATACATATTTTAATTTGATATTCTTTTGATTTGAATTAGGACCCAAAGTAAGACACAATGGCAGACGGATTTGATCCGTGTGAGTGTGTATGGAACCATGAGAACGCCATGCAGAGACTCATGGACCTGGTAAGTCTGAGTAACTATATGAGTTTTACAAATTTATTAATAATGATCAGTGGTCCAGCTTTATAAGATGGATAAAAATTAAAACATTTTCAAGAATAACTTTATTTTTCCACCAAAACCAAATGTTGTGACCACTGTTTAGAATAGTCTCCTCGAGATGGCGATTTCAGTATTTGAATTTGCACCGTTATCCAGAGCTCCAGATAAGATGCGTAAATTAGAATATGTTCAAGTATAACTTCTTTATTTCTCCACCAAACCCTATGTTGTGACCATTCTTTAGAATCGTCTCGAAGAGACGATTCTAAAGAATGGTCACAACATAGGGTTTGGTGGAGAAATGACGATTTTAGTATTTGTTCACGCACCGTTATCTGTTGCTCTGGTTATCTGTACCATCTGAATAACTATGAGTTGTAGAAATTAGACATTTCTCCACTGTATTAGTAATTATATCTTGTTGAAAATATTGATCCATTTTATTGAAATGTATATCTATCATTACAAACAGTTTAGATGAGGTATGATGCCAGTTTAGATGAGGTATGATGCCAAGTAATTAGTCCATTGTCTTATCCCTTTCCTTCATATAAACGCATTTTCACGCACTTGCAAACAGAAGACCCAGATCAGACGGCTCCTAGAGGAGCCGTTTGATCAGGGTCTGCTCTGTTTGCTTATAGAATTTGATAGATCTGTTTCTTTACTTTCTAAAATGACTACTCTGTTCCACCTTCCATATTTCATTATAACTATACGGTCCACGAATATTCAGTATATACTGACATTTGAAATAAACATAGAACAGGGAAGGGGTTAACTCTTTACCTGTTGAATATTCAAAATTATATTAACCCTTTCAACTGTTAAAATCTTAAAATGGACTATTCCAGAAATAAAAAAATTATCAAGCTTACCAAGAATATTCAGGGATAGTTTTAAAGAAATGTGTAACATGACAAACAGTGCACATCCTGACGAGAGTGCTCCTCTAGGAGTACTCTCATCTGGGTCTACTCTGTTTGCACAGAACACTGATGACTCATGTCCTGCATTGAAAGTGTTAATTAGATTATCTTTTTGATGGCGTATGAATACAAGACATTTTGGCTCAGACAGAAGCTGTAGAATCAGATCTATATTATATCTTAAGGCATAAGCAAGCAGAGCTGACCCTGATCAGATGGCTTCCATAGGAGCAGATCTGGGTCTACCGTTTGCAAAGGTGTGAAAAGGCATTTATATAAAGAACAGGGTTAATTTTTTACATGCTAAGTCACAAGCTGCAGATTCGTCCTTTAGATGGTTTGGATCCAGATGAGATGCAGAGTTACTCAGTGTGTCTCATTAGGATCCAGACTGTTCATACTCTACACTTTTGATTAAAAATGGAGGAAGAATATTACTGACAATTACTTGGTATACAAGGAGCTTGAAGGCCAAACCTGTGAGTCATGGTTGAGTTACACATTTCTCATAGGAAATATGACTAATTTATGATAGATTTAACAATTATCCCTTTCCTTCATATTAACGTCTTTTCACACATTTGCAAACAGAGTAGACCCAGATCAGACAGCTCCTATAGGATAATAGGAGCCGTCTGATCAGGGTCTGCTCTGTTTGCTAATGGAATTTGATAGTTTAGTTTCTTTACTTTCTAAAATGGCTACAATATTCCACCTTCCATATTTCATTATAACTATTTTGTCTAGAATATTCAGTAGGTATTGAAATTTGGAATAAACATAGAAAAGGGAATCAGTAAATATGAAAGTTGTGTCTTCTGGGTTTACTCTGTTTGCAAATGCGTGAAAATACTTTTATATGAAGGAAAGGGTTAAGCACCCAATAGAAGTGAATAAGATTAAAATGTCAATAATTTATTTTTTAAAGTCGGAATTTTGTTTCACTACATTTTCAGTACAGTGAAACCCCGCTAATGCGACCACTTAATAAACAGCCACTGATCTCGTCTAAAGCAGGTGGTTGCTTAATGCAGGACGAAAGTTATGCAGAAAGCTCCTATAGGAGCTTTCTGCATAACTTTCGTCCTGCATTAAGCTACCACCTGCCTCTGCCACCCAGAATTATGCCCCTTTTTGGTGGTCGCATTAGCGGGGTTTTACTGTATATAAATAGTAAAAACGCTGTTACAGATGAACTTTGATATCTTGAACTTCAAGGAAACATACAAATTACTTTGAGATAACCAAAGTTTGTGTTAATCCGATTTCTAATCTGGACAATTTCTCAAGTTCAAAGCTTAATGCAGGTCTAAAGTAATGATGAAAGCTCCTACAGGAGCTTTCAGCATTACTTTAGAGCTGCATTGCGTTGTTACATGTGTTTCTAGATATGCGTGGTGATGCATTTTAGATGAATTCTGTATTGTAAATTTTGGAAGGACCAAACTTTTAGTTCGAGTTACAGTGAAGTTCGAGTTATCCATGAGTTCGAGATATTGAAGTTCAACTGTATATACCTGTACTCTAATTACATTGTTTTCTTTTTTTTAATTTGAGTAAGACAAACTGGCACCAGTTTGATAAGTGATGTAGATCTACATGGTAGCAAAGAGTGTAGATTTGCCCAAGTTTGTCTGTCTGTCTGTACTCCAAATTATACTTCTAAAGGGTAGTCATTAAGTATTTGCTGTCAGCAAAAAGTGCCATCTGCTTTGATTCTCAATGTAGATTTTTTTCTTTTCAAAAACATTTACAATTGCTATCAGTATGTCAAACATATTTACATGTACATGTAGCTTGTAATCTGATTAATTAGACATCACTGCCAATTTAATCCTTTCCTTCATATAAACGATTTTTTCATGCATTTGCAAACAGAGTAGACCCACATCAGATGGCCCTTATAGGAGCCATCTGATGAGAGTCTGCTCTGTTTACCAATGGAACTTGTTTTAACTCACAAAATATTTTTTTTTCTTTTAACCCTTTCCTCCATAAATACGCCTATCTACACCTCTGTAAAAGTCACTTTATGAAACCATTGTGATAAATAGAGCATTTGCTCCTATAGGAGCAAATGCTCTATTTATCACAATGGTTTCAAACAACGAAATTTTAAATTTTTCCTTTTCTCTAGTTAATGCTCCGTTCTGGTAGATTTATTCAAAGTGGTTGGATCTAAAAATACCGTAGCCTATGAGGGAAAGGGTTAAAAAATACTTCGAATCAGCATGTCAAACATATTTACATGTACGGTAGGAATCTGATTAAGATCAAAGTTAACCCTTTCCTTCATATAAACACTTTTTCACGCATTTGCAAATAGAATTGACCCAGATCAGACAGCTCCTACAGGAGCCATCTGATCAGGGTCTGCCCTGTTTGCTATTGGAATTTGATACTTCTGTTTCTTTACTTTCTAAAATGGCTACAATGTTCCTCGTTCCATATTTCATTATAACTTTTTGGTCTATGAATATTAAGTAGGTATTGACATATTCATAATTGAATAAATTATAGAACAGGGAAAGCCAGGGTTTATAAGTTATTTGATTTTCTAGAGTTATTAAAGCCTAGGGCTGTAGATAAATGTAACATGCATACTGGTAACTCATAAAAGACTTGTAAGTTTCATCCAAGCCCTATCTTGCTGTTATGCATTAGAATGGCCTCTCCAATGTGTTTCTAATTCTAACATAATTATATGGTATGGTGGGTAATATCAAAAGTGTATTTTTTAGATTTTCTATAAAGGCCTAAATAACCCTTTCCTTCATAAATATACCTTTCTACCCCTCTGTAAAAGTCATTTTTTGAAACCATTGTGACAAATAGAGCATTTGCTCCGCTCCTTAGGAGCAAATGCTCTATTTATCACAAAGGTTTCAAATAACTACAAAATTCTAAAAAAAATCCTTTTTTCTAGTTAATGCTCCTTTTGCGGTAGATTTATTCAAAGAGGTTGAATAAAAAAATAGCCTATGATGGAATGGGCTAATAGGTCTACAGCTCTGAAACCAAGTTACAAAGGTTGTTGTCAGTAGGCTAGCTAGCAACTGTATGAAAGGAATTAAGTACGATATTCACTGCTCAAAACAAAACAATTATGCTTTGAAGTTTAAAATCCTTAAATCATAGACAATGTCTGCACTCAAAACAGTATTCATGTTTATATAAATATAAAAGCCCAGGTGAATTTATCAATATCTGTAATAAATATTTTAGTGGCATTATTGTGTGTCTCTTCCGTTAGATCAGTAATTGTATGGTTGATGGGTTCTGAAATCAATACTGGATTACTAAAGTCTTACCTTGCTATATACAGATTCATGAGTACCTGTGCAAACTATTTAGATCCAGATGAGAGGTGAAGTTTGCTTATCATATTCCATCAATCAGACTGTTAGAAGATCTGATAATGGTTTTATTTGAAACTTTGTAAATCTAAACCGGTTACAATTTTTCCTGATGACAATTATAAGCAGCGCAAGAGCTGTTATTATCTGTGACGTATTATGTGACAGGTTACATGAATTATTTATAGATAGTTCATTTGAAACCCATAGTACAAAGTAGTTAAACTGAAAACGATCCCTTTCCTTAATCTAATTTGCCTTTTCATGCATCTACAAACAAAGTAGATCAAGATCAGATGGCTCCTGTAGGAACCATCTGGTCAGGATCAGCTCTGTTGGCTACTGGAATTTGATAGATCTGTTTCTTTAGATAATTCATTTGAAACCCAAAGTAGAGAGTAGTAAAACTAAAAGTATATGAAAGTAGATGCAGTGAAAACACTGTAACTTCCTCATTGTTACATGTAGCTCCACTTTTTCAAAAAGTGGAGCTATTGTCATGACCCTCTCGACGGCGTTGGTTAACCTTTTTAGCTCACCAGAGCACAAAGTGCTCAGGGTGAGCTTTGTGATTGCCTGATGTCCGTCGTCCGTCGGCGTGCGTCGTCTGTCGGCCGATCCGTCGTCAATCGTCAACAATTTCAACCTTTAAAAATCTTCTCCTCTGAATCTACAGGGTTCTCAGCTTTCATCTTTAGCACATAGTATCATCTTTAGGTCCTCTACAAAAGTTATATAAATTATGGCCCTGGGGTCAAAATTGGCCCCGCCCCAGGGGTGCCTTGTTTTCAATAGAAACATATAGTAAAACCTTGAAAATCTTCTCCTCTGAAACCAGAAGGTTCTCAGCTTTCATATTTGGCACATAGCATCATGTTCAGGTCCTCTACAAAAGTTATATAAATTATGGCCCTGGGGTCAAAATTGGCCCCGCCCCAGGGGTGGGCAGTTTTCAATAGAAACAAATAGTGAAATCTTTGAAAATCTTCTTCTCTGAAACTGGAAGTCTCTTAGCTTTCGTATTTGGCACAGAGCATCATGTTCAGGTCCTCTACAAAAGTTATATAAATTATGACCCTGGGGTCAAAATTAGCCCCGCCCCAGGGGTGGGCAGTTTTGAATAGAAACATTAATGAAATCTTTGAAAACCTTTTCCACTGAAACTGGAAGGCTCTCAGCTTTCATATTTAGCACAGAGCATCATGTTTAGGTCCTCTACAAAAGTTACATAAATTATGGCCCTGGGGTCAAAATTGGCCCCGCCCCAGGGGTGGGCAGTTTTCAATAGAAACAAATAGTGAAATCTTTGAATATCTTCTTCTCTGAAACTGTAAGGTTCTCAGCTTTCATATTTTGCACATAGCATCATGTTCAGGTCCTCTACAAAAGTTACATAAATTATGCCCCTGGGGTCAAAATTGGCCCCGCCCCAGGGGTAGCCAGTTTTCAATAGAAACATATAGTGAAAACTTTGAAAATCTTCTCGTCTGAAACTAGAAGGTTCTCAGCTTTCATATTTGGCACATAGCATCATGTTCAGGTCCTCTACAAAAGTTATATAAATTGTGCCGCTTGGGTCAAAATTAGCCAGGCCCCAGGGCAGGCTAGATTTCTATAGAAACATATAGTGAAAACTTTGAAAATCTTCTCCTCTGATTGTCTGGTGAGTGCTTCAGGGCCATTCTGGCCCTCTTGTTGTTAAGGTCAAGGTTACTGGTAGTAAAACTGGAACAATGGTTTCTGGCAAATAAATGGATTGGATTAAAAAACTTTATACATATTGTGACCAAACTTGGGGTACAGATAACTTAAGTGGAGACACAGACTGGGGTTGCATTTCTGGGGTCTGGGGTCAAACACTCTTACTAAAAATAGAAAAATGGTTTTGGGTAATATCATTTGTTAGGAAAGATGCACTGTGACCAAATTTTGTGTACAGATAACTTACATGCAGACAGAGCTTGACATTGCACTTGGGTTCTGTGGTCAAGGTCATTGTACCTGAAAATGGAAAAACAGTATCTGGATAATGATTTTAGTAAAGGAAGTCACAAGTGGTGACTGTATTTGATGTAAAAATACAAATGTAGCATACATGTACATGGAGACAAAACATTGGAGTTAATTTTTGGAATCAGGGGTAAATATCAAGGACACTGGTATTATAACTAGAAAAGCATTTTCAAGACAATAACTTTAGTAAAGGAAGATATATTGTGACCAAATTTGGTATATAGATAACTTACAACTAGACAAAGTTTGGGATTGCTTGTAGCGGATCAGCGGTCAAGGTCATTTAACTAGAGGGGTCTGATCTCAATCTGCTCTATTTGAATATAAACTAAAGAGTAAAGGCATTTAATTTTTCAGTATTTTCTTTAACATCCCCCCCAAAAAAAAAATCCATCAAAGGGGGAGCATATTGTTTTTGCTCTGTCTGTCTGTCGGTTTGTTGGTTTGTCCCCAACTTTAACGTTTGCGATAATTTTGTCGCAACTGCACATACATATTTCAAACTTGGCAACTTATTGAGGCGAACATTTTTAGGGGTGACTTATTATGGTCAAGTTCATACATCAAGGTCAAAGGTAATATCGGGAGCATAGTGTTTGAAGAATACATCTTGTTTCCATCAGATTGTACAAAAGGTGTATACTATATTTTTCTTGCTCACCCTTTACATTTTTGTTTTTGAAAAATGGATTTTTTTAAATGTACATGTATTCTACATTCTATTAAAAAGTTGGTGGAATGTAACTATATTTTATATGACCTCATTACATAAAGGTTTGTTTGTGTTTTTAGCTGCGAAATTCCCAGGATGCTTGCACAGATACACAGTGCTTCAATGAATGTGAGTTATTTTCCATCTTACCCTAAATACATGTATCCTTAAGTACCGTATTCATGCAGACACCCAATCTACCCTATTCTACCTCATGCTACTGTGGGTTGTGTCTGGATTGATTCTTGTGACCCTTGCATGATCGTAAGATAAGAGTAATAGGAGGTTAACCCTTTCTTTTTCACACTTTTGTGAACAGATTAGATCCTGATCAGATATCTCCTGTAGGAGCTTTCTGATGAGGGTCTGATCATTTTGCATATAACATTTTAATAGATCTGACTACAGAATTTACCAGTGCCAAAAACTTCTGTTTACATATGCCATTATAAATATCAGCTAATGAATATTCATGATGTCATTATTTCTTTATGAATATTCAACAGGAAAAGTGTTAAATGGAAACTTCATTATTTGCATCTCTGATTCTTCAGCAGTTGTTCAGTTTCTGGATGCATTTCTTATATAGTTTTCTCTCATTTTAAATGAGACGTGGATCCAGTAAGTTTTCTCCTACCATATAACCTGATAAGTGTCAAGCCTTTCATGTAAGAAATAAATGACATCATGAGTATTTATTAGCTAATACATGTATTTTATAATTGCATATGTACACAGGATTTATGGTATTGGTAGAAATTGTAGAGTCAGATCTAATATAATTTAGTAAGCAAACGGAGCAGACCCTGATCAGATGACCCCTACAGGAGTCATCTGATCTTAATCTACTATGCTTGCTAAGGCTTTAACCCATTCCCTCATAGGCTATTTTTAGATCCAACCTCTTTGAATAAATCTACCGAAAAGGAGCATTAACTAGAGAAAGGGATTTTTTTTAGAATTTTGTTCTTCTGAAACCATTGTGATAAATAGAGCATTTGCTCCTTTAGAGTTGCTGTTTTGTACTAAATTCTCCTATTCAGGGGTTTGTAATGCTGAATAAGGCATCAGTTTGATAACTTTGAATTTAACTAACATAGTAGCATACATGTAGAGGTGATTATATAGTAACGGGATAACCCACTACGGAGTTTTAATAAGTGTTTCCTTATCATTTTACATGACGTAAAGGAAGTACACAGAGGAAAGATTACACGTGTTAGCTGAATGATGGAAATAGTCGATTGAAGCTGTTTTATGATACACGTCATCTTTAGATGTATGTGTAACAGACTGGTTGACTGAACTTGAACACATTGTTGTTAGATTAAATGTTCTAAAAAGGATGTCTGCTTGAAACTTTATATGGAAAATGTCACATGAATAAAATATCTTTATATACTCCATGGATATTCATGGCAGAAATAATGTCTTCATGAATATAATACTCCATGGATATTCATGGCAGAAATAATGTCTTCATGAAAATAATACTCCATGGATATTCATGGCAGAAATAATGTCTTCATGAATATAATACTCCATGGATATTCATGGCAGAAATAATGTCTTCATGAATATAATACTCCATAGATATTCATGGCAGAAATAATGTCTTCATGAATATAATACTCCATGGATATTCATGGCAGAAATAATGTCTTCATGAAAATAATACTCCATGGATATTCATGGCAGAAATAATGTCTTCATGAAAATAATACTCCATGGATATTCATGGCAGAAATAATGTCTTCATGAATATGATACTCCATGGATATTCATGGCAGAAATAATGACATCATGAATAGTCCTTATCTGAATGTTAACCCTTCGCTTGCTATTCACGTCAATATACGTACCTGTAAATAGTGAAGACCAAGATGAGACAGCTCCCGCAGGAGCTGTCTCATCAGGGTCTGCACTATTTACAAGTTGATTGTGCAACCAGTGCACTCCACAGCATTGATTTCACAGCGAAATACTTGTACACAGTGAAGATATATGTAATTATACAACAGGGCATGGGTAAAGAAGAAGAAACGCATTTTAAAATTCAGCAAGCGAAGGGTTAAAATGGCGTATGAAAATAGGGGAAAAAAATTTGGTGTGACAGAAACTGCATGCAGAGCCAGATCTAAAGTATTGACATAAGCAAACAGCATATCCTGATCAGATGGCTCCTAAGATGCAGTCTGATCTGGGTCTACTCTGTTTGCAAATGGTTAACCCTTTACTCCATAAATAGTATACTCCTTTCTACCCCTTTGCAAACAGAGTAGATCCAGATCTGACAGTTCCTATGGCAGCCGTCTGATCAGGGTCTGCTCTGTTTACTTATGAAATAATATTGATATGATTGTACAGCTTCTGCCATGTCCAAAATTTGTATGTTTACATACCATTATAAATATAAATCTTAATAAATATTCATGAAATCAGTATTTCGTACATGAATGTTCATTGCTGAATTTTAAAATACATTTCTCCTTCTTCACCAATGCCCTGTCATATAATTACATATATCTTCACCGTGTACAAGTATTTCGCTGTGCAATCACTGCTGTGGAGTGCACTGGTTGCACAATCAACTTGTAAATAGTGCAGACCCTGATGAGACAGCTCCTGCAGGAGCTGTCTCATCTGGGTCTTCACTATTTACAGGTAGGTATATTGACGCGAATAGCAAGTAAAGGGTTAATGTCTGGTGTGGATCAAGATTTTATTGCTGTACTCCTTTAACCCTTTCCTTACAAAATACACATTTTTACTTCTTTGCAAACAGAGTAGAACCTGATCAGACAGCTCTAGTAAATGTATTTGTTTATCCCAGTACTTCATAAATACGTCATTTAATGCCTTTGCAATCAGATCTGTGGATATTTCCACTAGGAGGTCTCTGATCAGGATCTGCTCTGTTTGCTTACGGAATAATATAGATTTGATTATTGTTCAGTTTTTTTGGCAGGGCCAAAACTTCCCTTACTCAAATCCATTATATTAAATCGTCAAATTGATATTCATTATGACATTATTTCTTACACAATCAATCGTAATGAAAAGGGTTTAACCTTTACACCATACATGTAGATTCACTTTGATGCCTGTGCAAATACACTCCGTATCCATGCTTATAAAACTTTTTAGTTGAGTCTGAGTTCGTTCTCAAGCTTTTGATTGGTCAGATTTGAGCCAAAGATAAAACTTTTTAGTTGAGTCTGAGGTCCTTCTGAAGTTTTTTGATTGGTCAGATTTGAGCCTTTGGCTCAAATCCGACCAATCAAAAGCTTGAGAAGGAACTCAGACTCTACTAAAAAAATTTATAAGCATGGACTTTGATCAAACAGCCCCTGTGGGAGCTGTTTGTGGGATCTGTTTGATCAGGATCTGCTCTGGTCATGAAATAATACAGATGTGATTCTGCAATTTCTGCCATGGCTAAAAACTCTCTTGCTCATAATTATATGCCATTATCAAAATTCATTTAACCCTTTCCCTCATGTAAACGTGTTTTCACGCATTTGCAAACAGAGTAGACCCAGATCAGACGGCTCCTAGAGGAGCCGTCTGATCAGGGTCTGCTCTGTTTGCTAATAGAATTTGATAGATCTGTTTCTTTACTTTCTAAAATGGCTACAATGTTCCACCTTCCATATTTCGTTATAACTACTTTGTCCATAAATATTCAGTAGGTATTAAAATGGTAATAAAGATAGAACAGGGAAAGGGTTAATTAACCCTGTACTCCATGAACATTTATAAGAAATAATGACCTCATTAACATGCTCATAACACTTCATGAATATTCAAATAAGAAATAATGATATGAATTTATATAATGGCATATGGAAACAGGATTCTACGCTTTCTTATTCCATAAACAAACAGAGCAGACCCTGATCAGACAACGCCTGCAGGAACCATCTGATCAGGTGATACTTCTCGGTTTGCATAGGCATAGAAAGGCGTATTTATGGAGTAAAGAGTTAAATGTTTATAATGTTATTATTTCATACATGAATATTCATGAGATAATTGGATAAAGAGCAGTGGATGAATACAGCCAGTATGTACTGAATGTGATTTGATAGACAATCTAACCCTTACAATGCTGAGATTTCAAATGGACTATTACAAAATTCAAACAGGTCTAGCTAATGGTGAATATTTAGTGATTTTTCTAAAGAAAGGTGTAACATGACAAACAGTGCAGACCTTGATGAGAGGGCTCCTCTAGGAGCCCTCTCATCTGGGTCTACACTGTTTGTAAAGGACATTAGTGACTCGTGTACCGCACTGTAAGGACTAACTTGACCTGAGGTAAGAATGTATTTTGTGACATAGGTAAGTGATTGACAGAGTGAATGATCTATTTCAGTGCCTGGAGGGGATCAAGCACCAGATGGAGGCTTCAATACAATGATGATCATGATGCTCGGCTGGCTCGTCATGGCAACTGCTCTATTCTTGTTCAGACCCTCAAGGCTGCGTAACCTTGGCGACAGAAAGCCTGCAAACAACAATGTAAGTAACAGTATGATTTTAATAGTTCTTCTAACGGTGAATTTTGTAAATGATCCAGATAAAAGACTGAATAGTTAGTGCAAACAGAGTAGACCTAAATCAGATGGCTCCTACAGAAGCTGTCTGATCAGGGTCTGCTCTGTTTGCTTATCAGATTATGATAGATCTGACTCTTCAGTTTCTACCAATACCAAAAAATTTTGTTTATCCCCTTCTCTCATATAAACGTGTTTTCATGCATTTGCAGAGTAGACCCAGATCAGACGGCTCCTGTAGTAGCTGTCTGATCAGGGTCTGCTCTGTTTGCCAATGGAATTTGGTAGACCTGTCTCTATACTTTCCAAAATGGCTGCAATGTTCCTCCTTCCATATTTCATTATAACTATTTTGTCCATTAATATTCAGTAGGTACTGAAATTTTGAATAAAATAGAACAGGAAAAGGGTTATATATGCCATCATAAAAACTGATCTTATAAATATTCAAATCTTGAAAATTGTTTTAATTTACACATCTTATCTGGATATCTGGCAGATTCTTTGTATTTAATATCAAATAACCAAAATGTCTTACAGTTTAAATTTTCTCCCTCTTTACAGGATCCTGGAAATCCTCCCCCACCATCTCCAGGTGTACATTAAAGGTCAAGAGCACTGTTTGCTGAAAAAAACCCAGATTTCTAGTTATAGACAACTCATAAAATCTTGAAGGGTTTATATTTAATATTTAGAAATAAATATTTGTTTTGCAGCATAAAAATACCTTTGAAGCTGATAATTTTTACAAAACTATCTATTGTGATAAATGACGTATTACTTGTGCTTTCATGTCAGTTTAATACACAAAATTTCTTCGGTGTTTATGTGTTGTCTATTATTAGTAATTCCTGGTTAATGTCGTCGAGAGTCAGAAAGGATTGGATTGGTTAAAGGCACTTGTCACCTGATGACCATATATTTCTGATTTTGTCTGTGATCTGTTGAACTAGTTTGAAAAACCACTGCAATCTTTTCTCATTAAAGTTTGAAGGACTCTTCACTGAAGTTGTATTGTTGATGAGACGACAAAAGTCAAATATTTTTATTTTTATCAATTTACTAGATATGGGAACATGTGATCTTCAGTAACAGCACTGTCTAATAGACTATATATATACAGTAAAACCTCTCTATAATGGCAACTAAATTGTTTTAATTTGTTGGTATTTGGGGCAGGTGGCAGCTTAAAGCAAGGTGAAAATAAAACAGAACGCTCCTATAGGAGCGTTCTGTTTTACTTTCACCTCGCTTTAAGCAGCCGTCTGCCTTTAACACAAAATACTTGATGTAATTTAGTATCTGTTATAGAGAGGTTTTACTGTAGCTGTATCTTATAGGTATAATTATGTCTAATAGGTTCTGCACTGTCTTCACAATTTTGTTTCTATTCCTGAACTGTAGATAAGAGGAATATTTTCAAAATATTTTGACATTTCTTAGCCAAACCATATCTTGCTACTACTCTACTCATTAGAATCGCCTCTCCGAGACCTCGCCTCTCCGAGACAATTCTAATGAGTAGCAGCAAGAAATTGTTTGACTGAGAAATAAGATATTTTGATTGATTGGTATGTGTCTAATGAGTCTTATCTATAGCCCAGGTTATTCATTATTTTATGATATAAAACATAGCTACAGATAATGGTGCGTACCCAAATACTAAAATCGTCATTTCTCCTCCAAACCCTATACTGTCTCTTCGAGACGATTCTAAAGAGGGGTCGCAGTATTGGGTTTGGTGGAGAAATAAAGGAGCTATTGAAAATGATTAAATTTACGCATCTTATCTGGAGCTCTGATAAAACCAACAGAACATCAAACTTGACAATGTAAGATACGTTATATTCTTAATCTTTTGACTGTGATGCTAAATCATCGATGATAGAGTATCAGGTATACAGAAATCACCATCAGCTGTGCTGATTCATGAATATAGATCTGCAGTATACAATATAGCAATCATAGTATTACAGGAACAGATATATGTATTATACGCAATGATTTCATACCGAAGTGTTTCAATTTGCATACACTTTTCAACTGCATCAGTCCATCTACAAATCTTTGTTTTGAGCCATCTCTACTGCTTGACTGATGTAAAGATTCGTGTTTCACTGCTGAATTGCATTTTAAGCATTGTTAAAAACAGTATTTTAAAGATGTGATGAAGATGTGTCTAACAGATAGCCACGCCATAACATTATTCCTTCTGAACAAGTAAAGCACGTATTTGCAGTATATTTCTATAAAGGTGAACATTTAGTAAGAAATACTGACATCCTCAATATAAATAAACTGATGCTTTATAATGGCATTTTGAACAAGGGGATATTTTACTATGCCAGAAACTGTGGAATTATGTCTGTGTTATTTCATAGGCAAACAGAGCAGACCCTATTTGCAAAGGCATGAAAAGAGGTTTATTTGAAGTAAAGTGTTGAATACTATAACTGTCATTGGTTTTACTGTATAGTGAAGGATTTGCATGAAAAAAGTTGAAGCAAAAGCAAGTAATTTTGCATATATACAGGTATTGCTATATATACTTCATCTGTTATTAAAGGCATATGTTATTGTAACTACAGTGTTCCCTCCCTACGACGACCCTCTCAATAACGATTCCCTCCTTACAACAACGCATGTCACTGTTTCCGAAACAACAAGGCTCCAGAAATATTTTTTCCATCGTATTTTCTTTATGCCTCCATCAAACCCTATGTTGTGACCACTCTTTAGAATCGTCACTTTGTGACGATTCTAAAGAGTGGTCACAACATAGGGTTTGATTGAGGCATAACGGTTTTAGTTCTCGAAATACACCATATCTGGGGATCTGCAAACAAGCTTATTATGTTTGATTTTCCCTCCACATAACAACTCCCTCTGAACAACACATACAATCTTCGTATCCCAAAGGGTGTCGTTGTAGAGAGGGAGCACTATATGTAAGATATGTGTTGAAACTAAAAACAGTAGTAGTATAAGAGTTTATGCCAAGGTACTCTGAAAACTGGACAAATCATGCAAATAGCTTTTATAAAGGGAAGGAAGTTTGTAGTTACACTTCTCATGCTCATATGAGTTCTGTCCCCTGCCTTGTAGATAATCCATAGCTATGCCGGGCCATTTCGTGGGTCTTGATGGTCTAAATAGTAAAAAGAAAAAAAGATTGGGTCAATTTAGTGTTATATCATATGCAAGGGGTCTAACTACCCATTTGCAAATTTCACGACCGATTCTAAATAACGCCCGGTTTTGGGCTACCAAGATAAAATGACCACTAATGTTTGGTGTATATAATATACATGTAACACTAAATCGACCCAATCATTTTTTTTTTACTTTTTAGACCATCTAGACCCATGAAATGGCCCCCTGTGTTTTTAACCCTTTCCCTGTTCTATGTTTATTCCAAATTTCAGTATCTACTGAATATTCATGGGAAACATAGTTACAACGAAATATGGAAGGTAGAATATTATAGTTATTTTAGAAGGTAAATAAACCGATCTTTCAAATTCCTTCAGCAAACAGAGCAGAACCTGATCAGACGGCTCCTATAGGAGCCGTCTGATCTGGGTCTACTCTGTTTGCAAATGCGCGAAAACATGTTTATATGAGGGAAAGAGTTAACACATTTGCAGACAGGGTAGACCCAGATCAGATGGCTTCTGTAGGAGTTATCTGACCAGGCTCTACTCTGTTTGCTTATGAAATTATAATAGTTTTCGCCAGGACCATATATCATTATAACTATTAATCTACATACAGTAAAACGTCTCTATAACGGACCACTAAATTGTGCTAATTAGTTGGTATTTAGAGCAGGTGGCTGCTTAAAGCAAGGTGAAAATAAAAAAGCAAGGTGAAAATAAAACAGAACGCTCCTGTAGGAGCGTTCTGTTTTACTTTCCCCTTGCTTTAAGCAGACATATGCCTTTAACGTAAAATACTTGATGTAATTTAATGGCCGTTATAGAGAGCTGACTGTAGATGATATTTTAGGTGATAATTATTCATGTAAGAAATGTCATCATGAATATTAAATGGCATATGAACACATGATGTGAAGAAACTAGAACCAAATCTAAATAATTTCATAAATCAGTCAGATGTCATCTGATCTGGATCTACTCTGTTTACATATCTGGATCCAATATGTTTGTAAGGGTGTTCACAGATTCTCCTGCATTTAGCTAAAGGTCTGTATTTCATTGTATTTGGATGCGTTTAATAATTCTTACAGAAAATGCCCCTTCAATTGGAAATTGGATTTGATCATAACATATTTGGGCAAGCCTACATAGGAAAAGAGGCTTAAATATTAGTATAATTATTTTCTTTCTGGTTTTGGATGTTCTGCTAATGGTGTTTTTGTGTTACTACTTGATTTTTAAACACGTTTGATTTATGTAGGACTAGTTTGTATAGTTACGTTCACCTTCGTATTAGTGCTTCATTATCCATAGCAAGTAGGTATATATTGAATATAATGTTTGGTTGGGACTTCAGCCTTAATTCTGTGTCACAACTGCTTCATTTATTAAAACTAACCTTAGCTTCTAGGTAAATAACCCATTTTATTTTTTAGGACCTGATCTTGGTATAATATAATTTAGCTTATTGGCGATGTCAGCCATGGTATCTTTTACTTTGATCTTATTTTGGGAAAAGGCATGTTATGACTGTTCAGTACCTATCTGAATTTTATTCGTTTCTGTATTTTGTTTTGAGTGTGTTATTTTGAACATATTTGTTATCACAATAAATCATTTGTAGATATCTGCTCCATCATTCTATGCACTTCCTTGTTAGCTCGCCTGGCACAAAGTGCCATTGTGAGTTGCAGAGATCGCCATCTGGGTCCATGCTTATAAAACTTTTAGTTGAGTCTGAGTTTCGTTCTCAAGCTTTTGATTGGTCAGATTTGAGTTCTCAAGCTTTTGATTGGTCAGATTTGAGCCAAAGGCTCAAATCTGACCAATCAAAAACTTGAGAACGAACTCTGACTCAACTTAAAGTTTTATAAGCATGGACCCTGTTCGTCTTGTTTCGCCCGCAATTTACTTAACCCTTTCCGTGCCAAATTTCTAATTGTCGTCTGCAGTCCATTTTTAGCTGGATTTTTCGAGAAAAATCTCGGCTTATAGTTTGGCGAAAACCGAGCTGACAGGCGGCTGGGCGAGAGGGCTGCGGGCCATCGTTAACAAAACTTTAACATTGCTTATAACTTCTGAATTACTTAAGCTAGGCAATTCATATTTGGTATGCAGATAGCTTGGGTGAAGGCCTTTCACATGATACAATGATACATGAAATCAGGTCAAGGTCACTATTTCGAAGACTTTGCCATTTTTACCAAACTTTAACATTGCTATGATTTCTGAACTACAAATGCTAGGCAATTCATCTTTGGTATACAAATAGCTTTGGTAAAGGCCTTTCATTCAGTTGATATAAAGCTATTTGAAATTAGGTCAAGGTCACTATTTTGACAAGTTGGCCATCATTGAAAAACTTCCAACATTTTGTATTAACTTCTGAACCACATGTGCTAGATAATTCATATTTGGTATGGAGATAGCTTTGATGGAGGTCTTTCAGTTGATACAAGAGTACATGAAATTGGGTCAAGGTCACTATTTCGAAAACTTTGCTGTGTTTAACAAACTTTAACATTTTGCTATAACTGCTAGGCAATTCACCTTTGATATTCAGATAGCTTTCGTAAGGACCTTACAGATGACATAAAGATACCAGAAATCAGGCCAAGGTCACACTTTTGAAAACTAGGCTGTCATTAAAATTTTGTTATAACTATTGAACTAAATAAACTAGACAATTCATACTTGGTATGCAGATAGCTTGGGTTAAGGCCTTTCACTTGACACAGGAATACATGAAATCAGGTCAAGGTCAAGATCACTATTTTAACAAACTTTAACATTGCTATCAACTACAAACGCTAGGCAATTCATCTTAGGTATACATATTGTTTTGGTAAAGGCCTTTCAGTTGATATAAAGATATTTGAAATTAGGTCATGGTCAAGGTCACTACTTTGACAAGTTGGCCATCATTGAAAAATGTCAACATTTTGTATTAACTTCTGAACCGCATATGCTAGACAATTCATATATGGTATGGAGATAGCTTTGGTGAAGGTCTTTCAGTTGATACAAGGATACATGGATACAAGAATACATGGATTCATCTTTGGTATTCAGATAGCTTTTGTAATGGCATAAAGATACCTGAAAGCAGGTCAAGGTCAATATCACTATTTTGAAAACTTGGCTGTCATTAAACTTTTGTTATAACTTCTGAACTACATTGGCTAGACAATTTATATATGGTATGCAGATAGCTTGGGTGAAGGTCTTTCCGTTGATACCAGGATACATCAAGGTCAACACACAAAAAATCCGGCTTTAATGCGGTTTCGCAATTTTTGCTTGTTTGTTAAATCATTCGGTACAATAAGGAAATGAGATAAATAAATGCAAATTTCAAAGGAATAAAGCTCTTATACAGAAATAGAGAATGAGACAAAAGTGAAGTCCCTGATCAGACGCCGCCTTGAAAAGGTGGCGTCTGATCTGGGACTGCACTATTTGTCGTGGTTCATTCATTTGACATTGGCGGTGAAAGGGTTAACTCTTAATATGCTGAATAATTAAAATTTGCTCCTTCTTTTCTAAATATTGAGTAAACAAGAAGATGTATCAAAATTTATAATTGAAGGAAATTATTTATAAATATGACAACAGTGAAGACTGATCAAAGAGCTTCCACGTGAGCCCTTTGATCCGGGTCTACACTGTCTGCAAAAGGTTTTGTATAGAATTTAACGGTTAGACGACAGCTCCTCCTTAACTATGCACTGGAGTTTCAACAAATTTCATAGGATTCATCTTCAAGTGACCATTTATGGAATGAATTGTTCCACATAAGAAGCCAAGTTTACATGAGCTAAACATAGACTTTAGTGAGCCATTTCATGAATGGGGTTTGAACAAAATTAAATGTTGTAAAAATGGTCAACTCTCAGGTGATTTCTCAGATTTGTATAGGTCATTTTGGTTCGCTGCATAGATAGGTCATATGGAGTAAAAATACACATTAGCTAACAATTTCTTTAAAGGACAATCCCCAAACCGCTGAATGGATTTTCACCAAACTTCACAATTGGGATCTTCAGATGACATTATCAAAGTCATATTTATGGGTCTGGTCCTTAGCATAATGTAGGGCACATGAGCTAAAAAGGGATTCTAACGAATGCCATTCAATTAATCACATGACCAAACTTCTCTTGGGCAGGCCTTTGTTAAAGTTTTATACATGTCGATGGTTCTGGTCATCAGCATAAGTAGGTCACGTGATCTAAAATAGACTGTAAACGACAACTGCAGAATAGAATTTGACTAAACTTTACAGAAATTATTACAAAGTTACGTAAATGTTTCTAGTCTGTCGTATAAGTAGGTCACATCTAATAAAAACAATAACGAACAATTTCTTGAAACGATATCTCGTCTTAACCCTTTCCCTTATGTAAGCGCATTTTCGAGCATCTCCAAACGGAGTAGACCCAGACCAGACGGTTCCTATAGGAGCTGTCTGATCAGGGTCTGCTCTGTTTGCTTATTATATGATATAGATATTATTCAACAGTTTCTGTCATGGTCAAATATCCCTGCGTCAATGTGCTATTATAACAATTAATTTAATTAATATCCATGATGACATTATTTTTTATATGGTGAATATTCATTGAGTAAAGGGTTAAGGACATTTAAATTTACCCTTGTCCATCTGCCAGTCCAACCGTAATACATCACGAAATGACGACTCTGCAACTTGGGTATTGGAATGGTATGCACCAAGTATGCACCTTGTCATATATCAGAGGCTCTGATAAGATGTCTAAATTAGAATAGTTTCGAGAATAGCTCATTTTAACGCCAGACAGTATATTGTGACCGCTCTTTAGAAACATCAGTCGAAACAACTTACTGTAAATACACACCTTCAACGGATGACAACTACATAGTAATTTCACACATACATGCATCATGACCGCCAGCAAGGGAAACCCCGTATTATTTGGGTACAAACGAGGTATCCCATTTATCTTAGCTTCACACAGTCGTAAGTACTCAGCGGTTTCCACCAGGCTCAGGAATGATACTTCGTATGATAAAACCATTTTACCAATTTTGACTGCCGAACAAATCTCGAATCGAGGAGTAGAACAGCTACGGGAGGTAACCGCTGCGAGGAGTTAACCATTTTACTTGTGCGATTTGTCCCGTCGATGTTCGCATTGCCTGATGTGCAAATAATCACAATAATTATCCATCCAGGAACACAACATGGAAACGATGCCAGCTATGCAGAAACAACTTCAACGTGCCAATAATTTGAATAGAAATGCCCCGAACTGTTACGTTTGAGCTAGACAGTCATAGCAATGCACGTTGTCTAAATGACACATTTCAAACGTGTCTCTATTTACCCATTACCTCGTATACTATTTTAGACCCATTCCCTCATAGGCTATTTTATACTCATTCCCTCATACGCTATTTCAGACCCATTCCATCATAGGCTATTTTTAGACACAACATCGTTGAATAAATCTACTGAAAAGTAACTACAAGAAAAGGGGGGTTTTGAGAAATGTACTTTTGAAACCATTGTGATAAACCGAGCATTTGCTTAGGAGCAAATGCTCTATTTATCTTAACCCTTCGCTTGCTGAATTTTAAAATACATGTCTCCTTCTTTACCCATGCCCTGTTGTATAATTACATATATTTTCACTGTGTACAAGTATTTCGCTGTGCAATCACTGCTGTGGAGTGCACTGGTTGCACAATCAAATTGTAAATAGTGCAGACCCTGATGAGACAGCTCCTGCAGGAGCTGTCTCATCTGGGTCTTCACTATTTACAGGTAGGTATATTGACGTGAATAGCAAGCGAAGGGTTAATGGTTTCAAAAAGTGAATTTTACAAAAGGCGTCAATATAAGCAAATGGGTTAAGAAAAGGGTTGAATTATTATCATGGTATCCAAACGGGTTCCATAGTGTTAAGGCGATGGGCACTACTAATACGGTTTCTGATCAGAGATATGAAGGGCGTATTTTAAGTACTAGTATTGTAGAATCGTTCCTTCTCTATCAAACCCTGTTATGGCCATTATTTAGAGTCGTTTCGAAGATTCTAAACACTCATAGGGGCTTGTGGAGAACTGTAGAACTATGAACCCTCTCCGAGACAATGCAGTAGATTACTAGCAAGATAGGGTTTGGAAGAAACATAACCCTCTCCGAGGCAATGCAATAGAGTACCAGCAAAAATAGGGTTTGGTTGAAACATAACCCTTTCTAAGCAGTGCAATAGAGTACCAGCAATATAGGGTTTTACTGAAACATATCACTTTCTAGGCAATGGAATAGAGCCCTAGCAAGATAGGGCATAGTTGAAACATAACCCTCTCCTAGGCAATGCAATAGAGTACTGGCAAGATAGATTTGGCTGAAACATAACCCTCTCCTAGATGCAATAGAGTACATGTACTAGCAAGATAGGGTTTAGCTGAAACAGAATCATCTTCTGGGCAATGAAACAGAGCACAAGAAAGATAGGGGTTGGCTCAAACAAAACCATATTCTAGGCAGTAGAGTACCAGCAAGATAGGGTTTGGGTGAAACACAACTCCTCGAGGCATTGTAATAGGCACCAAGATAGGGTTTGGTTGAAACATTACCACCTACTAGGCAATGCAATAGAGTGCAAGCAAGATAGGGTTTGGCTGAAACATAACCTTCTCCGAGACAATGCAATAGAGTATTAGCAAGATATGGTTTAGTTGAAACATTACCACCTACTAGGCAATGCAATAGAGTACTAGCAAGATAGGGTTTAGTTGAAACATTACCACCTACTAGGCAATGCAATAGAGTACTAGCAAGATAGGGTTTAGTTGAAACATTACCACCTACTAGGCAATGCAATAGAGTACTAGCAAGATAGGGTTTAGTTGAAACATTACGACCTACAAGACAATGCAATAGAGTACTAGCAAGATAGGGTTTAGTTGAAACATTACCACCTACTAGGCAATGCAACAGAGTACGAGCAATATAGAGTTTGGTTGAAACATAACATACCTAACTCTTTACCTGATCGACACGCAGTTTTACGCAGTCAAGACCCTATAGACCAGTAGCAGATAAATGCATTTGCGAACAGAGAAGACCAAGATCAGTATGATCTAGGTATACTCTGTTTGCAAAAGTGTAGAAAGGCGTATTTATTGAGTAAAGGGTTAATCTACCTTTTCGCCGCAGCATACAATGCAGACCTAGATCAAACGGCTCGTATAAAAGCCGCTTGATCAGGCTCTGCTCTGTTTGCTTGATGTAATGTTACAGTTTCTTCCGAGATAAAACTCCTAATTCTCGTACCATTATAAAAAAATCAGATTATACATATCCACGATGTCGTTATTCTTACATGAATATTCAACAGGGAAAGGGTAAGGCTTAATTGGCAATTGTAATGATTTTACTTCAAACAGTGGCTTGTGCCCTGCTTGTATTGATTTTCGTTTTCTTTAATTAGTCTTTCCACAATATTGACAAGCGAGGTTGTACGCAAGCGTAAAGTAAAATGGCTGCCTAACACGTCTTTAAGCAGGCTAGAAGAAAATGAGGGAGCAATATTGTTTAGTACTTTTAATTAACAGATACATTGGGAAAACATGGCTATAATGTATAAATTAATAGCAGAAACGGGGTAATGTTTTAATGAGCCATGATGCATAATATCCGTGTATGACACCAATAATACGCATTACGTCACATATCTATGTTATTCATTTGCTGAAACACACTGACGTAGAAACCATTATCATATTAAATGTTGTTTACAAGTTAAACTAATCTATGATAAATCGCGAAGCTGCTAGCACCATACGAAATTCACCACTAATTCCACCAGCCCCTTCACATAACTACTGCTAGATAGGCATACAAACTCCCATACTCATGGTACTTACAGTCTACATGAAATTATTCGAATAGGTCGACCCAATGCCCATTTACTTGTTCACTTATATTGTCCCCAAATTAAGAACAAATAAGATATACATTTAAGATTACATGCATAATGGTGAAATATGCAAAACGGTCAACAAACCACGAGTAATAAAAGGTCTAAGCTTAATAACTTTACCAAAACCAAAATGCAAACAACGGACTTATATTTTTATGTACAAAATGGTTTTAAAGCAAAAGCACGAAAACTATGTGGGCTTCCACCAAGGATCGAATCCACGAGCTTGCGTTTCCTAATCCATCGCTATTACCCTTAGACCACGCTGACAGCCATGATTGAGAATGTGATTTTAATCAGTTATACCTAATTCACTAGCATTCACTGAAACTGGGGCATGGCAGAAACGAAAGAAATAACCCCGACAAAAGCATGTGCCGCCGTTGGGGAAAATATATGAATCAAAATAAATAAAATAAATAAATATATATAAATAAAAACTAGTCTCACAGTAAACGATGGTTATTAAAAAGATTGGCTTTTATAGAAACACAGCAACGCAGTAAATCATGGTCTTCACTCAAACCTGTTTGAGGTTTGTTGCGTATGCAATGTGGGCCAGATACTCCTTCCCAAAATAATTCTCGCTTATAGATAAACCGCTCTATATCGGCCACTAAATCACATCAAGTATTTCGTGTTAAAGGCAGGCGGCTGCTTAAAGTAAGGAGAAAGTAAAACAGAACGCTCCTATAGGAGCGTTCTGTTTTACTTTCGCCTTGCTTTAAGCAGCCACCTGCCCTAAATACCAACTAATTAACACAATTTAGTGGCCGTTAAAGAGAGGTTTTACCGCAGTTGTATTTCAATATCTCGAACTCGGATAACTTGAACTTCGGGGATAACTCAAAGTAAAAGTTCGGTCCTTCCAAAATAATTGAATCCTACAGAATTGTTCTTAAATGTATCACTACGCATACCTAGAAACACACGTGACCGCTTAACCCATTCCCTAATATTGACGACTTTTGACGACTCTGTAAAAGTCACTTTGTGAAACCATTGTGATAAATAATAAATAATGATAATTGTATTTATCACAATGGTTTCAAACTACAGAATTCTAAAATTTTCCTTTTCTCTAGTTAATGCTCCTTTTCGGTATATTTGATCTAAGAGGTTGTATCTAAAAATAGCCTATGAGGTAATGGGTTAATGCAGATCGAAAGTAATGTCGAAAGCTTCTGCAGTACCATTCAGCATTGCTTTAGATCTGCATTAAGTTGTGAACACGAGAAGGTGTTCATATTATAAATTGGATGTCTCAAACTTCTGTTATCTCAAAATAATTTGTATGGTCCCTTGGAATTAGAGATAATGACGTTTAACTGTATTTAAAATTTAATCACGTTCTTTGCCATAAAACCAACAGCAAACAATACATGAAATTGTTTATTTTCTGTTTTAAAATCGATGATGTCGTTTAATTACTTTGCACACTGGAATTTAACCCCCCCCCCCCCCCCCCCCCTGAATGCGGGAAACGAATGCACGAATGCACTGGCATTTGTAAACAATATACCTGTAGACATAGATCAGATTGCTGCTTCTACAGGAACCCTGTGAAAAATGTCTGCACTGTTTGTCATTCAAAATCCTCTCGCAAATGATTCCCTTTCATATTGAACGGACTCCATCATTAACCCATTCCCTCCTAGACTATCTTTATATCAAACCTCTCTGAACCAACCTACCGAAAAGCAGCATTAACTATAGAAAAGGAGACTTTTAGAATTGTGTAGTTTTGAAACCATTGTGATAAATAGAGCATTTGCTCCTATGGAGCAAATGCTCTATTTATCACAATGGTTTCAGAAATTGGTTTTACAGAGCCGTAAAAAGGCGTCAGTAGGTGATAATAGAATAAATAATGACGGGCCACTCAGTTAAAATCAGTATAAAAACAATCTTTCAGACAGGTGGCAGCTTAATTCAGGTTGTAAGTCATGCAGAAAGCTCCCAAGCACGACGTTCATCCTGCATTAAGCAGCATAAAAATACCTAAAGTGTTATTTTGTAAAATTCCGGTTTAGAGGGGGGGGGGGGGTTTACTGTATACATAATGTATATAAAATTTTGCTCACACCTCGCTACTTATACATATGGTCTGGTATCACTGTTTATCTGTCCTATTTATGGAATCACAGTAGTATATACACTTTGTTATTGCTGAGGGAATGATGGCAGGATAAACAAAGCAATAGAGTTTCATATTTTATTATGTAATAAAATGTCCATTCAAGTCATGTAGCATTTAAGTACATGTATACCATTCTCCCTTGTAAACCCTTTCCACCCTGAACTACCAGAGTGGAATAGAATAGCAAATATGTGTTTAACCCGCTCTCTCCTACTGACGCCTTTTGCGCCTCTGTAAAATCATTTTTGGAAACCATTGTGATAAATAGAGCATTTGCTCCATAGGAGCAAATGCTCTATTTATCACAATGGTTTCAAAACTACACAATTCTAAATCTCTCCTTTTCTGTAGTTAATGCTCCTTTTCGTTAGATTAATTCAAAGAGGTTGATTCTAAAAATAGTCTAGGATGGAATGGGTTGACTACAGAGTACACTCAGTAGGAAAGGCTTAAACGCACTAGATGATTTAGAATGACAAACAGTGCAGACCCTGGTCAAACGGCTCCTCTAGGAACCCTCTGATCTGGGCCTACACTGTTTGCAAATGGCAGTGTATCTGTTTCCGGGGTTGATAGTGTTAAGATCAACGCGTGCTCTAGATCAAAGCAATGTGGGTAATAAACTATCGACAATGCAATTAACCCCCCCCCCCCCCCCCCCAAAAAAAAAAAAAAAAAAAGAAAAGAAAAAAACTAAAAAAAGCAAACACAAAAACACACACATTTAGATACATTTGATCTAGCGACAGCGACCGCGTTATTATTTCTTAACATAGGAGAATGTAAAAGCAAATGATTGCTTAATGTGATGCAGAAGTAATACAGAAAACTTGTATAGGAGCTTTCTATATCACTCCTGTCCTGCGTTAAGCTACCTCCTGCTTTAAAACTCAGGATAAAACGTCTTCTGAGCGGTCGTATAATTAGCGAGACTTACGGTAGCTTTGTCTTTTTTATACGAAGATCTTTATCCCCCACCATCCTCGGAAAAGTTAAAATATTTGAATGATTTCCAACACGATATACATGAACTACAATCATACACACTAGATAATTAGACATATTAGATAATATAATATTAGATAACACAGTAAAATATACACGCATACATTAACTTAAGCCTGCTTAGCGAATGCAATTAGGACATCAACCAGTTTGGATTCTGATGAGATGCCGAGTTACTCGGCATCTCATCTGGATCCAAACGGTTTGCAACGACAGTCACTCATCCGCCCACAGCAGGCTAAAGTTTAAACAAACATGTCGAACTGTCCGTGAGCAACTGTTCTTTCTGGTGAGCCGAGAAACAGCTTTAAAATAATTAACCCTTTACATCATGACTATTCAAGTGAGACCCCCCCCCCCCCCCCCAATTAATAGGTTAAATTACTGAAGCAAAATAGAATAATAAGGAAATGTACAGTTAAACCTCTCTATAACGGCCACTAAATTACATCAAGTATTTTGAGTTAAAGGCAGGCGACTGCTTAAAGCAAGGTGAAAGTAAAACAGAACGCTCCTATAAAAGCGTTCTGTTTTACTTTCACATTGCTTTAAGCAGCAACCTGTCCTAAATAACAACTAATTAAGACAATTTAGTGGCCGTTATAGAGAGGTTTTACTGTATTGCCCTAGCAAACAGAAGAACATTAGTTTTGCGACATAAGCAAACAGAGCAGACCAGGTCAGACAGTTCCTGAATGAACTGTCTGATCTGGGTCTACCCTGTTTGTAAAAGCGGGATTATGGATTAAACGGTTAACATTGATGATGCATGAAGTTTTGCAGAAACCGTCCCGATATGTTTTCTCAGACAGATATAGGAAGTCATTTTCCTTAACCCATTCCCTCATATTGACGACTTTTGACGACTCTGTAAAAGTCACTTTGTGAAACCATTGTGATAAATAGAGCATTTGCTCCCATAGGAGCAAATGCTCTATTTATCACAATTGTTTTAAAAATTCTAATGTTTTCCTTTTCTCTAGTTCATGCTTCTTTTCGGTAGATTTATTTAAAGAGGTAGGGTCTAAAAATAGCCTATGAGGTAATGGGTTAAATAAAGTAACCCTCAGAAATGCTCATTTGGACAAGTCCACTTATATTTAAGGGTTATCAAGGTTGTTAACAAGAGTGTAACATATCTCGAAGAGGCGATTCTACAGAGTGGTCATGCCATAGGGTTTGGTGCACAAATAAAGAAGTTATTCATGAAAATGTTTTAATTACGCAATTTATCTAGACCCCTGGAGGAGTCTCAGATCAGGCTGCTCCTGTAGGAGCCCCCCTGATCAGGATATGGTTATGGATTTTTTGTCCAGGTTCTACAGCTTCTGTCATGATCAACCATTTCTGTGTTTATATACCATTATAAAATTCATCTAATTAATATTCATGAATATTCATCAGGTAAAAGGTTAAGCGTATATCATACGACATGCGTTCATACATACATTCACAATGCGTTCAAATTCGAACATTCATAGAGACAATATTATAGCATAAAATACAAAACAATCTAAGAAGCCGATGTCTTTCTTTAATCATTTCAGTTAACCCGTTCCCGCATATTGACGCATTTTGACGCCTCTGTAAAACTAACTTTGTGAAAACATTGTGAAAAATAGAGCATTTGCTCCATGGGAGCAAATGCTCTATTTATCACAATGGTTTTTAAAAACTACACAATTCTAAAGTTTTCTTTTCTCTAGTTAATGCTCCTTTCGGTAGATTCACTTAAAGAAGATGGATCTAAAAATAGCATATGAGGGAATGGGTTAAACTTTAAATACAAGTTTAGACTGTAGAATAGTGTCGGGTATACAATACCCCTAGTGGAACAAACACTAAACGAATCTTCTTTAAGACTTTTAAATCTTCCAACACTGAATGTCCAAATGGACTATTCAAAAATTAAAACAGGTTAATCTTACCCGTCAATGGTCAGATATATTTTGAAAGAAAAGTGTAACAATACAAACAGTGCAGACCCTGATGAAATTGCGCCTATATAGGGACCCTCTCATCTTGGTCTATACTGTTTGCATATGACATTACTGACTCGTTTCCCGTACTGACAGGCTTAAATTGTTAACAGTAATACCCGAGTCTTTACGGCTGGTAAGTCTTTCCGCTTATAAGTAATTAAGTACGTTGACATTGCGGGTTCTCAACGCAAAATGCCACATTTTTACCCGTCGCTCCGTTTTCTATGTCTGAATAGTTACTGTAATATATGACAAATGAAACCAGTGTCTGCATTTGTCATCTGTAAAGAATTTACATTGACGTTTGATCTACAGAACTGGAACAAATGAAATGTTGGGACAACCTGGACAGCATGCCTGGCGTGCGAGATACCCCTGCAAAACCACGATTGCGCCACGTGCACACACGCTAGCCACAGCGTGGAACAATTATAGATACGTTACACGTGCTGTAGCTGTTTAGGACATTAAACCCTTTACTCCATATAGACGCCTTTTGACACTTTCGCAAACAGAGTAGATCCAGATCAGACGGCTCCTTAAGGAGCCGTCTGATCAGGCTCTGCTCTGTTTGCTTGTAGAAGAAATTAGATCTGATTCTATACTATTTGGCAAAGCTATGTGTTCATCGGTATTTAACCACTGTTTAATTTAAGTAGGTAATTAATGTTTATAATGGGTGGAATGTGTCATGAATATTCATGGAGTAAAAAAGGTAAAATGCATTTTCTTCACCAATCTAATAGTGGATTTATATGCACGTGCCAAAAACGCATGTGTCATTCGATACTATTTAAGATAAATATAGATATAATATCATTAATTAAACAGCATGCACAGAGCAAGGACAATAGCAACCGGAAGTAGGAACACTCTAACTGACTCGGCACCACTGTCAAAATCCTCGGTATAGTTAGTTCTTACAAACGGAGTATCCCTGACTGGCGCTTGTCTGAGATATATTTTTCGTCCATGCAATTTCTGGAGCGGCCTGAAGTTCTCTGTGATATTGGAAATGGTTGATAGTTTCCTCAACTCAATTATCTGAAAAAAATAAAAAAGATGCTCGTTATATAACGGTAAACACTGTCTGAAGTGACTAATAAAAAATAAGTCTAGTTCTGGATCTTTAAAATGATAGTATCTACTGGAAAGGCGTTTTAAAACGTCAATCATTTGTTTACATGTATATGCTGAGAAAGAAGAATATCACAGCTGGTTTCAGAAGAACTTGAGTAACTCTGTTTTTCATCTGGATTCAAACTACTTGATGCTATGATCAGAACAACATATAAAGGTGTGTGCTCAAATAATAAAACGTCATTTCTCCACCAAACTCTATATTATGAGTTGTGACTACTCTTTAGAATCATCTCTTCGAGTGATGACAACATAGGCTTTGGTGGAGAAAATAAAGCAGTTATTCTTGAAAAAAAAATGTTTTAGATTGCGCATCGTATCTGGACCTCTGTAGCATTGTGGTTTATTGACACAAAAATGGAAAACAATTGAAATTTAAATATTGGAGCAGTCGATAAAATTTGCAGACGACAATACATGACAACAAAAGAGTTACGTGATACGCGCACTCCAGTCTTATTCGAACCACAACTAACCTGAGCTTCTGATATTTCGATTGGTTCCTTGAAGACTGTCCAAACAACGCTTTCAGAGCAAGGGGGCGTGGTCAAGCTACCTTGGTAACGGTAGTAAGTCTCGTGGTCTCTAGGGAACAGGTTGTCAAGTGGGAACGGGCGGATATTGGCATAATCACCTAAAAATAAAACAGACAATGAAATACCTGTTTGAACGTAGCTTGGTTAATGCTACTTTTGGATTGACAAACGTCAACATTCTGCAATGGTAACCCTTAGAACGCTGAATTTTCAGATGGACTGTTACAAATTTCAAACAGGTTAAACTTATATTATATTAAGGGAATTTTCTTAAGAAAAGTGTAACATGACAAACAGTGCAGACACTGATGAGAGGGCTCCTCTAGGATTCATCTAATCTGGGTCTACAATGTTTGCAAAGTACATTAGTGAGTCATTTCCCGCATTGTAAGGGTTAAGCTCCAAACCGAACAGTTCAATGTTGTTGTGCCCTTTTCAAAGAATATAAACACATAAGAATTAACTGTATCTGTACACATGTGAAACCATAGCCATTTTAACTATATGAACCTTTCGTATCCATTACACAATGCTTTAAGCAGTAATCTACATGAACAGTCTCAATTCTTCTTTTCTAAACCGATGTTCTACTGTGTTCAAAATCACAAATACCAAATTTGACACGAATTCGAGTCGTGTCGTGGCTACCTGTATAGCACGCAACAACTTAAAAAGTGAGTGAGTGAGTGAGTGAGTGAGTGAGTGAGTGAGTTGGGTTTTACGTCCGACCAACAGTATTTCAGTTATTTGCAGACGGCACCCGCATGAAACAAGTTATAGTGCTGCCTCACTGGAATACCCCTGCCGCAGGTACATGGCAAGGGCACCCAACCCAGTTACATTATCCTGAAACCGGGTCGACCAGTCCTAGAACTACACCTTTAATGTCGAGCGTAGACAAGGAAGCTACTAGTACCAACTTTTAACGACTTTTGATCTGTCGCGGCCGGGGATCGACTTAAAAAGTACTTAACAAGCTAGCGAATTTTAAAAACAGCAATAACATTAGCCTATTTCCTCCTACTGACACCTTTTAACGCCTCTAAATAAGTCATTTTTGAAACCATTGTGATAAATAGACCATTTGCTCCTGTGGAGCAAATGGTCTATTTATCATAATGGTTTAAAAATACACAATTCTAAAATTGTCCTTTTCTCTAGTAAATGCTCCTTTTTGGTAGATTTATTCAAGTAGGTTGGGTCTAAAATAGTCTAGGAGGGAAATGGGTTAAGAAATCGTTATTGATTATCTTCAGTGTCGTGATTTGAAAATCAAATTAAGTCAGCAGGTGAATAGGACGATGGCAACACAATATGCTGTGTCGAGAATTCTAATTGTAGAGAGGGCGCAGCAAGAGTAAACATTAACATAGGTGAGTGTCAATAGAATTGATTCTGTGACAGTCGGTAGACAACTTTTATTAAGAATTTGTCAGCCATTTATTACAAAAATGAATTCAGAACAACCGCAATTAGAAATAAACTGAAGTCATTTGCCCAATTAGTAGGTCAAAAATGCTATATTTGTAATTTAGATAGATGAATATATGAATATTTAATTAAAAATGTTAATATGTGATGTAATTATGTGTCCTTGAAAATAAGTGCTGATCAAACACTGTACAGCCACACCTTCTACTGCGACCACAAACAGGCCTAATACTGGATCTTGCAGGCAAATGGTACACTGTAGCTTAATGCAGGACGGAATTTATGCAGAAAGCTCATATATGAACTTTCTGCATAACTTTCGTCCTGCATTAAGCGACATCCTGCTTTAAACGACGCCATTGTCTATACATTAACCCTTCTCTTGCTGAATTTTAAAATACATTTCTCCTTCTTTACCCATGCCCTGTTGTACAATTACATATATCTTCACTGTGTACAAGTATTTCGCTGTGCAAACACTGCTGTGGAGTGCACTGGTTGCACAGTCAACTTGTAAATAGTGCAGACCCTGATGAGACAGCTCCTGCAGGAGCTGTCTCATCTGGGTCTTCACTATTTACATGTAGGTATATTGACGTGAATAGCAAGCGAAGGGTTAACCCTTTACTCAATAAATGCGCCGTTCTACACCTTTGCAAACACAGAAGTACCGGACCCTGTAGGAGCGGTCTGATCAAGTGTCTGCCATGACCGAGTATTTCATGACCGAGTTCATGTGCCATAATAAAAAAAATCTAATAAATATTCATGTCTTTATTTCTTACATGAATATTTATGAAGTAACGGGTTTAAGTCGTTTTAGAGGGGTTCTACTGTATGCAATACTTTTTTTTAAAATTCAGAAGTGTTTTGAAGACTTAGCGTTCTTTAGAAGACGTAAATGTGCTAATTTTTAACACACTACGAGACACTGTGTGATTACCTTTGGACATACAATGCAGTTTTGACAAAAATGAAAAGCCGAGTTATTGAACGTTTTACCGGGACCCAAACAGTCTGTAACCCCAATTACACATCTGCGACAACGACTATGTAGTGTATTCTAAATAATTATAAATGATTTGGGCGACAATATGTGGACAAAACAATATGCTGACTGTGCTAAATGTTAATTGAAGGTATTCAATCCTTGTATCCACCATCAACGTAAATAGACACATTCTAGTTAACCCTTTCCTTCATATAAACTTTTTTTCACGCATTTGCATACAGAGAAGACCCAGATCAGACGGCTCCTATAGGAGCCGTCTGACCAGGGTCTGCTCTGTTTGTAAAATGGAATTTGATAGATCTGTTTATTTAGTTTAAAAAATGGCTACATTGTTCCTCCTTCCATATTTCATTGTACCTGTTTTGTCCATGGCTATTCAGTAGGAATTGAAATTTTGAATAAATATAGACCGGAAAATATTAATGAGACATAAGATGACATCATGATACATTAGATGATAACATGTAATCTTTGATTATGGGAAATGAGTGTATTAACATTTATACTTCTTTCAACCCTTTCACTGCCGATGTCGTATAAATACACCGCGACAAATAGTGCAGTCCCAGATCAGATGCCGCCTTTTCAAGGCGGCGTGTGATCAGGGACTTCACTTTTTGTATCAAACTCTATTTTTATATATGTGCTTTATTCCCTTGAAGTTTGCATTTATTTTTCTCATTTCCTCATTTTACCAAATGATTTTACAAAAGTGGTTTGCAGACGACAGTATTAGAAATTTGGCGCCGAAAGAGTTAAATGTTCGTAATACCGAGACTTAACTGTATTTATGCATATTTGTAGATCACGTCGGTAAGTGAAAACTTAATAAAAATGCCAACCTTGAAATGTATCGCATAAAAACAAGGTTCCGGATGTTAATTGGATAGTCATCACTTGTACGCATGCAAAATTATTTGAAACAGCTTTGACATCAAGGCATATTTTTGACAGCCAGTGTCATATTTATACTAAGAACACTTAGGTAGGCTCTTCGCTACAAAGGTAAGGTCGGCGCCTACGTATCCAGTATAAGTCCATTCTGGTGCTTTTATCTTGTCTTGTTTCAATGTTCAGTCTGTCAATCTATGTTACAGTAAAACCTCTGTATAACGGCCACTAAATTGTGTTATTTAGTTGGTATTTACTATTTAGGGCAGGTGGCTGCTTAAAGCAAGGTGAAAGTAAAACAGAACGCTCCTATAGGAGCGTTCTGTTTTACTTTCACATTGCTTTAAGCAACCACATGCCTTTAACACTTCAATACTTGATGTAATTAGTGGCCGTTATAGAGAGGTTTTACTGTATATCAACATATATTACCTAAATTTACGTTTCTACGACGCCGCTGTCACAAATTAGAAGGGAAACATAATATTGAACGGAAAAAAACGTTTTCATACGAAGAACAAGAAACAAGACGAACCCAAAGCTGAACACATTAAACCTCGTTAATCAGAACTTTAAAGAAAGAGGGACTGATACTTATTTGACAGATTGCCACTTAATGCAGGGTGAAAGCTCATCTGGGAGCGTTCTGCATGTATTTCACCCCTTATTAAGCTGTCACCTGTCTTTAACCATTTCCTCCATAGGCTATTTTTAGACACAACCTCGAATGAATCTGCTGAAAAGGAGCATTTACTAGAGAAAAGGAAAATGTTAGAATTGTGTAGTATTTAAACCATTGTTATAAATAGAGCATTTGCTCTGTTTATCACAATGGTTTCAAAAAGTGACTATTACACAGGCTTAGAGAGGCATATTTATGGAGGAAAGGGTTAAGACAATGATACTGATCCCCCAAAAACACAACAACAAAAAACATAACAAAAAGAAAAACAACAACAAACTAACAGACAAAACAAACAAACAAAAACACACAAAATCAACAAATGCAATCAGTCACATCTGGATCTAAACTGTTTGCATAAACTGCCCCATAACTTGCAGTTGAAACATGCTTGCTTAAAGTTCTCGATGCATGCTGTAGCACGGTGGAATTAGATGTATGTCTAGATAACAGCTAACTCACCAATATCCAGAAGTCGCAGATTGTCAATGATAGCCTGGAAGTTAGGGTGGAACTTTCCAATTTTAGCGAATATTCCCAACACAGCCAGGCCTGATGGGTCCTTCAGGGCGGACGAGACTTTCTTATGTCTGAGTGACTTATGTACTAAGTGCATCTGTTATCATAAAAAAGGAGAGTTACACTTAGGATGGAATATGTTAATGCATGGTAAAGTCTTACAGAAAGATCTAATCCGCATACCTAAATCTTTACTAAAATTATAGTTGGGAAGAGTTTTACACGTACACTCTGTACAGCAAATACAAAAGCTAAAAAGTTAGCAATTATCTCATTTAGAGAAGCATGTGCAGAGTTATAACATCTTAATGTATTAAACATATATTACAGAAGCATAATTCTTGTTAAGTGTGCTGTTTTCTAATGGGAATTTCGTAAGAAACGGACAACTATAAATTACCTCCAGAGGGAAAGGTTCTCCGTTCATCCAGTGCTCAGAGCCAAGACGGTCGCTGGCTCCCCAGTGGAAGTGGAAGTGGGCGAGACTGTATTTGCCTTCCAGACCTCCACCCTCAATCTTCAGATCCCCGTGCACTCGCACTGTCACTGAAACAAGCACACAAGCCATGCGTTCAAATTAGCATAACGCCCGCATAACGACGTAAATACTGGCAACAGTTCACGGTCTAAAATAACCAAACGTTGTCTCTTTTCAGCACACACCAACGGCACACCCTTCCTGTCTGATTAGTTAGCCTGTTATCATCAGGAAACCAAAAAATGTGCCTTATGCACCACATGTATTGTATGCAATTATTGATCTAACACAGGTGACAGCTTAATGCAGAATGAACGTCATGCAGGAAGCTCCTCTAGGAGCTTTCTTCACAACTTTCACCCTGCATTAAGCAGCCACCTGCATACAACGACATAAATTGTTCGTTACTAAAAATTCGTAATATCGAATTTTACTGTACATGTTCAAGCGTTTTTCTGTCATACCCTAATTCCACCAAGTATAAATCTTGATAACTTCAAATTAGGCTGACAGAACCGCAAATAATGTAGACCCTGATCAGACGGTTCCTTCAGAAGCCGTTTGATCTGCGTCTTCAGTATTTGCCTAGTGTAATTAGAATATGTAATCCACTCGTGACAGATGCCACATTGAAGCGTTTCTGTGAGAGGAAGCCTAGACTATTGTGAAATGGGCACGTGTATCTTATGTGAAGCCTAGACTATTGTGAAATGGGCACGTGTATCTTATGTGAAGCCTAGACTATTGTGAAATGGGCACGTGTATCTTATGCAACTCACCCGTATAACCGTCATTCCAGACAGTTAGGTTCTCCATGTTGCGGGTGTTGTCGTATCCTTGGAAACGGAAAGACGTCAAATTTTCGTCCGGTTCCGCCTGGTCATGGACTATTTCTACAGGAGACTGACGTACCTTTGAGCAAGCCGGGTATAGGTCTCCCCAGTAATCGGGCCCTGGAACAGATATGACGTAAATATTAGTAACACTTCCGTTACCAATGGTGACTACGTGATTAGTGATAACCTTTGCAAACAGTTCGGATCCAGATGAGACGCAGAGTAATTCAGCGACTAATCAGGATCCAAACTGGCTGTTACTGTGATAATCTGATTTGAACGAAAACGGATGACACTTTGCAGCAGTCGAAAACTTTTGCAGGCAACAATAGGTGACAGCGAAGGACTTCAACTAACATTATATGAAATCAAATAATAACTTAGAACCCATCTAAAACGACCACTTAATGATGTATATATTGGCTTCTTTCAAAGCAGCTGGTAGCTTAATGCAGGACTATAGTAATGCAGAAAGCTCCTGTAGTTTTATCAGTAACCTTCGTCCTGTATTTAGCTACCACCTGCCTCAACGACCAAATATTTGACCTCTTTTTGATGTTCGCATTAGCGGGGGTTTACTGTATACCCAAGATACGTACTAGAATGGTATATCAGCCCTTTACTCCATAAATACACATTCTACGCCTTTGCAAACAGAGTAGACCCGTCTGATCAGTGTCTGCTCTATTTGCTTATGGGTATATTCATGTAGATACTATAACAATTGCACTCTTGCAAATATGATTAACGAACCAGTCAAAGTTTCTATGGAAGGAATATTTCTGTTAGAATTTGTTTGTAGTTGTGACCTTCTGACAATGGTTAGTGTAGCAAACAGTTCAGAGTCCTTCAAACATCCCCTGATGTGGGGTCTACATTGTTTGCCAAAGTCAAGTTTTCACTAACACTGTGGCTGAATGGATTATAATTTTCCACAGAGAGTCCTTGTCATGATACCTAGTATTTCAAACTTGCAAACTTTTTTTTAAAAAAAATCTGAAAGCAGGGGATCCTTCGAAAACAAAAGTAGCTATGAAAATAGAGAGGTTCTATTGAGTATGTTCATGGGCAGTTATTAAAAGTGCAATATTGGGAACCAAGAACGGGGCGAAATCAAAATTTGTAAAACTAAAATTGACGTGAACAAACACTCACCACTTTTCCCCGAGTACGACCATTCTGCATCTGCAATTAAAAAAGGAAACACGTTATTTTTACAATGTGCATTTTATGCACGAAAACAAAAGACAATTGTAAGACAATAACATGCTTCATGGCAATGAGTGGCATAAACCTTTTCACTGTTCAATATTTATGTAAGAAATAATGACATCATGAGTATTTTTAGCTGAACTTTTGTAGTTTAAACTTTCGAATGGTGTTCTTTGCTTTGACAAAAGCTGTAGAATCGTCTATATCATTTCCAAAGCAAACAGAGCAGACCCTGATCAGACGGCTCCTATAGGAGCCGTCTGATCTGGGTCTACTCTGTTTGTAAAAAAAGTCACTGACTTTATAATTTCTTGACATTTATCACGTTAGTAGTTAATATAAAAAAAGTAAATTTATAGCCAAGAAAAACACTACAGAATGCGTTTTTGAACATATACATACATTGACAAACAGAGAAAATTCCTACAGGAGCTGTCTGATTAGGGTCTATTCTGTTTGCATTGCAGTAAACAGGCGGGGCTATAAAACAATTCCTAAACAGGCGGGGCTATCAAGCAAAGACTGTTGACAATTGATAAGGGCGGTGCAGTCTTCAGTCACATGACTAACGTGCAGTGATGTGATATGCATGCGCAAAAAACTCAATATTATACATTACCATACATGTGATAATTGCCCGTGGGTTTCCGTGTGGACGTTAACACATGTACTCCTGCATAAATATGACAGCTAAGCAATAAACGTTTGTCATTTTGACGGTGACCAAGATTACTGCCATTTGTTAGGATCGCAAGACGTCGTAATTATAATTATACAGCTGTCCAATCAATTTGTAACTTGGGACACTGACCACAGGCCTCATCCATGTACAGTAAAACCTCTTTATAACGGTCACTAATTACATCAAGTATTTTGTGTTAAATGCAGGTGGCTGCTTAAAGCAAGGTGAAAGTAGAACAAAACGCTCCTATAGGAGCGTTCTGTTTAACTTTCACATTGCTTTAAGCAGTCACTTGTCCTAAATACCAACTAATTAACATAATTTAGTGGTCGTTATAGGGAGGTTTTTTTTATCTGAGTCTAATCCGAAGGCATGGATAAGCGTATTTATGGTGTTAAAACCTTTGCAGGATAGACCCACAGATACGGCTCTCGTAGTTGTACGAGCAGGCTGATAAGGGTCTGCTCTGTTTGCTTATGAAATAATATAGATATGAGTCTGTAGTTCCAGACATGTCATTATTAAATATAAGCTAACACATATTGATTATGTCGTTACATTTAAAATGAATATTCATCAGCGAAAGGGTTAAATTAGTATACGAACTCAAATAGCACAGAAGAACCTGTCTTAAGCGGGTATCGAAAAGAGGTCAAATTATGGACCTATAAGGCAGATGGTAACTTAATGCATGTCAATAGTAAAACCGAAAGCTCCTATTGGAGCTTTCTGCATTACTTGTGCCCTGCATTAAGCAATTTACCGGCTACATTCAAAGACTCCTATGTTCAATAAATGAATGACCGCTTGAGACTAGTTCTACTGTAAAGGTGTAATGAGAATCTGATCTAAATCAAAACACTATTATCTGCAGAGTCTAATCAACATTATAACTTGCAAAGAAATGCTCCACAGATACATTTATGTAAATCGATTTCCCGGCGTGACAGTTGAAACGAAGAGTGTACAACGACAGGGCGCTGTTCAAGGTCCGTCACAGTGCATGTGAACATTTCATTATCACATGGCATATTGAAGGTGTCATTAAGTACAAAACAAAACATTTACTTATCCCTTTCTCTCCTATTTACGTGTTTTCACGCATCTGCAAACAGAGTAGACCCAGATCAGACGGCTCCAAGAGGAGCCGTCTGATCAGGGTCTGCTCTGTTTGTTAATGGAATTTGATATATCTGTTTCTTTACTTTCTAAAATGGCTACAATGTTCCACCTTCCGAATTTCATTATAACTATTTTGACCATGAATATTCAGTAGGTATTGAAATTTATAACAGGGAGAGGGTAAACCATCGTTCTGCTGAAAACAATAATGTTCGCTAAAATCCGGATATGTTACGCTTACTTCCGATTCGTTCAAGATTTTAGAGAAAATATTGACCGACTGTTAAATAGTTTGATTCCCGATTTCACGTCGAGTTATTCGGCGTCTCATCTGGGCCCAATCTGTTTATGCCATTCAAGCAGCCTTAAGTACGGCCAGGTTGAATTTGTCTAGGAAGCTTTATCGAGAAAACAATTACTACACCTTTTGTTGACAAAATGTTAAAGTAGCCATTGAGGTCTAGATACATGTAAAATGTGTAAATTGAAACATTTTCAAGAATAGATAATATTGTTGTGATCACTCTTTAGAATCGTCTCGAAGATCTGTAACCTTTTTCCTGCCAAGAGCGACCAGAGGCGGCATTTGTAAACAGTTTGGATCCTGATGAGACACTGAGTAATTCGGCGTTTCATCAGGATCCAAACTGTTTGCCAACGTATTCTCTAAAGCTTGCAAAAATCGGATGTAAGAAAAAATAGCAAAAGGTCAAGATTTTAGCTTTTGGCTTTATTGTTTTCGACAAGGTCAAACATTAATTATAAAAGAAAATAAATTAGATACGAAGAGTATGTTCTGCATGGTTTGCGAGCTATTAGAAGCTATTCTATCTTGTTCACTTGCATGACGAACAGTGTAGAACCTGAAAAGTCGACCGATCTGGTTTTTACACTGTAAAATCGGTTTTCGTATAGCAAGTGCCATTTGAAACTGTCCATATATTAGCGGAATATGTTTTTATAAGGAAAGAATAAAATTACAGGATATTGCAGTTCAAAGTATCATTCTCGCCTATTCGGGAAGTTTATTTGCGTGTCTAAATGCCTCAAGAGAAAGAATAAAATTAAGTGCGGTGTTTTCACCCTTTGATTATACACCCGGCACTGGGTGCAGAGGAAGACTGAAAGATTACCTGAAATATCCGAGGTTATAAATCATTTTGCCTGGGTCTGGGTTTATTTCTCAAGCATCTGACCATTCAGATACTTGAGAATGATCCCAGACTGAGAAGTTTTAATACCTCGGACCATGATTGATCAGATTTTGAGCTTGCGTCTCCCCAGGATCCAAACTGTTTCACTCGTTCAGTAATTTCCCGAAAGTTTAAAACGAATCGGATGTTTGAAAGAATTGTAACAGATCTGATCATTTTTACCTGCGGGAAAGGGTTAATTTACGACAGTATACCCAGAAGCATATTCTCACCAGTGTAAGTGTTCTCATGAGGACTGTGCGTTTACCGTTTGTGCCTGGGTAATTGAATTTCGGGAAATAATTCCAGACCAGCAGAAAGAAACTAATCTAATTCGATTGTATCATTACTTTCTCATACTTCCTGACAAGTACAGATTGAAATCGATTTCCGTACCAAGATGCTCCTTTAACTCATTCTCTCCTAGGCTATTTTTAGATCCAACCTTCTTGAATTAATCTACCGAAAAGGAGCATTAACTAGAGAAAAGGAAATGTTTAGAGTTCTGTATTTTGAAACCATTGTGATAAATAGAGCATTTGTTCCTATAGGAGCAAATGCTCTATTTATCACAATGGTTTCACAATGTTAATTTTATAGAGACGCAAAAATGCGTCACTAGGGGTTAATGTGTTAATTATTTGGCTCCTATGGGCGATTCTGTGATTACCTTTGCAAACAGTTACTCGACGTCTCATGAAGATCCAACCTGCTGGATATTGCGATTATGTTTGAATAGAAAAAGTTAGGCAATTCAAATATGAAACATGAAGCAGACGACACATTTATGGCAGTGAGCGACCTTTTATCTGTTCTGTCCAAATTAATAACTACTGAACATTCATGGAAACACATTTATAATAAATTATGAAAGGTGGAACATTGTTGTCATTTTAGAAAGTCAACAAACAGATCTATCAAATTACAGATGATCAGTAGAGGTTAGTAGGGGTATGAGACAATGCTTGACTTTTTACCTTATGCATATTTTTGTTAGAAATGATGACACCGTAGACATTTATCAGCTGATTGTTTTTATTATGGCACATGAGCGCATGATGTTCTTGGCTATGAATCAGATTTTTATACAGTGAAACCCCCCTAATACGACCACTTAATGATTAAACATGGGTGTCTTTATAAGCAGGTGGCTGCTTAATGCAGGACAAAAGTAATGCCGTAGAGGAGATTTCTGCATTACGTTTGCCCTTCATTAAGCTACCACCTGCCTCGACCAACCAGAAATGTACATCTTTTATGTGGTCGCATTAGAGGCGTTTTACTGTAAATTCATACGGAAACGGAACAGATCCTGATAGGGCGCTGTTTTGGTATTGGTCTTCATTGTTCGCAAAGGCGTCAAAGTATCTCTCTGGAAAAGTAAAGGGTTAGCCATTCTCTTGCTGAATTTTAAAATACATTTCTCCTTCTTTACCCATGTTCTGTTGTATAATTACACATATCTTCACTGTGTACAAGTATTTCGCTGTGCAATCACTGCTGTGGAGTGCACTGGTTACACAATCAATATGTAAATAGTGCAGACCCTGATGAGACAGTCCCTGCAGGAGCTGTCTCATCTGGGTCTTCACTATTTACAGGTAGGTATATTGACGTGAATAGCAAGCGAAGGGTTAATATGAAAAAAAGGAATAGTTAAACTTAGAGAGGCTTTGTGAAAACAATAAATACCAATTATCACAAAATGTATGTCCCAGGCCAGAGTAACTGATCGATTTAACAAAGCATTGGAGTCCCTGCAGGGGAATTATTTTGCGAAGATGATTATGATTTCGGGCTATTATCACACATACGCTGGCCACTCGGGAATCTCAACCGCAAGCGCAGAAACGAATTTAACCCTTTATGTGAGGGAAAGGAGCATTTAAGATTTGTGCAAACAGTGAAGATTTAGATTAACGGGCTCCTGAAGAATGCCTTTGATCAGGGTCTGCACTGTTTCTCATAATAATCGTTTTCTTCGGTGATAAAGTATGGTACAAGTTTTTGTTTAGTTGTTATTCAGAAAGGGAATGTTTCATTTGTTACTAGTCCAATGTTATAACGTAAAGACTATGGCTTCCTCGGTTTGTTTAAAAAACACACCAATGGAGCAAAGACTAAACCCTTTATCTGAACAGACGCTTTTGATGCCTTAGCAAACAGAGTAGATCCAGGTCAGACGGATTTGTTTGCTTATGGAATAATATAGGCAACTTTTGCCATGGACAAAAAGCCATGTACCGTTATAAAAACAACTCAATTAATAGATATTCATAGTGACTTATTTCTTACATAATTATTCATTAGGCATTGGGTTAATTAATTTTAGTAGCGCCTGGACACATGGTCTTTGTCGCAAAGATGGGAGAACCGCTGCTCACGTTAGTTTAGTAAGGTCTGCCAGTACACCATCACTCACAAGTTAACAAGGTAGAAAAATGGAAACTTCGTGAAGCATGAAAAGAAAACCGCCCTCGCAATTAAAATGACATGACTATAAGCGAAAAAAAATGAAACGGCAAAAAAAACCTAAAAACCCACCCACCCCCAAACCCAAAACAACACATATTTTTAAAACAGTGCATCCTCTCTAAATCGTAAGTAAATCAAGGTATAAATCTGGGATTTAACCTTTGACTCCTTGATTAGTCATGGAAGAAATAATGATATATTTGTATTAACAATTGCACATGAATATCGGATGTATGGCTATGGCATAAAATGTACGTAGAATTATATCTATAGTATGTCATAAGCAAATAGAGCAGACGCCGTCTGAGCTGGGTCTACTTTGTTTGCAAAGTCGTAGAAAGGCGTATTTATGGAGTACATGTAAAGGGCAAAGCCCATGCTGTACATAAATGCAGGACAAACATTATACTCCTATAGGAGCCTTCGCTATTTCTTACGTCCTGCAATGAGCAACCACTTGTTTTAAAGACAAATATTTCTTTTTTGTAGTCTCCATTTGCAACTCTAGTCAGTTTTTTACAAACTGTACGCTTTTCAGTTATTTTTGTCTGTTTCCAATCGAAGTCATGACATCAAGTTGTACAAAAAACATTTACCTACATACTTTAGCAAAACCCTTTTTCTTTAAGTTGCAGAAAACCCCGAATGTTTTTGTTTCTTTATTTTAAATAATAACGTCGTCATGTCGCCAGAAAGTGTTTACATAACACTAACTGTTTTTACTCGCAAGAGTCACTGGGAAACAGCCTTGGGTATAAGACACTCCTCCCACACATAAGAAACAGTATGGGAATGGCAAAAAAATACAAAACTCCTGCAGCTTGAAAAAATGATACATGTATCACTCATTTTGTCTGCTCAAATAATTAAGTATGTGAACACTCCATAATGTCAGTCTTTTGTCATCAGTGTCCTGTCAAAGTGCATTGCAGTTATTGCCGAGACAGTTACAGTGATGATTAAATTAATGGTTATGATAGTCATTAAAACCAGGTGGCTGCTTAATGCAGGACAAAATAAAGCAGAAAGGAGCTATTTGCATAACTGAATTAACCTACATGTATATTGACACCTTTTGACGTCTCTGTGAAAGCCATGTTTTGAAACCATTGTGATAAATAGAGCATTTGCTCAATAGGAGCAAATGCTCTATTTATCACAATGGTTTCTAAACTTCAATTTTCTAAAATTTCCCTTTTGTCTAGTAAATGCTCCTTTTCGGTAGATTTATTCAAAGAGGTTGAGTCTAAAAATAGCCTATGTGGGAGTGGGTTAAGCAACCACCTGCCTCTATGACCAACACGTATACCTATATTTGTCGGATGCTTTATTCTCATATACAATTGAACTTCGGTGTCTCGAACTCGGATAATTCGAACTTTGGATAACTCGAACTAAAAGTTCGGTCCTTCCAAAGTCTAACAATACAGAATACAGACTTGCTCTAAAATGTATCACTACGCATATCTAGAAACACATTTCACAGCTTAATGCAGGTCTACAGTAATGCTGAAAGCTCCTACAGGAGCTTTCAGCATTACTGTAGACCCGCATTTAGCTGTGAACTTGAGAAATTGTCCAGATTAGGAATCGGATAACTCGAACTTCTGTTATCTCGAACTTACTTATATAGTCCCTTGAAGTTCGAGATATCGAAGTTCAACTGTAATGTTATACATGTACATATATTTATTAAACTGATCAATGTTCACGATGCCATTATTTCTTACATGAATATTCATAAGATAAATGGTTAAGGGAAGAGAGTGTCTTTTCAATCACTATAAATAGCATGAAAATGGTAAAAATAACAATTAGACTGATGTATTCGTGCTAATTTTTACTAAAACCCTCACCCTTGTAAAAAACCTTTGATATAGATCAATGATATTGCCACAGCTTTCACACGCTATTCAGTCTAACTATGTTTGCTTTCTGATAATACTCCAAAGTATACCTATATTAGCGATGCTTTAAAAGTAGATATTTCCAGACAACTTTAAGATAATATTGCGTTAAACATTAAGCATACACTATTGTTGCAGACGACATTCAGGGAGAGAATGTTAATTCATTTTCCTGCTGTAAAATTGTTATCTGCTAAAACTCCGATGCGATGCAAGTTTTTCTTTCTTCTGATCTATTCAGTTTTCTATTAACTTACGGACAAAGTAGCAGACATCTTGGATCCTGATGAGACGCCGAGTTACTCGGCGTCTCATCTGGATCCAAGCTGTTTGCATATACCAGTAACGTCACGTTTGGCATGATAAAGGTTTTAACCCTTTCGCTGCCAATGCCGGATCTGTGATTACCTATACACACACTTTGGATCCAGATGAGACGCCGAGTAACTCGGCGTCTCATCAGGATCCAAACTGTTTGTTACCGTTACTATGATTTTGAAACAAAAATGAAGAAAATCGAAAGAATGAAAATTTGAAGCAGACGACAAAGTTAGCAGACGACAGAGTTTGGCAGCGAAAGGGCTAACCGGTTGACATATTACTTGACGTATGATTAATGTCAGAGTCGGGCATAACTGCTGTAGATGCGAAATAAATATATACGCCTTCAATCAAAGAAAAAAAACGGACAAATATAAAATAAGATAACACTGAATATGAAATGTGTATGCAAATTAAATGTCTTAATTCGGCCAAGCGGGTTAATGATTTCTGAGGAAACTGACAATTTTAGAGATTTAATTATCTCTTTTTTTTTTTAATTTAGTGGAAACGTGTTAAATCTTTACCGCCTGATGAATAGACAATGTCGTGTAGCTAACACATTGTCGTCTGTTTATCTGAACGCGTTAAACAAATGAAAGTTTGGCTATATTTAATAGATAAGTGTCCAAGACACGAACATTGGTTGAAAAAAAGCCAGTCTTAAAAGCAAGCGGATGCTAAAGGCAGGAAAGGGTAATGCAGAGAAAGTCCCTTTTGGGAGCTTTCTGTATCAAATGTACTTTATCCTGCATTAAGCTACTACCCGTTTCAATGACAGAGACGTTCTTAATAGTCGCTTAACCCTTCACTCAATGAATATTCATGTAATAAATGATGACATAATAAAAATTAAATTAATTTTTAAAATGGCATATGAACTACATGTATATGATTTGTTTTGCCAAAGCAGAAACTAGAACCAGATCTATATAATGCCATAAGCAAACAGAGCAGATCCTGATCAGTCGTCTGATATTGATCTGTTTGCAAAGGCGTAGAAAGACGTACAGTTAAACCTGTCTATAACAGCCACTAAATTGTGTTAATTAGTTGTTTTAGGGAAGGTGGCTGCTTAAAGCAAGGTGAAAGTAAAACAGAACGCTCCTATAGGAGCGTTCTGTTTTACGTTCACCTTGCTTTAAGCAGCTACCTGCCTTTAGCACAAAATACTTGATGTAATTTAGTGGTTGTTATAGAGAGGTTTTACTGTATCTATGGAGGAAAGGGTTAAGACAGGGTTAGCTGTACTCAACAAACTTCCACGCTTTGGATCACAACCGTTTTTCTTTAATCTTTTCTTTTAGATGTGTGAAAGGTCACACTGTCCATTCACAAAGTTTATGCCGCTGTGAAGTTGTTTGCTAAAATCTGTTGCATTATCAGGTACATAGTCAAATATCTTGAAAAAAAATGACTATTTCTGAGACAGTTTGGATCTTGAGTTAATGGGAATCTTTGCTTTGCAATGACAGGTAGGTCGCACTTGGCACGATAAGGCTTAAAACTGATTGTATATGCAAGTCTGGTCACGGGGCATTGGGTCAAAGGCATCGTTTTCTTTTTTGAAGCTATTTTTTTTTTTATCAAAGGTCAAAACTACATACATGACACAAAGGAAACGGAAAAAGAAATCGTTTGAATCATCAAAGTTGTGTATCTGACAAGTCACGAAATGTCAGCTCTCTCGACATTATTATCAATTTACTAGATAAAAGAGAAACTTTCATTGTACCAAACTTTCATTGTACCAAAATGACTGAAATCCCAGGTTAAAGATTAATAAGAAGACTAAAAAGTAAGTATATTCACAGCTCCAGATAAGAAACGTGTTTAATTGTTATGAAAAGTAAGTATATTCACAGCTCCAGATAAGAAACGTGTTTAATTGTTATGAAAAGTAAGTATATTCACAGCTCCAGATAAGAAACGTGTTTAATTGTTATGAAAATATGTTTACTGCTGCTCCATCAATCCCTGTTTTGTTGTTACTCATTAGAGATACAGTAAACCCCCACTAATACGACCACTTAATGAATAAACATGGATGTCTTTATATAAGCAGGTGGTTGCTTGATGCAGGGCAAAAGAAATGCAGAAAGCTCCCCTAGGAGCTTTCTGTATTACTTTTGTCCTGCATTAAGCTACCACCTACATCTATCACCCAGAAGGGCACGCTTTTAGGTGGTCGCATTAGCGGAGTTTTACTGTACATTGCAAAGTACAATGTAGAAGTAATACAAGGTTTGGCTGAGAAATGCATTTACACTATTCACTAAGCACACAAAGTACGTATAATAACCGAAATAAAAACCCTATAGCATGAGTGGTTGTATATTGACTGAAACGTAACAAATAATTTAGAAGTAACAATATCTGAGAAAGAGGATTAGATAGAAAATAATGGACCTTCTATGGACCCACGCCATAGATATACAAAAATGGGAACTGTTTCGTGTTATGAATATCATATTACATAACTGCATTACATATATCAAACCTTCGTCAGAGGTAAATGCATAATATAGATATATAGAATACACAATTTAAACTATCTTATTTGGTTTAACCCTTTCCTCCATAAATATTCCTCTATATGCCTCTGTACATATCACCTATTGAAACCATTGTGATAAGGGTTTGGGGGAGAAATAACATTTTCACTATTTGAAATACACCAATAATTCTTATTGTCAGTAGACCGAGAAAACAAGTTCCAGTTAATGCTACATCACACCTAACGTGGCAAACGTGTTTTAACAATAAAAAGAAACAAACAAGTATAGAGAGCAAATGTATAAAAGTGAGTGCCTATAACATCACCGAACTAGTTATCTTATTGCTACATTCAACACACGTTGGGAATGGGGCCTTATCACAATCGAGTAGCATATTAACCCATTCCCTGATATTGACGGCTTTTGACGACACTGTAAAAGTCATTTTGTGAAACCATTGTGATAAATAGAGCATTTGCTCCTATAGGAGCAAATGCTCTATTTATCACAATGGTTTCAAACTACAAAATTCTAAAATTTTCCTTTTCTCTAGTTAATGCTCCTTTTCGGTAGATTTATTCAAAGAGGTTGTATCTAAAAATAGCCTATGAGGTAAGGGTTAAGAGTACATCAGAATTGCTCTAAAGTGGCCACTTGATGAATATACATTGACGTCTTTTAACCCTATCCTCCATGAATATTTATGTAAGAAATAATGGCATCATGCATATTAATTAGATTTATTTTTCCTCGTAGCACATGGACACAGGAATGTTTGGTTTGGCAGAAACTGTAGAATCATATCTATATTATATCATAAGCAAACAGAGCAGACCCTTATCCGACGGCTCCTATATGAGCCGTCTGATCTGGGTTTACCCTGTTTGCAAAGCTGTAGAAAGGCGTATTAATGGAGTAAAGGGTTAAAACATGTGATTGCTAAATGCAGGACGAAAGTAATGCAGAAAGCTCCTGTAGGAGCTTTCTGTATAACTGTCGTCTTGCATTTAGCTATCACCTACATCTACGGCACAGTGTTAGAACTCTTTTTTGGTGGTCGCATGAGAGGTGTGTGATTGTATTCAGAGCTCCAGATAAGATGCGTAAATTGAAATATTTTCAAGTATAACTTCTTTATTTCTCCATCAAAACCTATGTTGTGACCACTCTTTTACAATCGTCTCGAAGAGACGATTCTAAAGAGTGGTCACAAAATAGGTTTTGATGGAGAAATGACGATTTTAGTATTTAAGTACGCACCGTTATCTGGTGCTCTGGTATTATAATTCGACATTAAATTCATCTCACATTTTAGACAAACTAGTAACTAATGCTTATTTTGTGTTAATATTTCCAAATTCTGACACACTTGCTTTGGACGTTGTAGCCTTGTGTATACTTATTCAAAATAAACCGTATGTAAAACGAATATTTCTGTTGACGTTGACGAGATAATTAGTAACTCATGCACAAAATGCACACGAGAAAGAGCATCAACATTAATTGCCATAATCCCGGGTTTTAAAACGGGACTATTTGTAAACGGTAAATGAAATTAATTGAGATGCAAGGGAAAATAACTCGTATAATTCATTAAAGGGGTATTCTGTTTATTCAATAACCTCTCCCTAATGGATATTTATGTAAGAAATATACACATCAGGAATGCCTATTAACTGAATGTTCATGTTTTTATATATATGAATACAGATTATTTTGGCTTTGGAAGAAACCGTAGAATCAGGTCTATAAACTTACATTAGCAAACAGAGCAGACCCTGGTCTGATGGTTCTTACAGGAGCAGTCTAATATGGGTTTAGTTTGTTTGCAAAGGCGTGAAAGGGCATTTGGTTGAGGAACAGGGTTAACCCATTCCCTCATAGGCTATTTTAGATCCAACCACTTTGAATAAATCTACCGAAAAGGAGCATTAACTATAGAAAAGGAAATGTTTTAGAATTTTGTAGCTTGAAATCATTGTGGTAAATAGAGCATTTGCTCCTATAGGAGCAAATGCTCTATTTACCACAATGATTTCAACAGTCGACGTTTTACAAGGCGTAGAAAGGTGTATTTATGGAGGAAAGGGTTAAACTATAATGACGCGTTCTAGAAGTCTGTAAATATGGATCAAAATAGAATTTTGTTTAACCCATTCCCCATGGGCAATTTCTATACCCAATCTCTTCGAATAAATCTAGTGAAAAGGAGGATTTACTAGAAAAAAGAGAGAAACGTGTGTAGTTTTGAAACCATTATGATAAACAGATCATTTGCCCCTATGGGGCAAATGCTCTATTTATCACAATGGTTTCAATAAGTGACTTTTACAGCGGCGTCAAAATACGTCACTATGTGGGAATAATTGGGTAAAGGAAAAGTAGTAGGATGTGAACATAACATTAACACTTACCCCTTTAAGTTTTAAATCCAACCACTTTGAATAAATCTACCGAAAAGGAGCATTAACTAGAAGAAAGGAAAATTTTAGAATTTTGTAGTTTGAAACCATTGTGATATATAGAGCATTTGCTCCTTTAGGAGCAAATGCTCTATTTATCACAATGGTTTCAATAGGTGATTTCTACAGAGGCGTAGAAAGGCGTATTTATGGAGGAAAGGGTTTAGCATTGACAAAAGTTTGATGTTTAAGTAGTGCTGCCACTGATGCTATTCAAAACGCGTTTTAAGCAAAATCAAGTGCGTTTTAGAACAAGAAATTACAAGCAGCGATTTGGACTATTTTTCTTGATCCGCAAATGCATTTGACAATATCAGCATTTCAGGGAAATCCTCTTTAAATGGTCCAAGCAGTATCATTTTAAAGGTTATGAGATATTGTATTTATAGACATATCTTTAAATTCTGTACCCTTCTCAAGCTAAACATCATTTGTCTGAAAGTTGCAAACAGCGTGGATCCAGATATAACGCAAAATAATTTGGCATTTCATCAGATTCCAAGCTGTTGGACACTCGGTCAAACATTTCTGAAAAATATTGAACGGATCGAAAAATCGTAAAAAATGGAAGAAATCGTGGATTTAGCAACCTTTATTTTTTTAAGCATGGGTAGAGTTAAACCTGAAAAATTCATGCTACGCTAAAAAAAGTACTTACGAACAAGAGTTTGTTGCAATAGCACAAGAATGAAGGCAGTGTATTTCATTTTGCTGTTATTTTTCTCCCCTCTCGTCAAGTAGAAATATTCCTGTCACAGATTTCCAAGCACAACGCGTATGCACAATGCGACCACCCTCGAGCACGCCTGACCTGGAACTACTGACCCTCTCCTGCAATACACGAGATTATATCACACCCAGATCCGTCACTATGGCAATATAAATCAAACACGTCCTTGACAACCCCCCTGTTGGCTTATGACGCGTCGTGTTTATGGCGAGCGATTGTCAAGCAGACATAACGGTTATGTATATACTGTCATCTGCCGTCCGGCTTAATGAAACTGCAAATCGCGTCAACCTCGATAATGTCCTCACACATGAACAAATTTCATTTGTCCATGGACAAACGCTTCACCCAGCGCAGCCATATACACACCGAGTGTGATCCGCAGTGAGTTCCACTGGCACTTCAATTTCAGATCTTTCCAAAACGAGAAAAGAAAATTGTAGGCGTCACTTAATTATACGAAGCGTTGCCCTTTCCCAATATTCTTTAGAAATCCGACTGAGTTTTCTGTATAAACCCTTTGCCTGTTCAATATTCATTTCAGAAAGAATATCATGAAATTTTATTAAATCTAGCTGGGTTTTTTGTAACGATACACGGATGTTTTCACCTTGCCAGACATTTGAATTAGGGCTATATAATAACAAAAGCAAACAGAACAGGCTCTGGTCAGACGGCTCCTACAAGAACCACATGAACTGGGTCTGGCGTGAACGAGAAAACGTGTTGGTTGTAAGACTTTCAGGATAGAACAATGCATTGTTAGATTAATTTGCGTTCAAAAAATATACTTGTAATATAATAGAGTAAAGAACCCGTATTATAACATTAAAACCTTCACATCATTCTTAATCTGCTGAAATATTAAAACTGGCTCCGTCCTTTCTGAATATTAGGTATAATTAAAAAGAAACATGTATCAATATTTATTACTTAAGAAAATGATTTTATGACAAACAGTGCAGGCACTGATCAAGTCCTTGCAGGTGCACTTTGGTGTGGACCTGTACTATTTGCAAATGTACTCGGTTCCCCGCACATAAAGGGTTAATCTGTTTGGCGCCACATTTCTAATTGTAGTCTGCAACCTAATTTTGTTAAAGCATTTCAGTAAAATTAGGAAATGACATAAATAAATGCAAGTTTCAAAGGAATATACCACAGATATAGAACAAGTGATTGGGACAAAAAGTGAAGTCCCTGATCAGACGCCGCCTTGAAAAGGTGACGTCTGATCTGGGACTGCACCATTTGTCGTGGTGCATTTTTGCGACATTGGCGGTGAAAAGGGTTAAATGAAATGAAATACAGTTCACACTAGATCTACCACAATAGCTTTTTTGAAATTATGTATCATATTGTAGCAGTCATTCCTTGTTACAGTGTCCGTTCTTTCATATATCCCAATTTGAATCTAGATCTAAGTAGATCTAGATCTAGATCTACTACTGCAGATTCAAAGTGGGATGTATTAAATATCAAATTTGTTTCAAGTATAATGAATAAAAAGTAAACGATGTTTAAATGCATTTATCAAAGAAATGATAACTTATTAAATACAATACCGTACAGTAGGCCTACTTCGCATTCTCGGGGCTTTATCATATTAATATTTAAATCAAAGTTGGAATAACGACGTGACATAAGTGTGACGTCATTAAAAACCGTTTGAAAAATACTTTACTGGCTTTTGCAAACAATTTTGGTCAATATGAGACGCCGAGTAACTCAGACATCAGGATCCAAACTGTTTGACCCTCTCAAAACTTTGATAGAATCGGAATTAAACGAAAGGTTAACATTATTAGAGAATGAACAGACATTGTTTATTTGAGAAGAGTTTGCAAACAGAGTAGACCCAGATCAGACGGCTCCTATAGGAGCCGTCTGATCAGGGTCTGCTCTGTTTGCTTTTGACATGATATATCTGGTTGTACAGTTTTTGTCAAAGCTAAAAACTCCCTTGAACGATATACATTATTTATTAAAAACAATAAGCTAATAAATATTTATGTTGCCTTTATCTCTTACATGAATACTGAACAGGGAAAGGGTTAAATTCTAAATATCGAGACGAAACAATGTTTGATGGTAAATATTCTTGATGAATCATAGATCTAACGATAAAGTCATTGGCTATAGATTCTATTTGTTCCTATTTTATCCATTGTCATGCGAGAAATAATGAAGGCATCTATACTGAATCTTTTGTGATAAATAGAGCATTTGCTTCTAAGGAGCAAATGCTCTATTTATCACAATGGTTTCAGAGCTACAAAATTCTAAATATTTTCCTTTTCTCTAGTTAATGCTCCTTTTCGGTAGATTTATTAAAAGAGGTTGGATCTAAAATAGCATATGAGGGAATGGGTTAATTAGAATCGCAAATAAGGCATTTTTATGATGGCAGAACGTGTATAATAAGATATATCATTTGATAGGCAAACATAGCAGAGAATCTAAGCTGGCCAGACATCTTCTACAGGAGACTAGGATCTGGGTCAACCCTGTTTGCAAAAGAGTCAAAATGTGTCTCTATGAGGGAAAAGGTTAAAGGTGTTGAACCAAAATTACGCTTTTAACGCCTTTTCAAACAGTGTAGAGCTAAACACAGACTAGCCGGTTCCCATATAGGAGCTGTCTGATCAGAATCGGTTCTATTTACTTAATAGATCTAAATAATATAGATCTGATGCAACTTTCTGTCATGGCAAAACTAATATGTTAGATCTAGATCGGTTAGAATCTAAAGCTTTGTCAGTTTGAATATTCATTTTCATTATGTCTTACATGAATACATGTATTCATGGGGTAAATGGTTTACCCTTCGCTTGCTATTCACGTCAATATACCTACCTGTAAATAGTGAAGACCCAGATGAGACAGCTCCTGCAGGAGCTGTCTCATCAGGGTCTGTACTATTTACAGGTTGATTGTGCAACCAGTGCACTCCACAGCAGTGATTGCACAGCGAAATACGTGTACACAGTGAAGATTTATGAAATTATACAACAGGGCATGGGTAAAAAAGGAGAACTGTATTTTAAAAATCAGCAAGAGAAGGGTTAATATACACTGATAGTAGATCTATCTTTGGTATATAATATATTAATTATTTTGGTATATCATCCTAATACAATTAGCGCTTTTATTTCCTTGGACATTATTCTATTTCGTGAAGTTAATAGTCATTAGATGAACAGTAGAACCGCTGTAATGCGACCACTTAAAAGAATAATTATAGCTGCCTTTATGAGCAGGTGGTTGCCTAACGCAGGACGAAAGTAATGCAGAAAACTCCTGTATAACTTCCGTCCTGCATTAAGCTACCATCTGCCTCTGGCACCCAGAATTATGCCCCTTTTTGGTGGTCGCATTAGATAGTTTTTACTGTGCGTCGATAATCTTCGATACTTCTAGGCATACTATTTGATCTGATTCATTTAACCTACTCCCTCCTACTGACGCCTTTTGACGCCTTTGCGAAAGTCATTTTTGAAGAAAAAATGTCATAAATAGAGTATTTGCTCCATAGGAACAATTTTTTTCTATTTATCACATTGGTTTTAAAAACTATATAATTCTGAACAAATGTGTTTTTCTCTAGTAATGCTCCTTTTCTTTTGAATTTATTCAGAGGTTTTGTCTAAACGTGTAGTCTAGGAGGGAATGGGTTAATGTATTCAATTTATTCGATTTCCCCAATCGTTGACTCTGGGACGACATCTTTTCATACTAGCCTTTTTAGTGCGTGTAACACTAGTTTTTACGATTATTTTATTGCATTTGACTAACTGCAACTAGTGTTATATTCTGGTTAGTGTCGGCAGGGCAGATGAAAGGCTCAAAGAAGTTCCCCGGGGCGGTCACATAGCATAGGTGTCATATTTACGATCGTCGCATTTGCTTTTTACGGCGAGTATTCAGAGCAGGAAAATGTGCATTTTACAATAGAACCGCTCTAAACCGGACGTTCAATTTAGTATAAATATCGATCATGGAGACAGGTGGCAGCTTAATGCAGGGTAAAAGTCATGTTTCTGCTCCTCTATGAGCTTTTTGCATGCCTTTCACCGTGCACCTTTCAGCCACCTGCCTAAAAATATCTACATTCTTCTGTACTATAATTCCAATTTAGAGGGGTATTACTGTACCTTTGAATATTGGAAACGAACGTATTAGCATTTATCACACAGTGTAGACCCAGATAAGAAGAGTCATTGAGGAACCCCAGATCAGGGCATGCATTGCTAGTCATTCACAATCTCCTCACAGTTCACAGCCTATCACTCTGGATGGAGTCCATCGTTAAACAATGATGGGCCATTGCTCCTTGGAAATACAACAGTTAAAGGGTTAAGACTGGTTGTATGGTTGTCACATTATCAGCCCACTAAATGGCTATCGGGAGGGCTCGGGATACTAGTCAGAGTTTTGATTCACAAAAACTTTCTCACAATTAACGTGAATATTTTGCTCATTCCTCTGTTATAGTCCTAATTTCAAGCTTATCACAAGATGGGTAAAATATGCCCCGACATGTCTTATGTAACAAACAGCAAAAACGAATAACCTGTCCTATGCGGCCATCCATTTATTGAACATAGGAGTGATTGCTTAATTCAGGGCAAACGTAATGCAGAAAACTCCTATATGAGTTATCTGCATTACGTTTGACCTGCATTAAGCAACCACCTGTCTTACAGACCCATAATTAGATCTCTTTTGATGGTCACTTAAGACACAGGCTCTGCTGTATTCCTTATTAGGATTTATATTGCTGTTGGAACTAACCCATTACAAAATGTACCTAACAGAAACGTCTTTTGAGCCCCAATGCACATACAGTTGAACTTCGATAGGTCGAACTCGGATAACTCGAACTTCGGGATACCTCGAACTAAAAGTTCAGTCATTCCAAAACTTACAATACAGAAATGCTTTAAAAAAATATTACCAACGCATATCCAGAAACACATGTGACAGCTTAATGCAGGTGTAAAGTAATGCTGAAAGCTTCTACAGGACATTTCTAAATATGAACAACTTCTCAAATGCAGGCTAGCCAGGGAGTTTTGTAAAGATGTAGGTCATCCTATGATAGACAGACTGGAAGAGGTGAGTTTATTCTTATTATTTTGGTCTTTTTTCCTTGAATATATGTGTAAGAATATAAATGACATCATGAATGTTAATCAAATTAATACTTATACAATGTATATATTTAGGGAAAACTTCAAAAATCTTTTTCTACACAACTGATGGTCCAATTTGAGTGGAATTTGGTTAGTTTAAACATATTTTATTTCAATAAATATTGAAAGGGGTTGGGCCACAAGTTCTTCCAACATTAGTTACGGCCCTTCCCCTACAATTTTAACATTGCAATTGAGTATTTAGCAATATGGCTATATATACACTATAACATACACAAAAACAAAGACAGGAGGAAAAAGTAGAAGAAGCAGAAGATGATGATTAAAGAAGAATTTGGTTAGAATAGTCCCCTGGTGAGCCTTTATCAAAATTACTTAAACCATGCTGATATATGAAAAACATGACCGCCAGGGACGGGTCTAAATTTCCCTATATTGCTATATCGAAACCTTTAAAAATCTTCTTCTCCAAAACTGATGGTCAAATTTGAAATGTATTTAGAAATATAGTGCTCTGATAACATTATTGAATAATCTTCAGCTGAAATATTTAAAACTATATGTACCTGTACTATAGACCTTATATTCATTTTTCGGCAATAGTTGTGACTTTTGTAGAGGACCTAAACATGATGGTGTGTGCCAAATATGAAAGCTAATAACCTTCCAGTTTCAAAGGAGAAGATTTTCAAAGTTTTCAGTATATGTTCCTATTGAAAACTGGCCACCCCTAGGGCGGGGCCAATTTTGACCCCAGGGGAATAATTTATAAAACATTGTAGAGGACCTGGACATGATTCTATATGCCAAATATGAAAGTTGAGAACTCTTCCAGTTTCAGATCGACGATACGCTTGTTTAACCCTTTCTCTCAAAACGTGTTTTCACGCACTTGCAAACAGAGTAGACCCAGATCCCTTAGGGGCCGTTTGATCTGTGTCTGTTCTGTTTGCTAGTGCAATTTGAAAGATCTGTTTCTTTACTTTATAAAATGGCAATAATGTTCCACTTTCCATATTTCATTATAACTATTTTGTCCATGAATATTCAGTAGGTATTGAAAATTAGAATACAGTAAAACCTCTCTATAACGGCCACCAAATTGGGTTAATTAGTTGGTATTTAGGACAGGTGGCTGTTTAAAACAAGGTGAAAGTAAAACAGAACGCTCCTGTGTCAAACAGCCTGTGTTCTGTGCCAAAGTTTCTATCCGTCCTGATGAGATGCCAACATACTGTTTTATTTGGACCTAAAGTGTTTTCAATGAGCACTAAAATCACCAATAGAATATACAGTGTGCAGCATCTTCGTTCTTGAATAATATAACGAGAAATAAAGTGGCAAATAAAAGTCACAAGACGAAATCTATACATAAGAGACCCAGTAAACACTTGATTATACGACCACCTAAAAGAGGTAATGGTGCGTACCCAAATACTAGAATCTTCATTTTTCCATCAAACCCTACGCCGTATCCACTCTTCAGAATTGTCTCGAAGAGACAATTGTAAAGAGTGTTCACGGTAGATACAGTTCTAAAGAGTGGTCACAATATTAAGGTTTGGCGGAGAAATAAAGGAGCTATTCTTGTAAATGTTATAATTTACACATCTTATCTTGAGCTCTGTAATACATAACACAATCAGAATGCCGATATGCGTACTCAAATACTAGAATAGTCATTTCTCTACCAAACCCTATACTGTGACCACTCTTTAAAATCGTCTCTTCGAAACGATTCTAAAGAGTGGTCACAGTATAGGGTTTGGTGGAGAAATAAAGAAGTTATTCTTGTAAATGTTATAATTTACACATCTTATCTTGAGCTCTGTTATACATAACACAATCAGTTCAATGCCGCTATGCGTACCCAAGTACTAGAATAGTCATTTCTCCACCAAACCCTATACTGTGACCACTCTTTAGAATCGTCTCGAAGAGACGATTCTAAAGAGTGGTCACAGTATAGGGTTTGGTGGAGAAATAAAGGTGCTATTCTTGTAAATGTTATAATTTACGCATCTTATCTGAACCTCTGACTTTAAATTCATTCCTTAAATTATACCGTATAATTCATACTGAGTAATTAGTTAAATTTGTGTTTTCAAAGCTTGAACTTTGTTATTTGTCCTTTGATATATCGGTGTCACAAAATACATACAACAATCAACTTACAACGAATTAGATTTCATTCCTAGATTTATGAGATTACGCCGTTCGCAGCACTGAGTTGATTGGTTGATGACAATGATTCAGTTTCACCAGGATTAGAGTACGACAGTTGTGATGCATGGGGCATAGGTGAATTATAATTATATCTTGACCTTTGTACTGGGCACTTACTCCATCAGTCTCAAACATGGGTCCATACCATAGGTCAAACTTTGTAGTGTTTTGTCTGCATTCATCATTATTTAGAAAAAATAATACACATTTTACAATTCTATGAATAAATACGTTTCATCATCTCTTTGTTTTCTGTCCAGCAAACAATATATCATACGCACACAAGAATTCGTTGTGATAACCTAGTTTAACTCGTTCCCTGTTCTATGTTTATTCCAAATGTTAATACCTACTGAATATTCATGGACAAAATAGTTGGTGCCTATAGCAGTCGCCTGATCTGGGTCTACTCTGTTTGCAAATTCGTTAATGGAAATAACTTGTAATTTGCACTCATGAAAATGTAGTAAGAAATCTTGACATCATGAATATCAATTAGCTGAAATTCTATACACGCATTATAATATATATATAATATATATCTCACCATGGCAGTAATTGTAGAAACCCCGGTAACAAGAACAAAATGTTTATCGGTGACATTGACTTAACCCTTCGCTTGCTATTCACGTCGATATACCTACCTGTAAATAGTGCAGACCCAGATGAGACATCTCCTGCAGGAGCTGTCTCATCAGGGTCTGCACTATTTACAAGTTGATTGTGCATCCAGTGCACTCCACAGCAGTGATTGCACAGCGAAATACTTGTACACAGTGAAGATATATGTAATTATACAACAGGGCATGGGTAAAGAAGGAGAAATGTATTTTAAAATTCACCAAGAGAAGGGTTAAGATATTTCCTATATGCATTGAGCAACAGATACAATGAACTAATGCCATACATTTTTATAATAAATTTCTGTCTGATTTAGTAACGGAATGCTGTTTAAACATTTCCCTGTTTAATAGTCATGTAAGAAATAATGACATTGTTAATGTTTATTGCTTGAATTTTTATAATGTAAACTTTTCAAGGGAATTTTTCTACTCTGGCAAGAACGGTAAGAGTCCGATCGATATACTGTCAAAAGCAAACAGAGCAGACCCTGATCAGATGGCTCCTATAGGAGAAAGCACCGAAATAATGTGTTAACCCTTTCCCTCATATAAAAGTGTTTTCACGCATTTGCAAACAGAAAACACCCAGATCAGACAACTCCTATAGGAGTCATCTGATCAGGGTCTGCTCTGTTTGAGCTATGAACATGCGCTTGTATAAGGGAAGGGATTAAGAGTTATTTTCTCTTCAATCAACGAGGTTAAAGTATCTCTTGAGGTCACAGCATTCCTCTCGTTATTTATGAAGAATGATGGGACAGATATTTCACGAGCTCACTTTATGTATAAAGAAATAACCAGCGTAAGACTATTCCAAAATCCAAACAAGCTGATCTTACCGTAACTATTCATGGATGTTTATAAAGAAACGTGTAACATAACAAACGGTGTATGAGCCCTATCGCCTGTGTCTACATTGTTTACAAAGGAAATTAGTAACTCATTTCCTGGACTGATATGGTTAACTAAAACAGTATTCGCAATCTGTATATAATTTTATACATACGACATGTTTTGCCGGGGAAGGAGGTGTGTCGTTTTGCAGAAAACATTGTACATATTTCAAAACAGAGACATGTTTATACTTATTTTTCATATCATAAATACAGTTGAACTTCGATATCTCGAACTCGGATACCTCGAACTTCGTAATAACTCGAACTAAAAGTTCGGTCCTTCCAAACTTTACAGTACATAATTGATCTCAAATATATCACTACACTTATCTAGAAACACACGTGACAGATTAATACTGGTCGAAAGTAATGATGAAAGCTCCTACAGGAGCTTTCAATATTACTTTAGACCTGCATTAAGCGTGAACTTGAGATGTATGTCAGATTATAAATCGGATGACTCGAACCTCTGTTATCTAGTACTACTTTGTACGGTCCCTTGAAGTTCGAGATATCGAAGTTCAACCGTATGATCATCGTGTCAAATAGAATGGTGAGAAAGCTGGCTAAATGGGGTTTCTCTTCTGACTCTATTTTTAGCAGAAATTCCCCAGTAATTTGAAAGTTTGCAACATTTATTGTTAATCACTCTTTCTCAACAACATGCAATGTCCAGCAGTAGTTGTACAAATCATAGTTCCACTAGTTATATATGCATATCTATGAGTAGGTATCATGGAAATGGATAATCTTGGTTTAATCATTTCCTTCATATAAACGTGTCTTCACGCATTTGCAAACAGAGTAGACCCAGACCAGACGGCTCCTATAGGAGCCGTCTGATCAGGGTCTGCTCTGTTTGCTCATGGTATTTGAAAGATCTGTTTTTACTTTCTAAAATGGCTATAATGTTCCACCTTCCATATTTTATCATAACTGGTTTGTCCATGAATATTCAGTAGGTATTGAAATTTGGAATAAGCATAGAACAGGGAAAGGGTTAAGCCAATAAAATATATGTTCAGTGCTGTATAGAATACATTTGAAAGCAGTTATACAGTAGAACATATCGGAAGACATCATTAAAAATATATATCTATATCTGGGTCTTTAACCCATTACCTCATAGGCTATTTTTAGATACAACCTCTTTGAATAAACCTACCGAAAAGAAGCATTATCTCTAGGGAAAAGGAAAATTTTAGATTTTTGTAGTTTGAAACCATTGTGATAAATAGAGCATTAGCTCCGATAGGAGCAAATGCTCTGTTTATCATAATGGTTTCACAAAGTGACTATTAGAGGGTCGTCAAAAGTCGTCAATATGAGGGAATGGGTTAAGATGGCTGGTAGCTTAATACAGGTCGAAAGTAATACAGAAAGCTTCAATTTTTCAAGTTTTCTGCATTACTCTTGACTTGTATTCAGCAACCATCCGCTTTTTAAGACCCATATTGTCGACAAAAGTTAAAACAGGTACTACTGCACTCATTTGCAAAAAGTGTAATTTGTATTCGTAAGGATCTGACACTTTTCAAGGTCAAAGGTCATATATTTGTCACGATTACGACAAGGACACTTACAGTATGATGTAACAGCCGGTAGAAAAAAACGAGGTGACAAAATGTGATAAACGGTGACACCGTAAATGAGTCTGGTCGCTGCAATAAATATATCATAAGTCCTCGCATCATTTGTCTTCCTCTTATTATTTCTCTATATCTTTCTCCTCTTCTTTCTTTCTCTCTCCCTGCTCACCCTTTCATTTCTTGTATCAATCTCCCTATCCTTTCCCTCGCACCATCCCGGTTATCAACTAACCCTCTCCGTCCCTCTGTCTTTCTTTCTCCTCTCCCTGTCTCTCTTTACCCTCTCTCTATCTATCTCTGTCTCATTCTCTCTGTATGTTATTGTCTATTTCTCTCTCCGTGTCTGTCTGTTTGTCTCCCTATGTCTCTGTCTCTCTGTCTCTGTCTCTGTATCTGCCCCTTCTGTCCCTCTGTCTTTCTTTCCCCTCTCTCTGTCTCTCTTTCCCCTCTCTCTATCTATCTCTGTCTCATTCTCTCTGTATGTTATTGTCTATTTCTCTCTCCGTGTCTGTCTGTTTGTCTCGCTCTGTCTCTGTCTCTCTGTGTCTCTGTATCTGCCCCTCTCTGTCCCTCTGTCCCTGTATCTCTCTGTACCTCCAAATTTCAATACCTACTGAATGGGCAAAATAGTTACAACAAAATGTCTAGTGGTAACGCTCTTGACTACCAATCCGGAGTCTTGCAATATTTACCCATGCTTGTCGGTCCAAATACTATAGTAACTAGGGCAGTCAAAATGACCCGCCGGTATCATTAAGCGTCAAGTTTTTGACACATCATGAAAATAAAGTTATCTACATTGAATATGATATTATTAATAAAATTTTAAGTAATTTTTGTAATACAAAACATCGCCTTGTTAGGACGACCGCAAACAAGACGAGATATGGTTACTTAAAACTGTCATCTGATGGCGTAAAACGGACGAATGCTTCGCAGAATATTTCATATTTTAATATTTGCGTAGGAACATTGCAGGGAATGCGGTTTTACATAAATTTATTCCTGATTTAAACTGAAATATCATAGGTGTATCATGGGCATGATTTGCTGCTGGACGCATTTGAGAACTAAGGTCAAGAAATAATCATTAGAAAGACCATACTATGTATAATATTGGCACCATCATATATGACGCTGTGAAAGTGGCCAGAAATTGACTTTTGGTTTACAATTTATATGCAGTAAAACCTGTCTTTTAGCGTTAAACCTGTATTAGAGACGCTTCTAAAGAGTGGTCACAACATAGGGTAGAAGGAGAACGGACGATTTTAGTACAATGTATTTGAGTACGCACTTTTATCTGTTGCTCTGGGCAAATCAGTATTATTCAGACGGTCATACATTACCTCTTGTGACCCATTCCCTCATATTGGCGCATTTTGACACCTCTGTAAAAGTCAATTATGAAACTATTGTAATAAATAGAGCATTTGCTCCATAGGAGCAAATGCACTATATATCACAATGGTTTCAAAACTACACAATTCTAAATTAACCATTTTTAAAGTAAATTCTCCTTTTCAGTATATTTAATCAAAGAGGCTGGCTCTAAAAATAGTCCATGACGGAATGGGTTAACGCTTGAAACGTATCAATGCCTTGCATGCAAAGTAGACCCACATCAAACGTATCAATGCCTTGCATGCAATGTAGACCCACATCAAACGTATCAATGCATTGCATGCAATGTAGACCCACATCAAACGTATCAATGCATTGCATGCAATGTAGACCCACATCAAACGTATCAATGCCTTGCATGCAATGTAGACCCACATCTAACGTATCAATGCCTTGCAGGCAATGTAGACTCACATCAAACGTATCAATGCCTTGCAGGCAATGTAGACCCACATCAAACGTATCAATGCCTTGCATGCAATGTAGACCCACATCAAACGTATCAATGCCTTGCAGGCAATGTAGACCCACATCAAACGCATCAATGTCTTGCAGGCAATGTAGACCCACATCAAACGTATCAATGCCTTGCAGGCAATGTAGACCCACATCAAACGCATCAATGTCTTGCATGCAATGTAGACCCACATCAAACGTATCAATGCCTTGCAGGCAATGTAGACCCACATCAAACGCCAAGGCTATGATGAGGTATCTAGTCAAATGATCCACTCTATGGAAAACTAGGGTACACATTACTACACATTTTATGAGTGACAAAAACAGTGCAGACACTGACCAGATGCCGATGTGGTATGTGATCTGCCTCTACACTAGTTTCATTGCAATAAGATCCCTTCTTCTAGAGAACGATTCATATTGAATCATTTTTTCTATCAGGTTTGATCATGTTAGCCTTGTCCATGTTCTACGTTTATTCCGATTTTTAATACCTACTGAATATTCATGGAAAAAATAGTTGTAACATGGAAAACAGAGCAGATCCTGATCAGACGGCTCCTGTAGGAGCCGTCTGATCAGGGTCTACTATGTTTGCAAATGCGTTTATATTTAGGGAAAGGGCTAACAAGTATTCGTCGTCTCTTCTGGATCCCAGCAGATTGCAAAAAGGGATTCTTGCAGCTGTCCCAAACATCATGATAAAACTTACTAGAACTGACATCTGGTGTTCATCTTTCAACCCCATGTCCTTAAATGCTTGACATTTATGAATAGTTTGCTTATTATCATCATTCTCTAAAACGTTGAAAACAAATTATTTTAAGTAATGACCATAAAACTACGTTTGAACATAAATTTAAAAGTTTATATCATTTAACCATCTTTACGTAGACCACACATTAATTACTTCAACTTTTTCGCTGACATCGGCGAACTCGTAATTGCATTTGCAAACAGCGTAGATCCTGATGAGACGCCGAGTAACTTGGCCTTTCCTCAGAATCCAAACTGTTTGATACCGTGATCGTAATTCTGAAACAAAAAGGGAAGAAAATTCAAAAATGAAAATTGACGCAGACGAGAGAGTTTGCAGACGACAATAGGTGGCAGCGAAAGAGTTAAAACAGACGTCGCTTAATGTCCATCAACCACCCTTTGACATTCATTGACATTAAATCTGAGATATTAACCCTTTACTCCATAAATATGTCTTTCTATGCCTTTGCAAACAGAGTAGACCCAAATCATGATGGCTCCTATATGAGCCGTCTGATCAGGGTCTGCTCTGTTTGCTTATGATGTAATATAGATATGATTCTACAGTATCTTCCATGGCCAAAACTTACTGTGTCCGTGTGCATTTATAACAAATTAATTCTAATTAATATTCATGACGTCATTATTTCTTACATTCATGGTCATGGAGGAGGGTTAAGAAAATTCAGTTATATGTATAACCGGAGTTTCGTCTCGTGCAGTAATCGGAGTTTCACAAATATTTTAATTTAGCTCTTTCGCTGCCAAATTTTGTCGTCTGCAACCTTTGTCGTCTGCGCCAGTTTTCATTTGTTTTTACATTTCTTCATTTTTGTTTCAGAAAACATAGTCACTGTAACAAACAGTTTGGATCCTGATGAGACGCCGAGTTACTCGGCGTCTCATCTGGATTCAAACTGTTTGCATCTAGGTAATCACAGATGCGACACTGGCAGCGTAAGAGGTAAGTTTATGTGACCTTGTAAACTTTCATTACAAACCGCTCAATCATCGTGATATATCGATATTGAAAGGAATACAGATTACATAAAGAATTGAAATTAATTGCATGTACGACTATTGTACGGTAAACATTGTCTACAGCGACTATTAAAATTATGTCTATTTCTGGGGTTTTAAGAAAGGTGGTAGCTTAATGCAGAAGAGATTTTTGCATTACTTTTATCCTGCAGTAAGCAAACAGTTACTCTTCTGGACCTCTACATCTATTCATTATAACAGTGGCTATAGGCAGATTCCAACTTTTTCACAGCCAATGTCAAAATCTGTGACCACGTTGCAAACAGTTTGGATCCAAATGAGACGCCGAGTAACTCGGCGTCTCATCAGGATCCAAACTGTTTGTCACTCGAATTGGTTTTCAAACGAAAAGGAAGAAAATTAAAGATCAAACTTGAATCACACGGCAAACTTTGCAGGCATCAATATGCGACAGGGGAAGAGTTAAACATTTAGACAAGCTGGCGTTGAACACAGGTTGGTCTTTAATGACTATTTAATGTGACTCAAACATCATTTACATTTTTATATATGTTGAGTAATAAACATAATGGCCTCGGCTTATCTGTTTAACCTTCCAACTCTCAACAAATCTTTCGTCTGCTGCAATTTTCGTTGTTCAGTATTTTTTCCTGTTACTTAACCCTTTCCTCCATACATATACGCCTTTCTGTGCCTCTGTAAAAGTCACTTTTTGAAACCATTGAGATAAATAGAGCATTTGCTCCTAAGGAGCAAATGCTCTATTTACCACAATGGTTTCAGAACTACGAAATTCTAAAAGTTTCATTTTCTCTAGTCAATGCTCCTTTTCGGTAGATTTATTCAAAGAGGTTGGGTCTAAAAATAGCCTATGGAGTAAAGGGTTCAAAAGCATAATAACAGCACCAAACAGTTTGGATCCTGGTGATGCATGTACGCCAATTTTTGCGCCACATCTGGATTCAAACCGTGTGCATAGATAATCACATATTCATCACTGACAGCAACCCTTATCCCTTTAACCGGCTATTTTAACCCTTATATGGCTACCTTAACCCTTTAACTGGCTACCTTAACCATTATCTATAGCTACCTTAACCATTATCTATAGCTACCTTAACCATTTAACCGGCTACCTTAACCATTATCTGGCTATCTTAATGGGCATTAATAATACAATGTATCTAATGAATATTCATGTAAGACATAATGCGATCTTGGAATTTTTATAATGGTACAAGAACACAGAAATATTTGGCCATGACAGAAATTGTAAAATCAGACATATATTACATGTATTCCGGAAATCAACAGAGCATACCCTGATCCTACAGGAGCCTAGGCTAATACCTGTATAGAAGCTTAATATTTGTCTACTGTTAGCAACAAGGCGTTCATACACTTAGTCTGATGAGACACCGAGTTGTATTGATATACAGTAAAACCTCTCTATAAGGGCCACTAATTTTTTTTTACATATCTGGTATTTAAGGCAGGTGGCTGCTTAAAGCAATGTGAAAGTAAAACAGAACGATCCTATAGGAGCGTTCTGTTTTACTTTCACCTTGCTTTAAGCAACCACCTGCCAGTAACACAAAATACTTGATGTAATTTAGTGGCCGTTATAGAGAGATTTTACTGTATATTAACCCATTATCTTATGGGCTATTTTTAGATCCAACATATTTGAATAAATCTACCGAGAACAGGAAACTTTTAGAACTGTGTAGTTTTGAAACTATTGAGATAAGTAGAGCATTTGCTCCATAGGAGCAAAAGCTCTATTTACCACAATGGTTTCAAATAATTATTTTCACAGAGGCATCAAAAAGCGTCAATATGAGGTAATGGGTTAAACTTTTCAGTGCGGCAAACGAGTCACTAATGTCCTCTTCAAACAGTGCAGATCCCTGGTGATAGGGTTCCCGCGGGAGCCCTCTCACGAGGGTTATACTGCTACCTGATATTGATGGAAAGTTTGAAATGTTTGAAATTAGGAATAGTCCATTTGAAAGTTCAGCACTGAAAGGGTAAACCCATTCTCTCATATTGACGCCTTTTGACGCCTCTGTAAAAGTCACTTTCTGAAACCACAATGCTTTAAAAACTCCAAGATTCTAAACTTTTCATTTTTCTAATTACTGCTCCTTTTCGGTAGCTTAATTCAAAGAAGTTTGGTCTGAAAATGATGTAATGGTTAATTCATGTTTTGTTATTGTTCAGCAGAATCTCTTGGGAGGTTTTGAATTCAAACAGCTTGTAAATGTTATAGACGATGTACGTACACATTGCTTGTTAGATGTCAAGTTGTGGCGTTGTACAAGGCCAAATTTGGAATTACACGTATATGTTAACCCTTTCGGCACCAAATTTCTAATTGTCGTCTGCAAATCCAATTTTGTTAAATCATTCCGTAAAATGAGGAAATAAGATAAATAAATGCAAGCTTCAAAGGAATAAAGCACATACCGGTACATGTATATAGAAATAGAGATTGAAACAAATAGTGAAGTCCCTGATCAGATGCCGCCTTGAAAAGGCGGCGTCTGATCTGGGCCTGCAGTATTTGTTCTGGTGCATTTATGCGACTGCGGCGGTGAAAGGGTTAACCATTTACCTGATAGAGACGCATTTTCACTTCACGCATTTGCAAACAGAGTAGATCCAGATCTGACGGATCAAGTGGGAGCAGTCTGATCAGGGTCCTTTTGATTACGGAATAATACAGATGTAATTCCACAGTTTCTTCAATGTTCAGTGTTATAAGCCATGATAAAATCCAGTTAAGTAATATCCATGATGTTATAATTTCTTACATGAATATTCATTAAATAAAGGGTTTAACTGTTTTATTTTACTAATTTTGACAGATATGTTCATTTTGCGTCACGGCTTAGTCACGAACTAAAACCTGAAATGAAAGATCTTGAGGTCATGGAGACTTTTATGGTCAACTTTACAAGCTCTGGTTAGTATGACCTACAAAGCAGAATTTTTAATATAATTAATATAAATATAGGTCCAGATAAGATGCGTAAATTTAAATATTTTCAAGAATAGTTCCTTTGTTTCTCACCCAAACACTATACTGTGACCACTCATTAGAATCGTCTCTTCGAGACGATTCTAAAACGTGGTCACAGTATAGGGTTTGGTGGAGAAATAACGATTTTAGTATTTGGGTACGCACCTTTATCCGTAGCTCTGTATATCTGAATATATACCGTACTTTTAGTTGCATTTGGTATTAAGATATTACATGTAACTATTTATTTGATATACACGCCTTCTAACGATTTTGCAAACAGAGCAGACCCAGATCAGACGACGTCTGTGTCTGCTCAGGCTCTACTCTGAATACGGAATCATATAGGAGTTAATTCTACGTTTTTCGCCCAGGCCAAAGTATCTTCTTCTGATAAACTAGTTCAAAAGTTCAACTCAACAATATTTATTATATCTTTATTTCTATATGACTTTTCATCAGGCACCAAGTTAAATATACGATTGAAATATGAACACAATCGTTCTTATTAGTAGATTATATCTCACCAGTTTCTTTAAACCTTTTAATCATTTCACCGCCAATGTCGCATAAATGCACCACGACAAATAGTGCAGTCCGAGATCAGACGCTGCCTTTTCAAGGCGGCGTCTGATCAGGAACTTCACTTTTTGTTTCAATCTCTATTTCTATATATGTGCTTTATTCCTTTGAAATTTGCATTTATTTATCTCATTTCCTTATTGTACCCAATGATTTAACAAAAATTGGATTGCAGACGACAATTTGAAATTTGGCGCCGAAAGGGTTAATCCATAAATACGCCTTTCTACGCATTTGTAAACAAAGTAGACTCATATCAGACGACTCCTATAGCCTTTGCGGTGGTAAATAGATAACTTGTTCATGATGCCATTATACAAGTCATACAACTAATATTCATACGTTATTTCTTACATGATTATTCATGAAGGAAATGGTTAAATAGATTTTTGCCAGGTTATATGTAGTGGAAAGTTGAGCAAAACTCAAAGAAGTAACTCATGTTAAATGTATTAAAATGGATAAAAGTTTCAAAATCCCTCCATATGGAACTCATATTTTCGCCAACTTTGCGTAACAAAAATATTCAGAATGTGAACCTGTGTGGCTTGTAATTAACCTAGTGCTAACGAAAGAGTTGTTTGTATAAAGACAATATATTATTACCCCGAATACCAACGGAAACACGTCCGCCATACATCGAAATCTGTAAAATTCAATTATATGTACCGGACGCTTTCGATGTACATACATGTATAGGTAAAGTATTACATAGTACGCACATTCTCTTTTTGCAACTTTTACACTTTCAACTGACCCACGTCAGTAATTACAGTTAAACTTCAATTATATTTATATTATACTATTCATTTATTTATATTATATTCATACTTTTTTTTAGAAATCGAAGATAGACCGAACGTGTCCGATGATTTCCGTGTAATCGACGAAATTTTCCGTCTCTTAAAAAGTCGGCGGTTTCTAAGGCATTACATGTAGCAGTGTTCAGATGCCGTTGATATTAAGCTGTTGGAAATGGGACGTGGGCATTATTTTTATGATATGAATAAGTGTAAAGTTTTTTGGTTTTCATTGATAAATACAAACATAGACAGAATATAACGTAACGGAGTCTAGAAGGTTTTGCGACATTTATATACATCACAAAGTCAGTTCGATACCAAGTGATTACAACCTCCTGGTTGGGTGTGGTAGACTATAATGGTAGTAAACCATTTGCAAATGAGAGAATATACATGTAACACAAATGCAGTAGAATCTGACTGAAGCAGTCATCAAAAATATATCTTATTACGAGTCTGTAAGGCAGGTGGTAGCTTAATGCATGTCAAAAGTAATGCAGAAATCTTTCTGCATTACTTACGCCATGTAGTAAGCAACCACCTGCTTCTTTAAAATTCCTATAGTCAATAAATGAATGATCGCCTAAGACAGGTTTTACTTCTCGAGATGGAACAATAAATTGAGCTACAACTCCGACTACTGCGACCTGTGTTTACATCCAATTCATGCACACATTTAAGAAACTGTTGACCGAATGTCATCAGCTTCTTACCTGATGAGATGCCGAGTTACTCTGCTTTCCATCTGGATCCAAGCGGATACGCGATACGCATGAGAAGGTTAACTTTACTTTTGCAAACATTCGGTTTTTGATTTAATGAACTATAAATTAAGCTATATTACATCTGTCAAAGTTGAAGGTTTCGTAACCCAATTCAATAAGTCACGAAGCTTTTAATGACTGTCAAACCATTAATGGGATCACCGTCTGGCGAAAGACCATGTTGTCATGACAACACCTTTCCTTTTTGACCGGCTAGACAAGAATACGGCAAAATTAACGCTACCAAACTTTCTGTATGCTCAGTAATTATCGCCTGCAAAATGTTGTCCCCTGCCGAAAATTCTTAACCCTTTACTGCATGAATACCGGTATATAATACCATCATGCATATTAATTAGATTTATTGTTATACAGTGCTCCCTCTCTACAACGACACCGTTGGGGATACGAAGATTGTATGTGTTGTTCAGAGGGAGTTGTTATAGGGAGGGAAAATCAAACATAATTAGCTTGTTTGTAGATCCCCAAATAAGGTGTATTTCGAGAACTAAAACCGTTATGCTTATATCAAACCCTATGTTGTGACCACTCTTTAGAATCGTCATAAAGTGACGATTCTAAAGAGTGGTCACAACATAGGTTTGATGGAGGCATAAAGAAAATACGATGGAAAAAGTTGTTTCTGGAGTCATGTTGTTTCGGAAACAGTGACATGCGTTGTTGTAAGGAGGGAATCGTTATTAAGAGGGCCGTTGTATGGAGGGAGCACTGTACATGTAATAGTACAAGGACACATGAATTTTTGACCTTGTCAGAAACTGTAGAATCATATCTATATATATTATTTCATAGCAAACAGAGCAGACCGCGGTCAGACGGCTCCTACAGGGACCGTCTGATCTGGGTGTACTCTGTTTGCAATTGCTAAAAGGCGTTTACATGAAGGAATGGGTTAAAGCGTATTTTCGCTCATATTTCTTCTTCAAACAGTTTGGATCCTGATCAGACACCGAGTTACTAAGTGTCTCATCTGGATCTAAACTGTCTGCATTGGTTATCAAGAATTCGCCGCTGCCGTGCAAAGGAGCCAAAGTGCATGTACATGTAGTTACATACAAGACGGCCTAATCTATAATTACACTCAAGTGTATACAGTAAAACCTCTCTTAACCGGAATTCTAGAGGAGAAGAATTTAGATAGTTTATGCAGGTGACTGCTTAATGCAGGGTGAAAGTCATGCAGAAAGCTCCTCTAGGAGCTTTCTGCATGACGTCCACCCTGCATTAAGCTGTCACCTGCCTCCAAGACTGATATTTATACTAGATTTAACGTCCGGTTAAGAGAGGTTTTACTGTATATGATAATAGATATAACTGGTGACAGGACAATGTCATAGTAGCACTTCAGTATTCAAATCTCGATCGATCGGTGTTATCACTGCATATACAGTAGAACCCGTCAGGAAGCCATTCATTTATTTAATCTAGGTGTTGTAAAAGCAGGTGGCTGCTTAATGCAGGTCTTTTGACCTGCATTAAACTACCACCTACCTAACAGACCCATAATTTATCTCTTTTTATGGCCGCTTAAGACACGTTCTACTGTAATTGGCCATTTGCACCTGCGTTTTCATACTTATGTCAGAACATCATCGATATTTATCACCACGGCCATGTTTCAAGGAAATAGCAAAGCGATCGGTACATTGTATTAATTACCTGCATTGCGTTCAAAAGTGGCGATCCCACGCAATCTGCAACTATTAGCTACTATGTTACGTTCAATCATATAGCAATCGTTTGTTTTAACCCTGTATTCCATGAATATTCATATAAGAAATAATGACATGAATAGTAATTAGATTAATAACCCATTTGCTCCCACGATCCCATATATTGGACGTAGGCAAACAGTGTAGACTCTGATCAGACGCCGCATAATGCAGCGTCTGATCAGAGTCTACACTATTGCTGATAAAACATTCAATATAAAACAAAACAAAAATGAAAATTTAGACCAGACATCCCTTAGATGAAAGATAGACTAATTCAATATATAAGCATGGAAGAATCCACTGGGAGCAAATTGGTTAATTGTTATAATAGCTCATGGACACGTGAATTTAAGGCCACGACAGAGACTGTAGAATGATACGACCTATCTCAATATATATAATACCATAAGCAAATAGAGCAGAGCTGGGTCAGACGGTTCCTATAGGAGCCGTCTGATCAGGATCTACTCTGTTTGCAATGGTGTAGAAATGAGCAAAGGGCTAATTCATGTAAGACTCACAGCGAGCTTACAAACCGTTTGCAGTCACATTTGGCTACTGAACGCATTGTAGCCCTCGTCTCAGGTTGTAATATTAATTGGGTATCTATGGTCTGTATATACGTGTTCTAAATACTGGACCAGCATGCCTAAATACCTAAATATTAAAAATGTACATGCTATCCAGTCTAAGTACATATAAAACGTTATGAATACGAGTACGAACTCATGTTCAAACTCCAGATTTACTAGATTCTGGCGTAGTCAACATTGGAATAATCTTATGCTTGAAGTATTATCCCAAGATTGGGGCCCACATAAGTTATACACCACCTTTTGTAAGCTATCAAAATATGACTATAGGAAAATGACTGAGAACCAGTAGGATTGCCAGGTTGTAAAACTACTGAGTTTTGTGAAAGTTCATTCTCAAGTATCGGATTGGTTAGATGTTGAGAATGTGTTCAAACTCAAGCAGAACATTTACAACATTGGTTCCAATGATTTATAGTCAGATACATTTTTTAGCCTGGTTGTACCACTGTTAGGGACAGCTCTATCTAAAATGTAATTTCTTTAAAAAAGAATAAGTGGAAAGTGGAATCGGAGTCATGTGCACAAGGAGCCAGTGTCACCCTTTATTTCATTCCCTCCCAGTTTGAGTCTGTGTTCATTCTCAAGAATCTGATTGGTTAGAATTTACTTGAACTAAGAGTAACCATCCCGCTCATTCATTAAAGAGTGACATTATATACATGCATACTCTATTTATCAGAGGAATTAACCCATTCCCTCCTACTGATGCCTTTTGACTCCTCTATAAAAGTAATTCTAACCCATTGTGATAGATGCCCCATTTATCACAATGGTTTCAAGACTACACAATTCTGAAACATATCCTTTTTTTCTGGTAAATGCTCCTTTTCGGTAGATTTATTCAGATAATTGGTCCAAAAAATAGTCTAGCAAGGATTGGGTTTAACAGGTAAACAAATATCTTGGTCTGTTTTATGACTTCCCTGTAATCGTAATGTTTTGGTAATGATCGGCGATGACTCATGAAAAAGTGATTCATGTACAAACAAGATATAAAAACGTATCTATGACTGCAGAAATGAGTAGTAATAATTACAAATCTTTAACTGACTGAAGACATCCATGTCGCTAATGTGAGTGCTGTTAAAACTACAGACGGGCGACCCATAAATCTTTAACCGAGTCATAATTTTATTGCAAACCTTAATGTAACTAAAACAAACATGTGTATGGCTTCCCTTTGTCGGACGAGCTATTACGATGATACATAAACATGCAATATACATGTTGATCATTTGCATAACAATGGCGATAAAAGAGGTCGCCATCAAATGACTGCGCCGGCCATTACGATCAATAAAGGGGCCGATAGGTGTGATATTGACAAACGGTTGGCGACCGCGTCTTTGACAGGTATAGGATGATATTTACTGTGTAAATCATGATATACCCACTCAGATATATGTCACTGATTTATGTTTTCCCATGTCTCAAGTACATTGTCTGTATCGACTTGACTTTGTGACGTAATCATATTTGACCCTGCTGAGCTGAAATAATCCATATATGGCGATTTTCAAACTGACCGGATGTGGAATGTTTCAAGGTATACAAACCACAGGTTCGGTTCGATACCGTTACCTGTGGGGTTAAGATATCATTACACTATATATACACATAATGTCATAGTTGCGATCTCTTTAGGCTATCCACATAATGGTCGAATGACGATGCATTTTTTAATCTGAACCCTTTACGCCATGAATATTCATATAAGAAATTATGACATCATAAATATTAATTATATTAATTATTATTAACAACACATGCACACATACATTTTTGGCTATGACAGAAGCTGTATACAATCATATATATATATATTATACCAAAAGCAAACAGAGCAGACCTTGATCAGACGGCTCCTTTAGGAACCGTCTGATCTGGGTCTACTCTGTTTGCAAAAACACTGACCAAACGGCTCATGCAGCAGCCATCTGATTTGTGTCTAAACAGCCGAAATCGCCACAAAGCGCTGCAATGGGCGAATCTCTGATTAGATTTTCAAACCGTACGTCTAGAGTAACTCGTCATCTCATCAGGATCCAAACTGTTTGACACACCACGTACGTTTTATAGAAATCCATTGCGAATTTTACGAAAGACAACAAACATATTTGGTGCCAAAAGAGTTGTTTTCATTATTTTAATCGTACGTATTTTTTTTATTTTAGAATTGTTTGTGTATATTGTATCTGCAGGCTGAAATATGGACTAACGCTTTACCTGTTCAGTAGTCATGTTAGAAATAATGACATCATGAATCTTAATTAGATTATTTTATAATGGCATATGAACACACAACATTTTGGCTCAGACATAAACTGTAGAATGATATCTATTATAATTTCATAAGCAAACTGAGCAGACCCTGTTTGAGATATGGATCTACTCTGTAAATGTGTGAAAAAGTGTTTGTATGAAAAGGCATGAAAAATAGTTTATATCCCAGAAAAGGGCTAAAGAAAAACGCCGCCAGTTTGCTCATAACGTTCGATCAAGCTCAATGTTTGTTCTACTCAGTACATGTCTATGATTGATGATTTATGGTTTCCCCTTCAGTCCCTCGAAGAGGGAATTTGCTTTACCATTGTCTAAACACTTTGTAAAGGAGCACAGAATGTCAGTTTCATAGCATCTGCTGATATGCTTTTCCCTTTAACCCATTCCCCCATATTGACGCCTTTTGACGCCTCTGTAAAACTCATTTTTTTGAAACCATTGTGATAAATAGAGCATTTGCTCCATAGGAGCAAATGCTCTATTTATCACAATGGTTTCAAAACTACACAATTCTAACATTTTCCCTTTCTTCTAGTTAATGCTCATTTTCGGTAGGATTGTTCAAAGAGGTTGTGTCTAAAAATAGCCTATGAGGTAATGGGTTAATCCATAACCTATTAGAAATGCCTTTACATGCCTCTGCAAACAACATAGACCCGAGCCTACATCACACTCACAAGACCTTCGATTCATTAGATTCAAAGACCACGATGGAAATAAGGAAAACTTTTGTTTTCCGTTTTCGTGTTATCCTTGGTATTAGTGCGCACTTCATGACTTTTTATTGAATGCTCCTTGTTGTTATTGCCATGTGATGTACACTTTTTACCGAAATAAATAAATCTATCTATCTATCTATCTATCTATGGGGAATACATCAGAAGAGACTTCATCCAGTCAGTTCAACATGCAGTTTTTCTGATTAGATCGTGCATAACCAAGTCAGAATGCGCTCCTCCGAATTGTCAGACCACTTTCCGTCGTCTACGTCGACATTTGCCTAGCAATATATTGGCATAATTACATTGGACAGGCTACTGTGACCTGTGACGTGGCCTAACCTAATCGTTTTGTTTGTAAGATAGTCTAAGAAAGGCTGTGGTGGTTTTGTGACATGAGTGAACCCTGCAGTATGGCTTGTAGAATTGGCTTAGAAAGATTGCCGTTATTTGAGACGTGCTCGAACCCTGTAGTCTGATTAAGTAGACTGAGCGAACCCTGTAATCTAATTAGACTGTTGTGGTTTGTGACATGGGCGAACCTTACAGTCTGGTTAGATGCCGTGGTGTGTGGGGTGAGTGGGCCTTGCAGTCTGGTTAGACAGGCTGCCGTGGTTTGTAGGGTGAATGAGCCATGCAGTCTGGTTGGGTAGGCTGCCGTGGTTTGTGGGGTGAGTGAGCCTTGTAGTCTGGTTAGATAGGCTGCCGTGGTTTGTGGGTGAATGAGCCTTCTAGTCTGGTTAGATAGACTGCCGTGGTTTGTGGGGTGAGTGAGCCTTATAGTCTGGTTAGATAGGATGCCGTGGTTTGTAGGGTGAGTGAGCCTTGTAGTCTGGTTTGATAGGCTGTCGTGGTTTGTGGGGTGAGTGAGCATTGCAGTCTGGTTTGATAGGCTGTCGTGGTGTGCGGGGTGAGTGAGCCTTGCAGTCTCGCTTGTAGAATTGTCTTATATAGGCTGTTGTTGTTTGTGACGTGAGAGAACCTTGCAGTCTGGTTGGATAGGCTGCAGTGGTTTGTGGGGTGAGTGAGCCTTGCATTCTGGTTGGATAGGCTGTCGTGGTTTGTGGAGTGAGTGAGCCTTGCATTCTGGTTGGATAGGCTGTCGTCGTTTGTGGAGTGAGTGAGCCTTGCAGTCTGGTTGGATAGGCTGCCGTGGTTTGTGAGATAAGTGAAACTTGCATTCTGGTTAGATAGGCTGCCGTAGTTTGTAGGGTGAGCGAGCCCTGCAGTCTCGCTTGTAGAATTGTCCTAGATAAGTTGTCGTGGTTTGTAGGATAAGTGAACCTTGTATTCTGGTTAGATAGGCTGCCGTAGTTTGTAGGGTGAGCGAGCCCTGCAATTGTCCTAGATATGCTGTCGTAGTTTGTGGCGTGGGCGAACTTGTATTCTGGTTAGATAGGCTGCCGTGGTTTGTGGGGTGAGAGAACCTTGCAGTCTCGCTTGTAGAATTGTCCTCGATAGGATGTCGTGGTTTGTGACACGCGCTATCCTTGTAGACTGGTTAGATAGGCTGCCGAAGTGTATGACGTTAGCAAGCCTTGCAGCGAGGTTTGTAGAACTGTCTTAGGCAGGGTGTCATGAACTTTGACATGCGCAAGTCTTGCAGTATGGTTTGTAGTAGGATTGTGTTGGACAGGATGTAATGGCTTGTGACGTGACAGACATAAGTCCTCCTGATGACAATCCATTGTGCCCTTAATACATCTGACAACACATTCTGCATGAATTTATCTTGTTTACCATCAGTTTATGAAATACGGAAGCATTTTCTCAACAATTTCACCAATTCTTGAGATTATAAAACGTTTTGCTTGAGTCTGAGTTAATTCTCAAGCATTTGACCAATCAGCTACTTGACAATGAGGTCAGACCCAGACTCGTAACATGGTATCGTTAGATTCGTCTCCATGACATGACAAGTTATATCTAATTATCGCATCACTATAAGAGGATGGACACGACCATTTGTCTAATTGGTACATCCGTGAACCTATGTAAATGTAAGGTGCGGATTCAGGATTTCAGATAAGGGGCGGGGGGGGGGGGGGGGGGGGGGGTATAAAAAAAATGAAAAAGGGGGGGGGGGCGTAGATTTTTATGTTTGATGACATAAATAAATAATTTGTTTGTAATACATGTTGAAAAAGAGCTTAATTCGGCGAGGGAAATAAAACACTCCTACTGAATCATTGTTTTATTGAATTTTAGTAGATACAATAACCACTAAATTACATCAATTATGTTGTGTTAAAGGCAACTAAATACCAACTAATTAACACACTTTAGTGGTCGTTATAGAGAGGTTTTACTGTATATAGATCTCAAATATTACTAAAAAAATTGTTTTGGCAATTTTAGAGGGGGGGGGGGGGGGGGGCGTACGCCGGCTCTGCCCCCTCTAACTCCGCGCCTGAATGTAGAAAATTGCAAATGCCCGATAATTTGCATTCCATTTTATGTATGACTAAATTGACTACCAGTCCATATGCCGACATACAAAATGTATTATACGTGAGTGAACTATCTTAAGAATACACCAAAGCATTTCTCTCTCATATAAATTTCGAACATGACACATTTACAGGCAAAAAAATCAAACTTTTATTGAAAAAAACGATTACATAGTAAGACAGTTTTTTTTTGCAATTCCATCTATTTTTATACACTGTAACTGTCAAAGTATCTGAATACCAAGGGTCACGGGGCACCAAAACATGGTTTATAAAATATTTCAATGCTGCAATTTTAAAGAGAAATAATATTAATAGTGTCCTTTCAGTATGAAAAGGTATACTTTGCGAAAGGAATTTGAGGCGTGTAGACCCTGATCAGAGGTTTCCTCTATGAGTCGTCTAATCTGGGTCTACACTGTTTGCAGATGCCAATTCAATCAATTCTCGCATTCCAATAGTTAAGTACACGTAACAGTCTGAGTGGCTAGTCAAATACTCCCGCCAGCCAATCATATGTTTTCTTATTTAAACGAAGAAGTGTTAGTGTGAAAATCATTTTCTCACGGTCCTAATACTTTTCTTTTGCACCGAGCTGTAAATAAAGTACAGTAAACCCCCTCTAATGTGACCACCAAACACATGTCTAATTCTGGGCCTTAAAGTCAGATGGCAGCTTAGTGCAGGATTAAAGTCCTTCAGGAGCTTTCTGCATAACTTTCACCCTGCATTAAGCGACCGCCTGCTTTTGAAGGCATATTTGTTTGTTTAAAAAGTGGTCGCATTAGAGGGGTTTTACTGTTTTTAGAAACGTGTTTCTGTCCCTGTCTTGCTTGTGCTGTTTCAGATGAACAACATAGTAGAAGCTGTCTTAAACGGTCGTCCAAAAGAGGCCTAATTATGGGTATGTAAGATTGGTAGTAGCTTAATTAAGATAAAAAGTAATACAGAAAGCTACTATAGGAGATTTCTGCGCTTCCTTTGCCATGCATTCAGCAACTGCCTGCTTTTTAAGACTAGTAAAGTAACACGAGGAAATGTGAAGCAGGGACTCGAACCCGGGACCCCTCGTTCACAGGGCGAGTGCTCTACCAACTGAGTTACTAGCCCTGCTATATGAGGTCCACTACACTCACCATCCTTCACTTTTTCAGAGCCGTCTAAGCTCTCAGACTGTGTTTCCTATTGCATGGGCCATCAAACACTTCTGACACCATTAAAGTGACAGCAGGATAAGTGCAGCCTGTTGCGGGACTCGAACCCGGTACAACTCGCTTACAGGACGAGTGCTCTACCACCTGAGCTACCCGGGCTGCTATACGAGATCCACACACCAGAACCACTACAATCCTTTGTTCAATGAATGAATGGTCGCTTAGGACAGGTTCTACTGTATAAAGTTTTGCTGAGAAATAAGATGATTTTGATAAATCGGTATTATACGGATATGCTCTTTGTGTCATTTTTTCCTGCTGAGTTGCCAATTATTGCTTCATCTTGTAAATATACAAGACCAATACTCTTTGGGAACAAATTCCATTCCTAAGGTACCAACATTATGTTGAGTCCAGTGATGTGAACAGTGAGTGGACTTTTGAATGGATCCACACCGGGTATGTCGAAATACGCTACAATCTCTCCATAGTGTCCACAACAGAAGGCAGGGTATATTAATGCGAAAGGATTTTAAATGACAAAATGGGCATGCTCTGATCAGAGTGTTCATGTAGGAGTCTCCTGATCTATGTCTACGTAGTTTGCAAATGTCAGTACATGTGTTATACACATTCAAAGGGTTAAATGGCGTTTGTAATTTAATGTTTTATAGTAAAACCCCTCTAAACCGGACGTAAATTTTAGTATAAATATTGGTCTTGGAGACAGGTGGCAGCTTAATGCAGGGTGAAAGTCATTCAGAAAGCCCCTAGAGGAGCTTTCTGAATGACTTTCACCCTGCATTTAGCAGCCACCTGCATAAAAGTATCTAAATTCTTCTGTACTAGAATTCCGGTTTAGAGAGGTTTTACTGTATCTATAAAATCTATATATACGTCTATAATGTAAAACACAAAACAGGGAATTGAGGAGTAAACCTTGAAAACGCCTTGTGCACCTTTGCAAACAGAGTAGACCCAGATCAGGTGGCTCTTGTATAGGAGCCGTCCGATCAGCTTAATTTGCACTGTTTCTTTAACCCTTTCCCTTATGTAAGAGCATTTTCACGCATCTGCAAACAGAGTAGATCCAGATCAGACGGCTCCTATAGGAGCCGTCTGATCAGGGTCTGCTCTGTTTGCTTATGATGTAATATAGATCTGATTCTACAGCTTCTGCCTGAGCCAAAATATCCTATGTGCATATGCCGTTATAAAAAAATGATCCATGACGTCATTATTTCTTACATGAATCACGAAGTAATCTGTATTTACTTCGTGCATGAATATACAACAGGGAAAGGGTTAAGATGGGCAATAGCGAGCGATGCAGACCCTGATCGGACGGCTCCGATGGAGGCCCTCGAATCCGGGTCTACACTGTCTGCTTACATCTCAATTTTGTGGAAATGGGCACTGATGGGTTTCTCTATTTTGATATTTTCTATTACAGTGTTTTTATAACATTGATATAAGTAACCTGGTTTTATCTGTGATAAAAACATTTTTATCTCTCGCTGTTTTGTAGCAAGTGCTAATCTGTTTATTTGGAATCTGATTCTAGATAATACATGATCTCATAAAAACATTTTTTAATCTATGCGGTTTGCACTATATACAAAAGTCAGGTGTTTAAATATATATTTTTAAGGAAGCATTTATATGGCTGGAGAATCATCGCTGATTCACCAGTCATAACGACTAGCGCTTGCTACACTCATTTTAAGTGTAATATTGTGTATACATGTATACGTGTGATAACAGTGTCTCATAGGTCGACTAACGGCCGAGTATAAAAGTTTACTAAGAAACATGTATTGTTATTGAACACAGAAACTTTTATATGTGACACTTTAATAAACAAATAAAGTTGTTGTAAGTCTAATTCAGACCACTTGCATATACCGATACACTTGCTAACTGCATTCATGCATACAGGTGAGTTTTAACACCTGTGCAATACAGAGTGGACCACGATCAGATGGCTCCTTTAGGGATCGTTTGATCAGGATCTTTTGTTTCTTTAACCCTTTCGCTGCCAATGCCGGATCTGTGATTACCTATGCAAACAGTTTGGATCATGATGAGACGCCGAGTAACTCGGCGTCTCATCATGATCCAAACTGTTTGTTACTGTTACTATGTTTTTGAAACAAAAATGAAGAAAATCAAAAGAATGAAATTTTGTAGCAGACGACAAAGTTAGCAGACGACAGAGTGTGGCAGCGAAAGGGTTAAGGAATGATACACGCATAGATCTGATTCTAGTTTCTGCCAAGACCAAACATTCACGTGCTTATATACTTTTATAAAACTTAAGCCACTAAATATTCACGATGTCTATATACAGTAAAAACCTCTCTATAACGGCCACTAAATTGTGTTGATTAGTTGGTATTTTGGTCAGGTGGTTGCTTAAAGCAAGGTGAAAGTAAAACAGAACGCTCCAATAGGAGCGTTCTGTTTTACTTTCACCTTGCTTTAAGCATCCACCTGCCTTTAACACAAAATACTTGATGTAATTTAGTGGTCGTTATAGAGAGGTGTCACTGTATATTCACACATTAAGCAGTTACTTGCGCAAAAGCAGTAAATTCTTCTCAAATAGAATTCCGGTTTAGAGGGTTTTCTCTGTATATGTTATTGATGATATGACGGAAGAGGACAAAGTTGATCAAAGAAACCCAGCGTGATTCATCGAGGTCAGTCTGTGCGATTGGCGACTGCTTGCTTTCAAAATTCACTAATTAACTCTTTCGCCACCATATGCGAACCTGTGATTACTTTTGTAAACAGTTTGGATCCAACTGAAACGCAGAGTAAATCGGTGTCACATCAGTATTCACATCTGTTTGACATGCTGGTTGTGTTTTCGTAAAGGAATTAAAGACAGCTCCTTCTTAAACTTTTTAAGCCGGTGATCGTCTTAGCAGCTGAAATTTATTTGGCAGCAAAAAGGTTACTTAATGGGGTTACCTAAACTCTCATGACCCCAAACATGGAAAATTGACAAAAAGTGTCGACCTTCATCAGTGAGCTACTGAATGAGCCCTCTGACCAGGGTCTGTACTATTTCGTATACCAATAAATGTCAAAGCAGAGCTACAGATAACTGTCTGTTTGCAAAGGCATGCATAGAAATGCATGTTTACGGACTAAAGGGTTAAAATAAATTAGCATCATCATAGAGAGTCGTCAATTTGATGAGTTGGCATTTTAGAACTTGTTATTATATGGTGTCCCAGACTGGGTCAACATTGATGGTTACACCTTTTATTCATGAATATTCCTGTTAGAAATACAGTAAAACCTCTCTATAACGACCACTAAATTGTGTTAATTAGTTGGTATTTTGGGCAGGTGGCTTCTTAAAGCAAGATGAAAGTAAAACAGAACGCTCCTATAGGAGTGTTCTGTTTTACTTTCACCTTGCTTTAAGCATCCACATGCCTTTAACACAAACAACTTGATGCAATTTAGTGGCCGTTGTAGAGAGTTTTTTTCTGTAATTACTTTATAGATATGATTGGATGATGTTTTATAATGGCATGAGAATGTTTTAGCCATGGCAGAAATTTAAGAATCCGGTATTATATGCTTATATTTCTGCATGATTGTTTCTTCCTGTTATCACAGTTTGGGTTTCTTGCAACTTTATGCTATGTTTATTGTATACCACATGTCATGTAAATCAGTATGTACTGAGAGTAAATAAATGAAATAAAAATCAGACGGATGAGCAGGTGAGGTTGCTTCGGACATTGAAACTATGAAAGGGATACATCACAGACAGTTACAGTTGGTGCTGGGATAATGTAATCATATTTACAGTGGTCCACATAAGACGCACATCCACATAAGATGCGTATATTAAAACATTTTCAAGAATGATTTCTTTATTTCTCCACCAAACCCTATGTTGTGACCAGCATAGTGTTTGGTGGAGAAAAGATGATTTTAGTATTTGAGTGCATACCTTTATCTCTAGCTCTATATAGTAATACCTCTCTATAACGATCACTAAATTACATAAAATAGTTTGTGTTAAAGGCAGGCGGCTGCTTAAAGCAAGGTGAATGTAAAACAGAACGCTCCTATAGGATCGTTCTGTTTTACTTTCACAATTGCTTTAAGCAGCCTCCTGCCCTAAATACCAACTATTTAACACAATTTAGTGGCCGTTATAGAGAGGTTTTACTGTATTTACATTTGCAAACTGCATACCAAGAAACTCGGCCTCTCATCAGGATCCAGACAGTTTGACACTCGGTCAATACTTTTTCAAAAGCTTAGGCGACTAGGTGGTAAGTAAAACTGACAACAGATCCTAGATGGAGAAGTCCGTATTTTTTCCACAACTATATGAGTTGAAAAGGAATTTATGTGACCGAAAAAGCCACGTCATTTGTAAAACAATTTTCCCCAGATTACAAAGCATTCCAAAACATTGATATATGTATAATAAAACTTTCGTGGCCAATGTCTTCTTTGAAAATCATTAGCCAAATGCTGAATTATATTATAAAAGTGTATGTACTTACACGTGTTTCTTGAAGCAAAAGTAAAACGAGGTAATGTATTCCCCCGCCTTGTGCAGGATAGTCTCTCTGTGGAAATACTTGAAACAATGAAAAATGGCAGAGTCCTTTGTTTCAAATAAGGCAAATGAACTATACAAATTGTTTCTTGAGACAAAATGTTCTGACCTCTTTTTATGGTTGTTGATTAGGGGGCAAAAAAAACCACCATCGAAAAAACAAGAGTATAAATAAAACATCGACCATCGATACGTCACAATAGAGTGAGGGGGCGCAAAAGTCGGACACTTTGTTTTCATGATTTGACACAAAAATCACGAGGAATCATGGGCACGCAGTTGTTCGAATATCATGTAGATATGCTAGTACACGTGTATAACAAATTATCAGTGGGTCAGATCGCCATGCGTTTTTCTTTTTTTTCATACAAAATATCAATAAACAAAAACAACCGCTTATGGACGTTACAGTTTCATATGAAACTCAAAGGGTCACAAGGACAACTTCTTGATTCATTAAACATTTTTTCTCACAATAATTACCAGTATAAAAAAGGGTAAAAAGTATAAAAAATATTTGTTGCATCGTCGTTGATACTCATGAAAAGAAAATACAGTTGAACTTTGATATCTCGAATTTCAAGGGACCATACAAATTACTTCGATATAACAGAGGTTCGAGTTATCCGATTTCCAATCTGAACAAATTTCTCAAGTTCATAGCTTAATGCAGGTCTAAAATAATGCTGAAAACTCCTACAGGAGCTTTCAGCATTACCTTAGTCCTGTATTAAGCTGCCATATGTGTTTCTAGATATGCATAGTGATATAATTTAGAACAATTCTGTATTGTAAATTTTAGAAGGACCGAACTATTAGTCGAGTTATCCCGAACTTTGAGTTATCCCAGTTCGTGATGTCGAAGTTCAACTGTATATAGCATTCACCATACCACGCTTCCTGTGCTCGCATTTTTATTTGCACCAAGCCTGTTAACGCTTTCCCTCGTGTAAACAGCGGCCTTTTGCACTTTTCCAAACAGACTAGACCCAGGGTTCGTCTGATCAGGGTTTGCTCTGTTTACTTTTGAAATCATAATACATCTTACTCTACAGTTCCCACCAATACCAAACATCTTGTGCACATATGTCATTATAAATATTCGTGATGTCATTATTTCTTACTTGAATATCCAACAGGGAAATTGTTAATCCATTCCTCCATAAATATAGGAGCCGTCTGATCAGGGTCTGCTCTGTTTGCATATGATATAACATAAATATGATTCTACAGTTTCTGACAAGGCCAAATATTTCTTTGTCCATATGCTATTAACAAATAACAAATAATCTAATTAATATCCATTATGTCATTATTTCTTATATGAATATTCAACAGGGAATGTGTAAAACCTTTACCTCGCGAATATCCGTGTAACTATTTTGTCGTCTGCAACATTTGTCGTCTGCTGCAGTTTTCACTTTTTACATTTCTTCATTAATGTTTAAAAAACATAGTCACAGTAACAAACAGTTACATCATGCATAATAACTAGATTAATTATTATAATGGCACACAAGCACGGGGCATTTTGGTTATTTTTCAGAATCAGATCATTTTTATTCCATAAGCAAGCCGTGTAGACCCTAACCAAACGGTTCCCACTGGAACCGTCTGTCCTTGGTCTACTCACTTTTACAAGGCTTTCAAATGCATATCTAAGGTTGTAACCCTTTCCTCCATAGGATACATGTATTTTAAGACCCAACCTCTTTGAAAGAACCTACCCAAAAAGGAGCTTTTACTGGAGAAAAGGAAAATGTTAGAATTTTGTAGTTTGAAACCATTGTGATAAATAGAGCATTTGCTCCTATAGGAGCAAATGCTCTATTTATCACAATGGTTTCATGAAGTGACTATTACAGAGACGTAGAAAGGCGTATTTATGGAGGAAAGGGTTAAACAATGATGGACCATTCCACTTTTAAAAAATCAGCATTTGAAGGGTTAACCCTTTCCATGCTAAGCACGATCTGGCTTGTATTTGCAATCAGCTTGGATCCAGATGAGACGCCGAGTACCCCGGCGTCTCATCTGGATCCAAGCTGTTTGACACTCGGTTAACAGTTTCCCAAACGCTTGTACGAATAAGAAGTAAATGATTCAAATGAAAATGCAACAGATCAGAGTTTTTGGCATGCACGATTTTTTTTCAGGGCGATAAGTCTAAACAGGTTGTTTACTGCAATGATGAAACATGATAAATCATTTGTTTTAATGGCACGAAAATCCATAAAGTAAAAAGTATAAACAATACATAAAACGTTGATTTGAAGACAGCAAACGAATTTAAACATTCAATCTATTTTGAAATTTACATATCATTAATTGATGGGCAATCATTCATATTGTGAATCACAAAAAGAATATTTCTAATTATGTACAATTGTTATCCGTTTATATAACTATCAATCAATGTATTTATGCACTGAGTCCTGTTTAACCCTTTCCCTGTTCAATAATTATGTAAGAAATAATGACACCATGCATATCAATTAGATTGATTTTTATAATGTCATATGATATTTTGATTCTGTAGAATTATACCATAAACAAACTCCTATAGGAGCCGTCTGATCAGGGTCTGCTCTGTTTGCTTATGATGTAATATATATATGATTCTTCAGTTTCTCCCATGGTCAAAAATGCACGTGTCCATGTGCTATTATAACATATAATATAATTGATATTCATGATGTCATTATTTCTTGCATGAATATTCATAGGGTAAACGGCCAATTGTAACGGAACTATTATGTTTTTTAAACCAATGTATATTCATACGAGACGCTGGGTATCCAAGGGTTTTATTGGAATTCAAACTGTTTGAAAAAAAGAAAATTATTATAAAATAATTTGATGAAATTTGTTCTTTATAAACCGACGACGATATATACAGACGAGCGTTTGCTTATCATGCAAAAGGTTCACCAAGCACGTGGCAGTTGTAACCCTTTACTTCATGAATATTCATATAAAAATAATTGCATCATCAACATTAACTCTGTCGCTGCCAATGCCGGATCTGTGATTACCTATGCAAACAGTTTGGATCCAGATGAGACGCCGAGTAACTCGGCGTCTCATCAGGATCCAAACTGTTTGTTACTGTGACTGATTCTTGAAACAAAATTGAAGAAAAGTAAAGCTGGAAAATTGTAGCAGACGACAAAGTTTGCAGACGACAAAAATTGGCGGCGAAAGAGTTAATCAGATTAACATTTTAAAGGGTCACGGGCAGAGAAACTATTTGCTATGAACGAAACTGTAAAATCATATCTATATCATGTCATAAGCAAACAGAGTAGACCCTGCTCAGACGGCTCCTGCAGGAGTCGTCTGATTTGGGTCCCCTCTGTCAGCAAGGCATAGAAAGGCGTATTTATATAGTAAAGGGTTAAACAGGGGAGTAGTTGAGGACAAAGACAAGGGCCTAGTCATGCAAGCATGGATCAGTTATACGTGTGCAGGGGACTAATTGTGAAATACTAGAATTAACCATGTCATAAATATGTATTTTGTACAATATAGTATTTTGCTCACGTCTACGTACAACATGACGAGTAAATTAAAAGAATCACTTCTGTGTTTAATCAATTTTATTCACGTTTGACAGCTATCATAGTCCGATCAATTACATTGTGGTCTAAATGTCCCCAGGGCAAGTGAAGTTAGTATTTACTTGTCCTTACTCTGTAACACATTCCTATATTAAGGATAGATACTTGCTTTTCATTAACACTTGATCTTGGTCTACACAGTAGAAAATGATTTTTAAAACAAAATAAAAACACCACAGACTCCGCAATAGCCATCAAGAGAGTTTACAAGTATACCTTTCTACGTATACAGTACAGCAGACCCTGGATCAACCCTTTCCCTCATATAAACGTGTTTTCCTTCATCTGCAAACAGAGTAGACCCAGATCAGACGGCTCCTATAGAACTAGCTACAATATTCCACCTCCATATTTCATTATAGCTATTTTGTCCACGATTATTTAATAGGTATTGAAATTAGTAATGAACATAGGACAGGGAAATGGTTAAGCGACCATTCATTTATTGAAGCTAGGAGTCTTATAAAGCAGGTGGTTGCTTAATGCAGGGCAAAAGTAATACAGAAAGTTCCTATAGGAGCTTTCTGCAATTACTTTTGACCTGCATTAAGCTACCACCTGCCTTATAGACTCATAATTAACCATCTTTTTGATGACCGCTTAAGACATGGTCTACTGTAATGTTTAGATAATGCATTAAGTATGCTGTATTTTTGTAAGGCAATTGTTAAATCGTTCATCATCAGAACTGGTTATGGAACATTCCAATAATCTTTTTTTCAACCAGTGATATAAAAAATCTGAAAGTAGGAGATCCCCCTAATGCAAAAGCAGCAATGCGAACAGAGAAACTGCACACTCGGGTTTTATCGAGCCTGTTCATGAGCAGTTATTTAAAGTGCAACACTACTCACATCCCAATGCACCCATGAACATTTATGTCAGAAAAATAGCTGTACATGGATATTGATATTCTTACAATGACATTATGAACAATGAGCGTGTAACCATAGCGGAAGCCTGTAGATGTAGATCTACATTGTTTGTATATATTTTTCATAAGCAAACAGAGCATACTGATCAGATGTTTCACATAGCAGAAACCTGTAAATGTAGATCTATATTTGTTTCATATGCAAACATAGCATACCCTGATCTGATGACTCACAAAGAAGCCGTCTGCTCTAGGTCTGCTATCTTTGCAAAAAGGTGTCTCTATGGAATTATAGAGAAGTTTGAGATTATTTTGAGATAATTAAAGATAAACGTCTACGATCTCTTTTGAATAAAGGTCCCAAATATAGAATACCATCTTTGATAGATTTTAACTCTTGTCGAATTCAGATTGCGGAGGCTTTACAAAATTTTAGTATTAAATGGTGTCGAAGAGAACATGTTGAGTCTAATGCTCTTTCTTGTTGGAAAAAACTAATTTTTGATATAATTGATAAACGCATTTCCTTTTATAGCTCTAATAAACACCTTCTTCCACCTAAACCTAGAACTTCTTTTAGACATCTTAAAAAGGGTTTACAGGATTTCCATTCAAAATAGGTTTTTGTTCCTGCTGATAAGGCATCGAATAATGTGATTATTATTTGACGATTACATTATATCGATGTCTTGAAGCAGGAAATTATTAATACCAAGTCATACATTTTTACTGACGAAAAGACCATCATTTCAGACCATGTCAAAAAGTGTGAACAATTTGGAACCGATATTAAAATTACACAACATAAACTTCCTACAATGTATTGGTTACCTAAACTACATAAAAAAACATATAAAGCGCGTTTCATTGCAAATTCTAGTTCATGTACAACTACTAAATTGTCTATACCTTTGACTTCTTGTTTAACTAAGGTAAAGGAACATGTAAAATTCTACTGTGATAAGACTTATGAAAATTCTGGAATAAATCTCTTCTGGTCTATTAAGAACTCTTCAGAAGTCTTAAACAAACTTAAGAACAAAAGGTATCTTGCATCCACTATAAGCACGTACGATTTTTCTATTCTGTACACAACTCTTCCTCATATTTTAATTAAGGATAAGCTTACTAACTTAATCCAGAAAGTATTTGCCCGGGAAAAAACATCATTCTTGGCATGCAATGCTGAAAAAGCTTTCTTTACTGACGAGCAAATGAAATATTACACCAATTGGACTTGCTCAGAAGTTTGCGAAGCACTAACCTTTCTTTTGGATAACATATTTGTACGTTATGTGAATGCTATATACCGTCAGGTAATTGGTATTCTTATGGGTACGAATTGTGCACCACTTGTCGCAGATTTGTTTTTGTACTGCTATGAGAGAGATTTCATGTTGCGTTTGAATCCTCAATCACAAGAAGATGTTATAAAAGCCTTCAATGAAACTTGTCGATATTTGGATGATATTTTTAACTTAGATAACCCTTTCTTTGATGCTCTGATTCCTACAATTTATCCTAAAGAATTCAAATTGAATAAAGCTAACCCGTCCGACAATTATGCAGCGTTTCTTGATCTAGACCTTAAAATTGATAATGGAATGATTTCTTCTAAAATATATGATAAAAGAGATGATTTTGATTTTAATATTGTAAATTTTCCTCATCTTGACGGGGATGTTCCCCGTGCTCCATCTTACGGGGTTTATATATCTCAACTTATTCGTTTTGCTAGAGCTTGTTCATCTATTGATGATTTTAACAGTCGAAATCTCATTTTAACTGAAAAACTGCTTAAGCAAGGATATAGATACCATAAACTAAGAAAAAACTTTCTCTAAATTTTACTATCGAAATCTTTCGCTTGTTGGCAAGTACCAATGTAATCTCAAGGCGCTTCTGCGACACGGTATTTCACATCCTGAATTTTATGGTGATGTGATTTACAAACTTCGTAAAATTATTGGACATACCCATTTTCTCACTTTGTTCATCAAATATGTTAAACAATTCATTAAAAAGGGATATGATCCTGTAGTACTATAACATACTGCATGTTTGGTTGTGAACCCTTTTACAGTTGGCGATCACGCTGGCCTCTTTGCATGTACGCCGACAAGAAAGGTTTAGTACTCTATGAAGGCGACCTCTTAAATCCAGAAATGGAAGGAGAACGTCGGATATCTGTACTATTTCGTTTTTGTCGTACCCTTTATTACTTTTCTACAGTTACTCTGTTTGCAGCTCAATCATTGAGTACACTAGCGATAGGTGGATACAGTTTGTTCACTTAAATGTTTTCGTTATACATGCACTTTTCCACTGTATTTGCCGTCGCGGTTGTTGTAGTTTAGTCGGAGAGGGGATACGTTTATTTACACTGTTTGTCTTTTAGGGTGGGGATGGAATAAGTGTGAGGTTGGGCGCCCATAAACCGGTTTAACCCCCCCCCCAGTGACTTTTGTCACTGGCCGTTCCAAGGCGGTACTTCCATCTTCCTTCTATTGTATGTTTGTTTTGTCTTTGTGCGTCTCTTGTTGTTTTTATAGTTATGTACATTTGCTGTTTCCTTGTGTTGCTGTTCGGGCGACTGTTTGTTCTGTATGTGGTGTTTCCTGCATGACTCATTTTTGTACTTTTATAGACCTAAGCAACATGTTTTTTTCCCATTCTTCTACCCATTCCCTCATAGGCTATTTTTAGACACAGCCTCTTTGAATAAAGCATGAAAGGGAAAGTCTCTACTTGCAACATGTTTTTAAAATGCCTAATAACCACAGAAAGCATTTGCTGATATGCTGGAAAGAAGTATATCGCAAGAAAACCAGTCGAATAAAAACCGAAGAAGACAAAACTTTCACGTGTTTGATATCGAAGACATTGTTTTCGGCCATGTATTAGTATTTATTCGGCTCGCGTTTTAGTTTCCTAAACTGTTCGACCAAGGCCGTTATTTTTTTGTTGTAGAAGAACAATTCTAATGCAACATTTTTGTAACACGCATTCTGATTGGTCCACGTGACAAAATTTGAAGCATATAAACCACCGATATACTGTCGGAAAAATGAATATACTGTCGGAAACCGAATCACTAGAAAATGTACTACGAAATATTCATACTCGCATTCATATTAAAATTGAATGAATGGGTCTTAATGAACGAAGACCCTGGCTGAATGAAATGTCAAATATTTTCAATTTGCTTGTGTGTGGGTTTTTTCATCACATTTTATGGTTGTAGTCAATGTGAGTCTGGCGATTCTACTCAAATATCTATCGCAAAGTCCCACAAGTTGATCCAGAGTCCATTTATTTCACATGTAGATCTACGTTCACTGCCCTTGAACAAACGTTCCTGTGCCTCTTTAGAAGGACCTGACAACACTTAACATTACCAACCAATCACAGAAAATGACATGAAAACACTAAAAACAAACCAGGTTTCCTCTCTGCCATGAATCACAAATCTTTCCAAAGAAAAGTGTGGTTTGACATAACCTTGAATTTCGCTCTTCGTGGTATACATAGAAAACCTAAGATCTTTCACAAAAGTACAATTTATGAGTCATGCAGGAAACACCACATACAGAACAAACAGCCATCTTTTGACGAGGTTGGTGTTTAATTTTGCCAGCTGGCATACAATCAAGAACACACCAACAGTCGCAAAGGAGACACTATCAAGAACAACGATTCAAACATTAATACAGTATACTCATAAATGTACAGTAATCAAGAGGAAACATGCCCTGTAAATCTCTGAAAACATACCTGATAAAACTGCACCCGGGATCGAACCATTTCATTCAGTAACCCAAACGTCCAGTCGATTATGAAGAATCATATACACATCTAGGCCTGTTGGTGAGCGTGTGCTAAACGAAATGATGAAAACAATTTCTGCTGAGGCTGGTTTCGTCAAATGTTTACACAAATCACTATGTCCGGGAGACCGCAATCATGCACTAGCTGTTGGTCTATGCTGGTGTCAAAACCAGGAAAATGATGAAAAAGTCCGGTCATCAGAATAAAGCCAGTGTCGGAAGCTATAATTCCGACTTGTCCGACAACCAGAAACGGCAGTATTCTTCAACTCTTGAAGGACAGTCCCATAATGAGAATTCGCCCCACCCACTCTAGACCACTCGAGGACTCTTTGCAAATTCCAAACAAGCCTGTAGAGTGTCGCTCCTGATAGTTTCCATTTGCACGTCCACTTGACCTATCATCATTCTCATCAAATACACCAATCAGCCAAAGTATCTTGAATATCCCACCAGTTCCACATTGAAAACAATTTGTAATAAATAATTCCGGTGTCCATGTGCACAATTATTGTGGAATTTTAGCAATGTCGAGGTCAAATTTGATTCATGTTTGGTAGTTTTAAAAGGGACCTACCGTCAAAAGGACCATGACTTAATGATTTTGATTTGTGAAAATCAAAGTGTCGAGTGAAAACGCCAGTTCTTGGTATGTGAAATAAGAACAATTGCTAGGTTCAGAGAGAACTATTTTCTATATGCGTAATGCGGAGATATGCGGTGTTTCATGACGTCATGGTATGACGACAGAGAGAAAATATCAAAGGACTTAAAGTATTGTTTGCTTTTTACCATCTGGATCTATGGTTTCATTAGAATAGGGATAACCGTTGCGTATTTGAAGATTTGCAGCAGTATATCGGTGGTTTATATGTCGCAAATAATCGTTTTACATGCTCCGCTAACGCGTCGCATGTAAAACTAAATTTGCGATATATAAACTATCGATATACTGCTGCAAATCTTCAAATACGCAACGGTTATCCCTTAATTAAAAGAATGGATGAAAACGGTTTATTTTGTATCACATGGGCATTTTGTTTTTATATAAGTTAAAATTGACAGTCTTCGTAATAATGATTGAACATAACAAATACCAAGTTTTAAAATATTATCGAAAATATGCTTTCAATGTAGGGACTTCCTCTTTAATTAGAGAAAAGGAAAATGTTAGAAATTTTGCAGTTTTTAAACCATTGTGATAAATATTTATCACAGTGGTTTCAAGAAGTGATTTCTACAGTTTTCATCGATAGTTATATTTTTTGTTCCACAACAAAATATTATCGTTTTTTTCGAACAGTTCACGAAACTAAAACGCAACACGAATAAATACTAAAACATTGCTGAATAACATCGGGTCTTCGATATCAAAGTTTGGTCTTCTTCGACGTTTACAGTTGAACTTGAATATATCGAACTTCAAGGGACCCTACAGATTAGTTCGAGATAACAGAAGTTCGAGTTATTCAATTCTGATCTGGATAATTCTTAAGTTCACAGCTTAAGGCAGGTCTAAAGTAATGCTGAAAGCTCCTGTAGGAGCTTTCAGCATTACTCTAGACCCGCATTAAGCTGTCACACGTGTTTCTAGATATACGTACTAATACATTTTAGAGCAATTATGTATTGTAAGATTTGGACGGACTGAACTTTTAGTTTTAGTTATCCTGAAGTTCGAGTTATCCGAGTTCTTCTGGGAATTCGAAGTAAAACTGTACTTTAGTTGAGCATATAAACAAATGATGTATGTAACTGTTGGGCATTTTAAAACACGTTGCAAGTAGAGACTATCACTTTAAAACAAAGTGTTTGACATTTCGATGGCCTAGAACAAAAATACCGTGTAACTGCAGTCTATGGGTCTTTTGCAAACAATACGAATCCAGATGAAACGTAATCAGAATCATCAGGATTTAAACTGTTTGACACTCTGTTCGCGCCTTTGAAAAGAAACGAAAGAAAACACTGTGTTTAGAATTAAACAAAATGACACTTTTACATGTATAAATGCTTATACATGTATATACATGTACATTGTATATATTAATGTTTTCACTGCCAATATCGCATCTGTGAGTGTCTATGTAAACAGTTTGGATTATCTTTAGGATTCATGTGTCAGATGAAAATATGTGTATCTACCTGATAGTGGGAAACGTCATTTAATCTCTTCCCTTGTATAAACGTGTTTTCACACATTTGCAAACAGAGTAGACCCAGATCAGACGGCTCCTATAGGAGCCGTCTGAACAGGGTCTGCTCTGTTTGCTAATGGAATTTGATAGATCGGTTTCTTTATTTCTTAAAATAGCTACAATGCTCCACCTTCCATATTTCGTTATAACTATTTTCCCCATGAATATTTAGTAGGTATTGAAATTTGGAATAAATATAGAACGGGGAAAGGGTTTAAACACTTTTAAATTCCATTGAACTCAATAAAAGGAAATGCTATTAGAAAGGCATTAGCGGTTGAAAGATGTAGACTGGTGAATGAATTTGTGGCTGCTCAGCTGACTGCAGACAGAAATGCTGGTCTAGCTCTCGAGAGTATCACTAGCAGGAGGATGGATTAGCGCCTGAAGTTGAGTTGATCTTCGAGTTCTCTTCTAGACGGGAAATGCTGAAAAGATACAAGAAGCATTGTCAATCCTGTTTATTATGAATAATGCAAATGTCACTTTACTAATTTAAATCTAAGATAGTTCTGGTAGTTCCTGAAATTGTAAAATGTCCTCATGAAAAAATGCTGTCTGAAACCTGATATTTTACGATAACACCACACTCTTTTATGAGAGAAAACGGAATAGAAAAATAAAAATATGAGTTATATACATGTACATGTATATCAAAATTATAAATATATTTTCGATATTGTTTATACTGTTTTGGTATACAGTTGAACCCCTCTAATTCGACCACTTAATGAATAAACATTTCGGTCTTTGTAAGCGGGCGGTTGCTTAATGCAGGACGAAAGTTATACAGAAAGCGCCTATAGGAGCTTTCTGTATAACTTTCACCATGCTCCTATAGGAGCTTTCTGCATAACTTTCGCCCTGCATTAAGCAGCCACCTTCCTCTGCCATCCAGAATTGTGCCCATGTTTGGTGGTCGCATTAGAGGGGGTTTACTGTATATGATTGAAGAATTGCGTTACTACTAAAACCTTTGTTTTCTCTTCAAATGCCAATTAACCCGTCTCTTGCTGAATTTTAAAATACATTTCTTTTTCTCACATACCACCAGAGCCAACGATTTTTTTGATTTTTTTGATTTTTTTTTTTCATTTTCCCATTGCAAGCAGTGCAGACCCTGATAAGAGGGTTCCTACAGGAGCTCACTCATCTGGGTTTACACTGTGTAAAAAAACCCCAAAAAACCCCAAAACAACAACAACAACAAAACAAAAACAAAAAAACAACACCCAAACAATTGTGCTTTACGGGTTAATTCAGATCTGTCTATCATCCGGTGCAAGGTTGGTGCTTATGCAAAATTGTTATGATAGCATTGCTACTTTATTACAAATTGTATATATGTTTTCTCTCTGTTGAGGGCCTCATGGAAGATTGGTTTTAACCAAATGAGTACTCTCGTTAAATAAAGTCTTTATTATTATTATTATTATCATTATTATACCTTCCCTTATCTCCGAGTTAGAACAACAGGTTAAGATTTCCTTATCTGTAACACGTGTAAGATCACTTTAGAACGTATGACGTCATATATGACGTCAAGCCATGGAAACCTATGTTTATATGTCATTTAAACGGCGAACATACACTTTTTTAATATGTGAGAAAAAGAATCTGATGCTCGTTGTCTTTAAAATCACATGTTCCTAAACTCACTAAGAAAATGTTATTAAGCTCGCCAAGGCTCGCTTAATGACATTTTCTAAGGCTCGTTTAGGAACATGTGATCTTAAAAGACAACTCGCAACAGATCCTCTATTTCTTTACCCATGCCCTGTTGTATAATTACATATATTTTCACTGTGTACAAGTATTTCGCTGTGCAATCACTGCTGTGGAGTGCACTGGTTGCACAATCAATTTGTAAATAGTGCAGACCCTGATGAGACAGCTCCTGCAGGACGAAAGTGTGTTCATGTGTTCATGTACCTGTATAAACAATCTAATTAAGATTCATAATGGCATTATTTTTTCATGGATATTCATGGAATAAAGGGCTAAACTGTATGTCCCCATCCACACACCATTAGCCCCAAATAAAAGAAGAAAAAATGAATGAAGAAATGAATATAAACATCATAACATTATTCGTAGGTGTAGCTTAACTCTCTCGCTGCCAATGTCTCACCTGTGAATACCTATGCTAACAGTTTGAATCCAGATGAGACGCCGAGTTATAACTGTTTGTTATTGTGACTGTTTTTGAAACAAAAATGAAGAAAAATAAAAATTGATCATTGTAGCAGACGACAAAGTTTGCAGACGACAACAATTGGCAGCGAAAGAGTTGATAACAGTTTCACAGTTGACTTCACAAGTTTTATAACGAAAGTTACATCACGGATGATGCATGTGACAGATTAGTTTCATCTGAGGGGCGTACGTCGTGTCAAGTATAATCTGATCCGCTAATTTATTTACTTTTTATTGTCATACTGGTTTTTGTTTTGTTTCGTGATGGGAAGTATAAAACTTATGCATTACGTGATGGATGGACCTTGTGGTACAGAAATGCACATAAACATAAATCTTTATTACATTGAGCAGAGAATGTCGTCTGCTGCAATTCTAAAACTAGTGTCTTCCTGATTTTTCTTTCAAGATTTCGATCATGCTGTCAATCAGTTTGGATCCTTATACAACACCGAGTGATACCGAGTATTATTTGGATCAAAATCGGTTGCAATGGTTGTCATGGATACTAAAAATAGGCTGAAATGTGACGTAAAGTAATTACATAAACGTCAAATGGAAATAAATGGAGAAAATATGCGTTTACGCAAACCCCAAATGATCACAGACTGCAGTCTCGATCGGTATACGAAATCGTTCGGGGCCCAGAAGTGCATGTCAGTGTTATATTTTTAAATGATTTTGAAAAAGAAAATGTCTAGTAGAAGAAGTGAAAACATTTAGACATATGGCTGCTTAACCCATTCCCTCATACTGACGACTTTGACGACTTTTGACGACTCTGTAGAAGTCACTTTGTGAAACCATTGTGATAAATAGAGCATTTGCTCCTATAGGAGCAAATGCTCTATTTATCACAATGGCACTAACTACAACTAAAATTTTCATTTTCTATAGTTAATGCCCCTTTTCGGTAGATTTATTCAAAGAGGTTGTATCTAAAAATACCCTATGGGGTAATGGGTTAATTGAGGGTGAAAATCATACAGGAAGCTCCAAGTGGAGCTTTCTACATTATGTTCATCCTGCATTAAGCTACCACATGTATTACTGACCGATAATGCTACTTTTTGTGCCCAAATTGGTTCTGTACCAGGAAATGCATATCACTATTATATTATATATTAAGAAACAAATATCTACGAAAGTAAAACCTTTCAGTAAAGAACTGAGAACTGTTTAGACATGCGGCTGCTTAGTGCAGGGAGAATAGGCAGGGAACGGAAACATGGTTAAGCTGCATCCGACCCTTTTCTATCCATGGCACACACAGTAGAACCTTTCTAAAGCGACAACTTAACCCATTCCCTCATAGACTATTTTCAGATCCAATCTCTTTGAATAAATCTACCGAAAAGGAGCATTAACTAGAGAAAAGGAATGTTTTAGAATTTTGTAATTTGAAACCATTGTGATAAATAGAGCATTTGCTCCTATAGGAGCAAATGCCCTATTTATCACAATGGTTTCAACAGGTGACTTTTACAGAGGCGTATTTATGGAGGAAAGGGTTAATGAATAAGCACATGAGTCCATAAAGCAGGGAGTTGCTTAATGCAGAACGAGAGTAATTCAGAAAGCTCCTACAGGAACCCTTTCATAACTCTCATCCTACATTAAGCTACCACCCGCCTTAAAGGCTGAGAATTATGCTTTTTTCTGGTGGTCTTTTTAGCTAAGCCTTATTGTAGTACTATGTAGTAAAATAAGGACGCCAATCAATCAAGCCCAACTACAGTAGAATCTGTCTTAACCCATTACCTCATAGGCTATATTTAGATACAACCTCTTTGAATAAATCTACCGAAAAGGAGCATTAACTAGAGAAAAGGAAACTTTTATAATTTTGCAGTTTGAAACCATTGTGATAAATAGAGCATTTGCTCCTATAGAAGCAAATGTTCTATTTATCACAATGGTTTCACAATGTGGCTTTTAAAGAGTCGTAAAAAGTCGTCAGTATGAGGGAACGGGTTAAGCGGCAATTAAAAAAGGGTTCTAATAATGGGTATATAAGGCCGGTGGTAGCTTAATGTAAGTCAAGAGTAATGCAGATAGGAGCTTTCTGTATTGTCTTTTCCCTGCATTAAGCAAACACCTGCTTTTTAAGACTCGTGTGTTTTATAAATGAATGGCTGCTCAACACATGTTCTACTGTAATCAAACCCTGTTTGTAAGTTTCATTGTGATACAGTGAAACCTACCTGAAACGATTATTTAACCGATTTTTCATTCTGTGCCGTTAAGGTTGAAGGTAGCTCAACGTTAGCATGACGCAATTAAATACAAAAAAGTTTTTTTTAGCTTTCTGCAGTATTTTGCGCTACATTAAACAGCCCCATGGTTTTAGTACTCAAATGTATATATTAAGTGCAATGTATGTGGTCGTTTAAAGCAGGATTTTATATAAATGAATTGTAATTATTGATGACGATTCAGTTTAGCGCTTATTTCTTTGACCCCATGTATAAAATGACCTGTTTCAACATGTATTGTTATCTTTGGCGCTATATGACCTATTTAGAGTCGCGGTGCCGTAAAACCCAACTCACTCACTCTTTGTGTACTTAAATATTTTAATACGATATATTCACGGTAGTGGTATGTATTATTTGTTGTGCCGTGTTGTAGGGGATGACCCTCTCTGATCCCTGTTTTTACTGTTTAACGGAGAGAATAAAATTATGAAAACGGGAAAAAAATGAAATGTTCAATTACTCACTAGAGATACGCAGTACGTTTGGCCGAACTTGAAGCAAAAAACAAGTCATTATCAAACGCACACTCATAGGTCATTGCCTGACGTTACTCTATAAATGTCAAGATCAGTTTAACCTTCACCACGTTGAAAAAAATATATCAGCTCAATTGATCTGCCGCCGTCATATACCCTTTTCTACTTAAACACGCCTTTGCAAACAGAGTAGACCCAAATCAGGCGGCTCCTATAGGAGCCGTCTGATCAGGGTCTTCTCTGTTTGTTTATGATATAATATTGGTATGACTCTACAGTTTCTGTCATGGTCAAAAGTTTACGTGACGGTGTGCTATTATAACAATTAATCTAATTAATATGCATGATGTCATTATTTCTTACATGACTATTCATGGAGGAAAAGGTTTAAGTTGTTGAAAAACCATTGACTGAGGGTCAAACAGTGTGGCCCCTGATGAGATGCTGATTTAACCCTTTCGGCGCCAAATTTCTTATTGTCGTCTGCAAATCGATTTTATTAAATAGTTCGGTAAAATAAGGAAATAAGATAAATAAATGCAAATTTCAAAGGAATAAAGCACAGATATAGAAACAGAGTTTGAGACAAAAAGTGAAGTCCCTGATCAGACGCCGCCTTGAAAAGGCGGCGTCTGATCTGGGACTGCACTATTTGTCATGGTGCATTTTTTCGTGAAAGGGTTAATCGGTGCCTCATTTGGATCCAAACTGTTTGCAAATGCAAGTCAGATAGCTCTTAGCATAATAATAAAATTGATCACCTAACCGTTTTGAAATCTGTCGTGGATTTATTCTAAATAGACGTTCAGTGGTTATGTTAAAATTGTATTTATGCTACTATAAACGTTCTTTATTATGTTTGAAAAGACTTAATATACACCTGACAATGGCGGTGTGTCGTCCCATGCTCACTGCATGATTATTCATGTAACAAATTATGTACGTATGAATATTAATTAGATTAACCCTTCCGCTGCCAATGCCGGATCTGTGATTACCTATGCAAACAATTTGGATCCAGATGAGACGCCGAGTAACTCGGCGTCTCATCGGGATCCAAACTGCTTGTTACTGTTACTATGTTTTTGAAACAAAAATGAAGAAAATCAAAAGAATGAAAATTTGTAGCAGACGACAAAGTTAGCAGACGACAGAGTTTGGCAGCGAAAGTGTTAATAGTCATAACTGCATATGTATAAGAAAGGGGTTGGCCTTGGTAACAAACTGTAGAACCATATATATATATATATATAATTCCCTGGCCATACCCTGGTCAGAGGGCTCTTACAGGAGCTATCTGGTCTGGATCCACTCTGTTTGCAATGGTAATTAAAGGCGTATCTGTCACGTCAATGGTTTTGCCAATAAAACTGAAAACTGGTTAAGATAGGTAAGGACTTTATGCTGAGCGATAATTACATAGAAAACTGCCATTAGAGCTTTCTGGATTACTTTCGTTTCACAATAAGCAACCACTCCCATTTCTAGACAATCGTAGTTTTCCACCAAACGACAAAAGGTGGATGTCCACATAATCTGAGGCGTAAATCAAAATAATTTCAAGAATAGCTTATTTATTTCTCCACCAAATCCTATGCTGTGACTACATGTACTCTTTTACTCTGTCACAACATAAGGTTTGGTGAAGAAAGGACGGTTTTAGTATTTGTGTACGCACTTTATCTGTTGCCCTGTCTTTACGGAGGTTCTGTTGTATGATCTTAGAAGTAGTTAAGATGACTTTAGTTTGGGATCGAGAAGTGATACCACGAGTGCCAGGCGGGCATCCTATTCACGAACTGAAACACTCAGTCGGTCTGCAAGGAACAGTTTCCCTCTTTCGCTGTCTAATATTGTGGTCTGTACATTTTGTCGTCTGTCCCAATCTTCGTTTGTTTAATTTTCTACCGTATTCTTAAAATACATTACCATGGAAACAAAGAGTTTTTATCATGATGAGACACAGCGTTTCTCGGATCCAAACTGTTTGCATAGGTTATCACATTTGTGACATCAACAGCGAAAGAATAAGTCGTTATTCTGTATACAGTTGTAATTTCATTTTCCTTCAAAACTGAACTGGAATAGTGCAGATCTAACCCAAGCATCACTGTTGGAAAGTAAACAGTTCAAGTGCTCTACTTTTCGTATGATACGAGTGTAATAATAAAGCTAGCGATTCTTCCTTTAGCCTAACCCTTTCTATGTTCTATGTTTATTCCAAATTTCAGTACCTACTGAATATTCATGAGCAAAATAGTTGTAAAGAAATATGGAAGATGGAACATTATAGACATTTTAGAAAGCAAAGAACCAGAGCTATCAAATTCTATTACCAAACAGAGCAGACCTAGGAGCCGTCTGATCTGGGTCTACTGTGTTTGCAAATGGGCGAAAACACGTTTATATGAGGGAAAGGGTTAATTATTTCGCTGCTTCGTTTGTCGTCTACAAATTTTGTCGTCTGCTTTCATTTATTTTACACCTGTCTTCCTATTTAACATAAACATAGCATCAGCCAGTATGGATATTGATGGCACGTCATATTACTCGACGCCTCACGTGGATCTAAATACTTTACAAATGTGGTTAAAGATGTATTGCCATTGACAGAGAAATATCACGATGACATAATTATTCTCTATCATATGCCGATTGCCATTCATATATGTTTATTAACCCAAAGCCCAATTCATATTCACCAATAAATCCTGAATTGTCTTCTACAAAAGATGTTACCATGGTAACTGTATAATCGTCAAGGTTAACCTCACCATTTAGAAACTATAAACACATCGAACGCAAGATTTACGATATAATAAAACATTTTTGTCATTCCTGTAACACGTGGCTGTCATTGGCGAACCTTTGATCACATATGCAAATCGTTTTGACCAGACGCTCAGCGTTTCACAACGACCCAAACTGTTGAATACATTAACTATCAATGTGAAGTTTGAAACTAAAAGAACGAAATTTAAGAAACATAAATAAATGAAAATGATTTTGCAGACGACAATTGGCGGCAGCGGGAGATAGATAAATGCCAATTTGCAAATACATGTATATTATGCAACTGTCAGACTATATACTCTTTATTTCCCCTGTTTACAGAGATTTACATATAAATTATGATATCAAATAAACTAATCATCTGCATGCAAAAAACCCGAACAGGTTTTAACAGTGAACTATTGAAAGTGAACAGTATGTACATTGATAATACTTACAGAATGAAAACTAAGCCGAGTATGCTGTAAAGCATAGGCATTTCTGCATTCTACCGTGACCTCATTAAAACGAGTTACCCACTAAGTAGTTTAGTCTTTCCTGGAGTCATTTAAAGCCGTTTATTACTATATATGGAATTAATCATGAATAATGTGTATCCATGTATGGGAATATCCGGCTTACCTGCGGTTCTATACCGTAGCCAAGGACATTTCGGGTAAATTTTAAAAAGTTGGTCGCATGAATATTCATTATTACATGTACAAAAATTACAACCAGATGTAGCACATAGGTTATATATTGGACACAGAATATATAACAAGCGGGGTTTCCATATCGACATATAATATGTGAGGATTAATTCCGTTGTCCCCTCGCTTTGGACCTTTACGAAACGAAACTAAAGGAGGTGAGAGACGGGACGATTATGTTTCATGCATACATAAGGCTATGGCTTTTTAACTGAAATAGTAAATATGCATACACTATGTACACATGTAGCTAATACCAGCAATTAATGGACTGTATTTGTTTCCAAAAAACCCCAAAAAAACTTGTCATGTCGCTAACAGACCTGATGCACGGTCACACTGACACTGACCTTGTTTTGTTTATTTGTATGTGTATTAATATTCCAATCACAAATACAGTACAACCTCTATAAGGACCACTAAATTTCATCAAGTATTTTTGTGTTAAAGGCAGGTGGATGCTTAAAGGAAGATGAAAGTAAAGCAGAACGCTCCTATAGGAGCGCTCTGTTTTACTTTCACCTTGCTTTAAGCAACAACCGACCCTAAATACCAACTAATTAACACAATTTAGTGGTCGCTATAGAGAGGTTTTACTGTATGTTCGGTTGTTTCCCATTTACCCGTGTTTCTATATTTTTTATTAGTCATAGTGTCCTTGTGTTTGTTTGTTTGGTTGTTTTCGTCATCATGCGAAATCGTTGTTCATTACGCCAACGTAAATCAAAGTACAACAGTATCTCTATAAAGACAACGCTTAACGAATAAACACACGCATCTTAAATAGCCGGTGGGTGCTTAATGCAGGGTGAATGTAATACAGAAAACTCGTATGGGAGCTTACTGCATAACTTTCATTCAGCACTAACCTATCCCATACCGTTAAGACTTAAAAATAAGATCCCCTTCTTAAGAAATGACTGAAAGATGTTAGTATACAATAGAACCTGACCTAAACCTCCATTCATTAATTGAATATCAGTTGGTTGCTTAATGCAGGGTACAAGTAATGCAGAAAGCTCCTATAGGAGCTTTCTGCATTACTTTTGACCTGCATTAAGCTACCACCTGCCTTACAGACTCATAATTATACCTCTTTTTTGATGGGCGCTTAAGACAGGTTCTACTGTATTTAACATGCTGAAGAAATATGTAGATGTTGCTGGGGCTGCACTGAGAGTCACAGTGATATGTCATCATTAATTGACCGTGTTAATATCCCGACAGTGATTGAATACAAAACCAATCCCCTCCCTTCTAATAAACAGCTCTCCACATTTTATGTCTTTTCACGCATGTTACAGTAACATCTCGCTTATTGGGTCAAAAGAAGTCACATTCTGAACTTGTAAAGCAGGTGGTAGCTTAACGCAGGGCAGGACAAAAATTATACAGAAAGCTCCTTTAGGAGCTTTCTGTATCGCTTTGGTCCTGCATTAAGCAACCAGCTACCTTTACAGTTTTCTATGTTAATACATCATAATACATAAATCTCTTTATCGAAACTCTACTATACTTTATCATTCATAGCCATACCTTTACTCCATGAATAGTCATGTAAGAAATAATGACATCATCAATATTAATAAGATTAATTGTATTAATAGTACACGGACATACAAATATTCGGCAACGGCAGAAAGTGTAGAATCATATAGATACGCTATTATCATAAGCAAACAGAGTAGACCCTGATCATACGGCTCCTACAGGAGCCGTCTGATCCGGGTGTACTCTGTTTGCAAAGGCGTAGAAAGGCATATATATGGAACTGAGATAACTAAATGAAAGGCGTTTCGGGTCTTAGTACATAACTGTTACGCTTTACCTGGTCAATGTTCATGGGAGATATAATGACATCATTAATACTGAATAGATTATTTTTCATAATGGCTATTTGAACATAATTATGACATTTTGGCTCAGACAGAAACTGTAGAATCAGATCTATTTTATATCATAAGCAAACAGAGCAGGCCCTGATCAGACGGCTCGGGTAACCTATCATCTCTTTAACTCTTTTATTCCCATAATATTTAAACCTTTATCCGATGGATATTGATGCAAGATATATTTACATCATGAATATTAATTCACTGCATTATAATTCTTCATTGTGATAGAAACTAGAGAACCAGATATACATTATATCAAGAGCAAACAGGGCAGACCCTGATAAGATGGCTCCTATAGGAACCGTCTGATCTGAGTCTACTATGTTAGCAAAGGTGTAAACAGGCGTATTTACTGAGTAAAGGGTTAAACCCTTTTTCCGGAATAGCTCCTTTATTTCTCCACTGAACCCTGTATTGTGACCACTCCTAAGAATCGTCTCTTTATCAAAAACATAATACTAGGTGTGGTACAATTCTAGCAAGTATCCTTGATTTATACTGGTCACGCCAGGGAAACAGGGAACTCAAATAAAGTTACAGTAAAGTCCCGCTAATGCGACCACTTAATGAACAAACATGGCTGTCTTCATACGCAGGTGGTTGCTTGATGCAGGACGAAAGTTATGTAGAAAGCTCCTATATAGGAGCTTTCTGCATAACTTTCGTCCTGCATTAAGCTACCACCTGCCTTTGCCACTGTGAATTATGCCCCTTTTTGGTGGTCGTATTAGAGGGGTTTTACTATTTTGTAATGGGTGTTCATTGGTCATAGATGGTGAAACAACCAATTTACTAAGCAACCAAGCAATCAGAGTTCTAGTATAGCCCTACATGTATTCATGAACACTTTAATTCATTTTTATGCAAACCTACAAAAATTCACATGATTTTTCTTTGAAATGTGCTGCATTTTCAGGTGGACAACAATAATGGTCACCGAAATGACCACGGGGCAAATTTTGGACGATATGTGTTTTCAGTAATGTGCATTTCTCATGTAGGTCTAAATGTCATGCCAACAAATTATCCCGAATGATAGATAGCACACCTGTGAACTGCACATCATGACCAGTGGAGTGCACTCATGTCACCATAGGTCCGTGTCCTAACTTAGACCGCTAATTGTAATTTGTCCGTGTCCGAAATTAGACCATTAATTGCAATGTGCAAAATAGCAAACCACAAATTATAATGTTTTCTAATGGTGTGTAGCGTGTCAGAATGGTTCACCTTTAGCATGCTGAATAAAGTGTTCTTTGCACATTTTTTAACCAATACATGATGGTGTAGGTTTAAAAACTGCAATTATAATATTAAACAGTTAGCATCCTCATGGGGCGTTGATTGACCCATTCCCTCATAGTCTAATTTTAGATCTAACCTCTTTTGAATAAATCTACCGAAAAGGAGCATTTACCAGAAAAAAGGAAAAATTTAGAAGTGTGTAGTTTCGAAACCATTGTGGTAAATAGAGCATTTGCTCCTATGGAGCAAATGCTCTATTTATCACAATGGTTTAAATGATTGACTTTTACAGAGGAGGCGTCAAAGGGCGTCAGAATGCGTTAACACGACGTCCCATCTGGATCTAGGCTGCTTACAAATGTAATCACCAATTCGCCTATGACATCTTAAAGGTTACGTGACAAATAACAAGTGTCAGGTAGAAATCGGTAACCAGGAACATACATACATGTAATCAACAAATGACAAATAACGTACTTATGACTAGCGTCAACAGGAATGGACAAAGTGTTAACCTAGCGCACGAGGACAGATCGATCTCTTGATCAGTATCTGCAGTTAGTTTTTTCTACATTACTACAAATATTTCTTGCAGAAAATACTAGTAAACTTAAAAAAAACTTCATTTAAAATACCACATTTGACACAGTCGCTTAAATTACAGACCGAACCCTTATCACACTGAATAAATAACGTGTGCTGAAACTTTTATCTGCTTAAATTGTTACCGATATCATATCCGTTCGATCTTTGAGAAACTAATAACCAAGTTTCAAACAGCTTGGAATCTGGTGAGAAACCGGGTTACTTATCTGGATCCAAGCTGTTTGAAAATGCGAGGCAGGTCTCAAATAGCGAGATAAAGCATAACCCATTCCATCATATTGACGTATTTCTACGCCTCTGTAAAAATCACCTGTTGAAACCATTGTGATAAATAGAGCATTTGCTCCTATAGGAGCAAATGCTCTATTTACAACAATAGTTTCAAACTAAAAAAATCTAAATTTGTCCTTTTCTCTAGTGAATGTTCATTTTCGGTAGATTTATTCAAAGAGGTTTGATCTAAAAATAGCCTATGGGGTAATGGGTTAAACATGATGCTGCTAAGCGAGTAACTCGGCGTCTCATCTGGGTCTAATCGGTTTGCAAATGCCATTCTGGTCGCGCTTAGCAACAGGATGAATTTTTAGCGTGCTTCGGATGACGTCATTTACACAGTTTGGATTCAGATGAGAAGCCATATCACCCTGTGCATCATCACTGAAATACTGTTGGTCGGACGTTAAACCCAACTCGTTCACTCACTCACTCACTCACTCATCAGGATACAAACTGACACCATCTGAATATTGTTTTCTACAGAAACCGAAGAAACTCTACTCTCTGTACTGAGAGAATTGATTTTATTGACATTTTTATCTAAGTAAATTTATCTAGGCTAACAGTGAAATGCATGAACATATACACCTATCACATTCCTCAGAACAAAGCCAACAAAAATCTTTAACATTTACGCATAATTTGTTAGGTGCTAGAATTCTATCGAGGTCCTGATAAAAACAAGGATTAATCCTTTCCACGATGAATATTCATGTAGGAAATAAATGACGGCATAAATACTAATTAGAATAATTTGTTAAAATAGTTGATGGACACAGAAATGTTTGGCCATGTAAGAGACTGTAAAATCATATTTATGTCATATCATAAGCAGACAGAGTAGACCCTGATCAGGCAGCTCCTATAGGAGACGTCTGATCTGAGTCTACTCTGTTTTCAAAGGCGTAAAAAGGAGGCGTATTTATGGAGTAAAGGCCAATTAGTACAACAGCTAAACGTGCGTCTGCCTATCAGTGACGAAATGTGAATGCTTAAAATCCCTGTAACTTTTTAATAAAAGGTATATTCATTCATTAACCATTTTGTTGACAAAGAAGTATGTTACGCATTGCAAACAGGGAAGACCCAGCCCATATAGCCTCAGTAGAAACTGTCTGATCAGGGTCTGTTCTGTTTGCTTATGGAATATTACAGGTCTTTTTCAACAAAGTTAAAGTGCGACTATGAAATATATTAGGCTAATTAATATAAATGATATCATTAGTTTTTCATGAACATTCGCCAGAGAAAGTGTTAACCCTTTCTTTCACATAAACAGCTTTTAGTCCCTTTGCAAATAGAGTAGACCTAGATCAGGCGGCTCCTATTTGCTTATGATATAATGTTGATATTAGTCTACAGTTTCTGCCATGGCCAAATACATGTACTTCCTGCATTCATAAATTCACTATTATACATATATCTTATAAGTATTCATGATGTCATTATTTCTTGTATTAATATTCATAGAGTACATGGTTATCGCTTTCCCTCATATAAACGTATTTTCACGCATTTGAAAACAGAGTAGATCCAGATCAGACGGCTCCTAGAGGAGCCGTCTGATCAGGGTCTGCACTGTTTGCTAGTGGTATTTGAAAGATAGGTTTTTTTACTTTCTAAAGTGGCTATATTGTTCCAGTTTCCATATTTCATTATACATGTAACTAGTTTGTCCATGAATATTCAGTAGGTATTGAACTTTGGAATAAACATAGAACAGGGAAAGGGTTAAACAACCTATAATGTATCTAATTAAATACATATTTACCTATGTTTCTCTGTAACACTACGGTCAAAATGACGAAACGTGGGACCAGATGAGACACCGAGTAAATTGAAGCCTCGTCAGAGTCAATATTGTTTGATATGTATACATGTATTGTATGTTTTCGTAGAAAAAGACTACAATTGCTGATGTTAAACGTTTTCTCCGTGAATATTCATGTAATGACGTCATGAATGTTAATTAGCTTGACTTTTACAGTAGCTAGTGGACACAGGAATGGCGTGCACGAGTATATGACATTAACCTATTCACTCATATTTACGCATTTTGACGCATCTGTAAAAGTCAGTTTTTGAAACCATTGTGATAAATAGAGCATTTGCTGCATAGGACCAAATGCTCTATTTGTCACAATGGTTTCAATACTATACAACTATAAAATTTAACTTTTTTCTAGTAAATGCTCCTTTCCGACAGATTTATTCAAAGAGGTTGGATCTAAAAAAAAAAGCCTAAGAGGGAATGGGTTAAACGGGTTAATACGAACCCGGTCCAAACTTTAATCGTGAGAAAACTTTCTCATCATGCAGTCGGTAAAATACACGAGTGATTCATTACTCATAGGGCTAAGTACGTCAAGGGAGATTACTTTTTATTCTTAGAAATATATTCGTAAATGAGTAGCCTCCCCTGCCAAATTTGTCTCCCCCTCCCCTATATTTGCACTGAAATCACATAGCAGATGTTCTCTGGCAAAATATTAACTAAACTAAATGAAGCTAATTTCTGTTTTACCCATTGTTTACCAACAAAACAGGTTGTACTGATATTAAGTTTTAAGAAGGTTTTACTATCAGAAGAAAACGTGATTATTACAGAAACTTCTTACAGAGAAGCAGATAAGAGTGTTCATTATTTCAGAATCTCTTTCTTATCTGTGTGTGTTGAAGTTTTGTCTCAGCCTGATCTTGCTGGCACATTTGGTGTTTAGTAAAACGCCGCTAATTTTGAATTCTAGTAGAGAAGAAATTAGATACTTTCAGGCAGGTGGCTGCTGAATGCAGGATGAAAGTCAACGCAGAAAGCTCATAGAGGAGCTTTCTGCTTGACTTTCACCCCGCATTAAGCTGCCACCTGTGTCCAATATATTTATACTACATTTGTAAATTGAACGTCTGGTTTAGAGAGTTTTGCTGTAATTAGATAAAATTCTATTTTTGTTATGTACTGTAATTTTACAACGAAGAAAATATCCCCAAAAAGGGGAATTAATATAATACATAAATACTTGAATATTTCGACCACTAAGGGCTTTTTCAAACATTATCATGATAATCTTTTAAAAAGGCCCTCAGTGGTCAAAATATTAGATCAGAGCTATTCAAGTATTAATGCTTTAATTTGTTTATGCGAACAGTGTCATAAATTCTTCAGAAAGCACACACGGGTATTCATTTGTTTACCCTTTACCTAATGAATCATTTATATAAGAAATGATAAGAGCATGACTATCAATCAAAGGAATATTTACAGTTAAATCTCAATATCTCGAACTCGGGTAACTCAAACTTCGGGATAACTCGACTAAAAGTTCTGTTCTTCCAACATTTACAGTACAGAATTGTTCTAAAATGTGTCACTACACATATCTACAAACACATGTGACAGCTTAATGCATGTCGAACGTAATTACTTTAGACCTGCATTAAACTGTGAGCCTGAGAAATTGTTCAGACTAGAATTCGGATTACTCAAAATTCTGTTATCTCGAACTAATTTGTGTGGCCCTTTGAAGTTCGAGACATCGAAGATTAACTGTATTTTGAAGTATAGTAAAATCGCTCTAATGCGATCACATGGTTTATTCACACAGGCGATTGTAAAGACACGTGGTTGCTTAATGCAGGGTAAAAATGATACAAAACGCTCCTATAGGAGCTTTTTGTATCACTTTTGCCCTGCATTAAGCTACCACCAGTGTTAAAAAATCTAAACTTAGTGTTGGTATTAGCGAGACTTAATTGTATACACTGACCACATAGTAGCCCATATAACTATTCGTCAGCCATAGCCACACAAGTGTTCACCTTTGCAGACATTTTGGACAGATGAAACGCCTCAGCATTATGTTTGTTTTAGAAACCTCGCTAATTCGGAGATTCAGTAAAGAAGAATTGAGAGCGTTTAGGTAGATAGCGGAAAGCTGCCAGAAGAGCTTTCTGTATAACACTTACCCTGCATTAAGCTGTCACCTGTCTTAGTCACGCATTTTAACGTATTGACAAACAGAGAAGACTGGTCAAATGACCCCTGTAGCCACATGTCTGGTCAGAGTCTGCTTCTGCTCAGGAAATAATACAAATAGTTCTTGGCTAAAAGTTCAAACGTTCCAGGCCATTTTAAAAGGCATCTGATTAATATTCATGGTGTTATTATTTGCTACATATTCATGGGGTAAATGGTTAACTCTTTCGGCGCCAATGTCGCCTGTTGGCACCATTGAAAACAGTGCAGTCCCAGGTCAGATGCCGCCTTTTCAAGGCGGCATCTGATCTGGGACTTCACTGTTTTCTGTATTATTTTAGCCCAAGCATACAGGTGTTTAAAAACAAATATTTTACTAATATACCTTTATTATACAGTTTAGAATTATATTTAATATTAAATTACTATTGCAGACGATACTTTTAAATTTGGCGCCAAAAGACTGATGATAATACTTATTTCAGGAACCGGATTACCGGGATTTTACTGTATTAATAAAGGTCCGCCATTAGCGTATGAATCTCAATCAATTAACCATTTCCTTTTTTACATTTGCAAACAGGGTAGACCGTGTCCCAGGATGCCTTTTGTCGATCTGCGACTGCAATAGATTGATTCTGTCATCGGATGTGACAGTAATTATACGTCAGTAGTGCCAGACGGGCATGCAATGCAAAAACACAACGTAAAAGGTTTCTATGATAACAGAGACCGCACAAGAATATCTTTGGCAGAGGATAGTAATAGGATGAAACGCTAGAGTAGGCAACTTTCTCGCTCTTTATGATATTGACTATCTATAATATATATAGACCAATTTTATGTCAACGCTATGAACAAAGTCGTTATCCATTTTGCAAACAGATTGAATCCGGAACTCTGAGTCTCACCAAGATCCTAACTTTCTTACACTCAGAACCTGTTCTTAACCCTTTCCTCCATAGGCTATTTAAGACCCAACCTCTTTGAATAAATCTACTGAAAAGGAGCACTAACTAGAGAAGATATTTTTTTATAAAATTTTGTAATTTGAAACCATTGTGATAAATAGAGCATTTGCTCCTATAGGAGCAAATGCTCTTTTTATCACAATGGTTTCATAAAGTGACTTTTATAGAGGAAAGGGTTAAAAGCCTTTGAGAATTGTACCGAGACATTATTGGCAGACACAAACACATTACTTATAGTATAGAAAGTAGAAAACATATTTAAGTAGAAGATATGATCAAGGAGAAGGCATATTCAAAGAAAATGTATATCACAAAGAAGATACATTTACATTTTCCTCCATGTATACGCCTTTCTTCTCCTATGCAAACAGAGTAGACCCAGATCAGACGGCCCAGGTTCTGCTGTTTTGCTTATGAAATAGTATAGATCTGATTCTATAGTTTCTACTCAGGCAAGACTTTCACGTGTTGATATGCCATTTTAAAAGCAATCTTTTCATGATGCCATCATTTCCTAAATGGATATTCATGGTGTAAAGGTTTAAAGCAGCATACAGTATTAACGCAGAAATGCATATTCAGACAGAATAATTATTTAAGTAGAACGTATATTCAAGTAGGCATACTCAAGCAAGAGACTATATAAGAAAGAGTGCATATTCAATAAGAATGCACATGAAAACAGAACGCATTACTAGATTGCACATGAAAACAGAACGCATTACTAGAATGCACATGAAAACAGAACGCATTACTAGAATGCACATGAAACCAGAACGCATTACTAGAATGCACATGAAAACAGAACGCATTACTAGAATGCACATGAAAACAGAACGCATTACTAGAATGCACATGAAAACAGAACGCATTACTAGAATGCACATGAAAACAGAACGCATTACTAGAATGCACATGAAAACAGAACGCATTACTAGAATGCACATGAAAACAGAACGCATTACCAAAGACTAAAGCATCTTCAATCAAACGTCATATTCAAGCGGAAAATCGTATTAACTCTCTCCCTCTTTAGACGCCTCTACATGACTTTGCAAACAGAGTAGATCCAGACCAGACACCTTCTTTAACCGCCCTCTGATAAGGTTCTGCTTTATCTGCTTACGAGACTATAATAAAGTTGAACTTCGATATCTCGAACTCCAAGGGACAATACAAATTACTTCTAGATAACCAAAGTTCGATTTATCCTATTTTTTTTATCTGGACAATTTCTCAAGTTCACAGCTTAATGCATTGCATGTCTAAAGTAATGCTGAAAGCTCCTACCGGAGCTTTCAGCATTACTTTAGACATGCATTTAGCTGTCATAGGAGCTTCTAGATATGCGCAGTGATACATTTTAGAAAAAATCTGTATTTTATTTTTTGGAAGGACTGAACTGTTAGTTCGAGCTATCCCGATGTTCGAGTTATCCGAGTTCGAGATATCGAAGTTCAACTGTAGATCTGGCTTCATGATTTCTAAAAAATACCAAAAGGTTTCAGTGTACTTATGCCATAAAAATGCGGATAATAAATATTCATGATATCAACATTTTTACATTAATATTCAACTGGCAATTGGTTAATTTAACCCCCTTCCGTGCCACAATGACGGGTTTATGATATCACATGCAAACAGTTTGGAGTAACTCGGCGTCTCATCAGGATCCCAACTGTTTGACACTCTGTTTACTGTTTTATAAAGAAAGTGGAAGAAGTGCACACACTTACACTAAAAATAAACGAAACTATGCCCAGCAGACGACAATGCTGGCACCAAATGGTTAAACCAGAATGCACTATCAAAGCAGAAGGGGCACATTCCAGCGGAAGACATACTAAAGCAGGTAGATATTGAAGCAACATGCATATTCAAATAGGATAAGTATAGTAGAACCCCTCTAAAGCGACCACTTAATGGATAAACATGGGTGTTTTTATAAGCAGGTGGTTGCTTAATACAGGGCAAAAGTAATGCAGAAAGCTCCTCTAGGAGCTTTCTGCATTACTTTTGTCCTGCATTAAGCTACCACCTGCATCTAGCATTCATAATTATACCTATTTTAAGTGGTCGCATTAGCCGGACATTACTGTATTATAGTGGACGCCACTCTCAGTGGAAGGAAGGCTTTTATTGACTGTGCCTGGATGTAGAGTGTGTCATCTGGTGGATCACATTCGCTTTCACGAAGAACAGGGTTCGTAATGAAAACAAATGACAAAGATATGCATGATTTTTGCAGGATTGCTTGATGGAACATCCATCTCAATAAAGATAAACTGACATAACTGAGCTTATCTGGTTAAGATTTGTCCTATTGGCGAATAAGTGAAACTCTTGTTAATCAGTTTAAAAGTTTCGAGTTATCAAGTTTCGAATAAGAGATACTGGATAACTTGACGTCTTATTAGAATTAAAGCGGTATGATCTCTAATCATAGTCATATAAAGAAATGGAAGAAAAATGTTCCATGAAAGCGGACGTTGATGGCATGCACTACTGAAGTAAATTTGTCCGACATGTTCAAGATCAAACGTGCGTTGCACAACAGCGTATCTGTCTCTTAAGCTATACCTAGTTTAGTCGTATGCAATATTATTTTCCACGTAAACCCTTAGCCTGCTGAAGAAGAAAAAATTATGTTTGCTAAAACTATGATTTACTACATTTTTACCTACTTTCGATTCGATAGAACATTTGCGAAACTATTTACCTATTGTCAAACAACTTGGATCCTGATGAAACGCTGAGTTACTCGGCGTCTCATCTGGATCCAAGCTGTTTGCAAATACCAGTCAGATCGCACTTCGCAGACTAAGGGTTAATTTTTTAATGTCCACAGTAACAACGGTATGGGTCCAGATGAGGCTGCATGTTACTCTGCGTCTCATCAGGATCCAAACTGTCTGCAAAGATCAGATTCGCCCTCGGCAGCGAAAATGTTAAAAATAAACTTCGGATGTACAGAATTATGATATAACTGAAAGGTTATGTGAGATTATTACCCATCTAAAGATACAAATCCCCTGCAAAATCACACCACAGTGAAAATACAGTTTTGAAAATCCCGTCTTGATAAGAAAATATTAGAAGATAAATCGTCAGCCTCTAAATAACCCTCTGTCAAATCTCATTAAAACATTCGGCGCCAAATGTCTAATTGTCGTCTACAATTTTGATCAATCATTCGGTAAAATAAGGAAATAAGATAAATAAATGCAAAATTCAAAGGAACAAAAAACACAGATATAGAAATAGAGTTTGAGACAAAAAGTGAATTCACTGATCAGACGCCGCCTTTTCAAGGCGGCGTCTGGTCTGGGACTGCACTATTTGTCGTGGTGCATTTTTGCAACATTGGCGGCCACTCCTGCCAACGTCAACCATTATAATGTTTGTTGGATGCGAAACGTAGTCGTGTACAATGTTGCTTAATGCATTGCTTGATGAATATTCATGTAGAAATAATGACATCATAAATATTAATTAGCGAGTTTTTTTCAGGGCAACGTCTGATCTGGAACTATTTCAGTGTTTGTTTTAACATATAGGTTTATGTTTGTTTTAACATATAGGTTTATGTCTTCAATTTACTCATTTGAAAATTGCGTTTATTGGTCTCAAATCTTTATACATGCATTACCGAAATGTTTAACAAAGTTGTATTGCGAATGGCATTCAGACAATTAGCACCAACATAGCTAAACGTATCACACTGAGAAGAGAGACTGTCTGAAATGCGGTGTGTTTCTTTTTTAATATACATTGTATACAGTAGAATCTATCCAAAGCGACCACTTAACACTTAACACTTTCCCTGTTCTGTGGTTATTCCCAATTTCATTACCTACTGAATATTCATGGACAACAGCGTTTTAATGAAATATGGAAGGTGGAACATTGTTGCCATTTTAGAAAGTAAAGAAACATCTATTAAATTCCATAAGCAAACAGAGTATACCCTGATCAGACAGCTTCTATAGGAGCCGTCTGATCTGGGTCTACTCTGTTTGCAAATGCGTGAAAAGGTGAAAATGCTTTTATATAAGGGAAAGGGTTAATGAATAGACATGCGTGTCATTAGAAGGATGTGGTTCCTTAATGCTGGAGGAAAGGACTTCTCTGCGCAATTTTCGTTCAGCATTAAACTACTACATGTCTCTACGACCCAAAAGAATACCTCGTTTTGCTCGTCGCAATAGAACGGTTTTACTTACTCAACCTGTCTTAACCCATTCCTTCCTAGACTATTTTTAGACCCATCCTCTTTTAATTAAACTACCGAAAAGGAGCATAAACTATAGAAATGGAGACTTTTAGAATTGTTTAGTTTTGAAACCATTGTAATAAATAGAGCATTTGCACCTGCCCAACAGACCTATACTTAGAGCTCTTTTTGATATCTACTTAACCCATTCCCTCATATTGACGACTTTTGACGACTCTGTAAAAGTCACTTTGTGAAACCATTGTGATAAATAGAGCATTTGCTCCTATAGGAGCAAATGCTCTATTTATCACAATGGTTTCAATCTACAAAATTCTAAAAGTTTCCTTTTCTCTAGTTAATGCTCCTTTTCGGTAGATTTATTCAAAGAGGTTTATCTAAAAATAGCCTATGAGGTAATGGGTTAAAGCAGGTTCTAGTGTAATTTATATTCTCTGCGTCTTTAAAATTAATATTACATTTGAATGGCCAACTTATGGATGATCTCAAAATGGAAATGGCTATTTCCTTAACCCTTTCGCCGCCAGTAAATTCCATCTGCATAGATCATCGCCTGCTTCAGGTTTCAAACTGGACCTGTCTTCAATTTCTTTTAAACATACAATCAGTGTATAACACTGTTTCGATCCTAATGAGACACGGACTTACTCGGCGTCTCACGTGGATCCAAACTGTTTACAATGATCATCTCGGTTTCGCCTATGACAACGAAAGAGCGATATAACCACAGGCGTTGGGATCATGAAATATGTCTAAATTAAGTTAAAATGTCCCTAAATTGACGTTTTGTAACATCTGGGGCCGAAAAAATAAAGCCTGGGGCGGTTTAAGAGAAGGGCAAATAACTCTCGGGCCATCCGATCCACTGGTGCTCCGCTTCAACTGCAATTATTTTCGACCGGAGGGGAATTTTCCCACAAAACAAAGATTATATAGAAAGAAAAATGTTTTATCTACACGCTGGTACCAAATATCCCATGTCTCCATTTTAGCGAGTACGAGAGGCAAATACCTTCAGAAAACCGTGTTTTTTATTTACTCGGAAACGATATAGTTGGCGATAAAGTGCTCGATTTCACTAAACGCTTTGAATAAATCTATCGAAAAGGAGCATTAACTACAGAAAATATATTGGAATTTTGTAGTTTGAAACCATTGTGACACATTTCCTTTCTACCAGAAGGATAATACAGTAAAAACCTCTCAAAGATTATTTATCACAATGGTTTCACAAAGTGACTTTTACAGAGTCGTCAAAAGTCGTCAATATGAGTCGTCAATATTTCCTTGTTAAAACCACAAAATAAGTATAGAAAAGACAGGTGGGTTACTAGCCTACACTAACACCTCTCTAAACTGAAATTCTAGTAGAGAAGATTCTTTTAGGCAGGTAGATAATTAATGCAGGGTGAAAATCATGCAGAAAACTCCTAGAGGATTAAGCTGCCACCTGTCTTAAAGACCGATATTTATTACAAATTTAACGTCCGGTTTAGAGAGGTTTTTACTGTATTATCCTTCTTGTAGAAAGGAAAACATCCGCATGTGCTACTAAAACGACATACAAGTGGCACCACTGTTGGCACTAGTCGCTTGTTTGTTACACGGCTTATTAATCATGACATCCGTAAACATAAATGTTTATAGACAGCTGCCATAACCACAAACAAAAGAATGGAAAGCAATTTATCTCAATAAAGTCTTAATTATGTAAAGATCATTTAGCTTTAAAGCAAACACTATGTAACTTCAGAGCAGAACTTGTTCCACAGAAGAATATTCCTTTGGTCTTTAAGGCATGTGATTGATTAAATCAGTGCAAAAATTATACCGATGTGTTCTGCAAAGTTTTCGTTTATGCATTTTTGTCATCTGCTTTAACGCTTAAACTTGATAGAGACATTTTACATGTTTACAAACAAAGAAGACCAAGACCAGGCAAATAAGTATCTACCTTTTTTGCTTATGAATAAATATAGATTTATTCGACAGTTTCTGCCATGACCCAGAACGCATGTGTTCATATGCAATTATAACATTACAGCTAATTAACAATCACAGTGGCATTATTTTCTAACTTGAATACGCACAAGGCGAATGGTTAGAGAGAAGCATGGTCATTCATTTTTAAACCATTGTGATAAATAGCGCATTTGCTCAACAGGAGCAAATGCTCTATATATCATAATGATTTCAAAACTATATATTTGATAATTTCTATATTTTCCATTTTTAGTAAATGCTCCTTTTCAGTAGATTAGATTCAAAGATAGGTAGATAGCTTTCTTTCAATATTGAACAACAAGACAATAGTTAACAACACATACATATTTAAATATTATAACAATATAAAAAAGGATAATGATAGTGTAATATGCGACGTGTTATGAACCATGTCAATCACATCATCAATATCAAGGATGATGAAGACACAAAAAAGAGAAAGTACATCTCTTAGTTCCATTGTGGACCTTGTTATTGATGGTCTGACTTAGAGAGGCGTGAATTATGAAGAAAATTAAATAAATTGCTTTAATGGAAAAATAAGAAAATTATCACAGTGTTGTAATTGCTCTCTAAATTACTTGAATTATATAAACAATATGAAATAAGCTATCTAAATTGGCACAATTATCACAAGTTACTGAAAGTTATAAAAATCTTAGTAAAAATAATGTAACATGAAATCTGTTGTAAACAATGTACTGAAATTAAAACAAAATCATTTAAAATTCCAACCACAGCCTATTTCAGTCAGAAAATAGAGAGTTAACTCTTTCCTTCATATAAAAGGGTATTAACCTACTTGCAAACAGGGTAGACCCAGACCAGACGGTTTCTTTAGGAGCCGTCTGATCAGGGTCTGTTCTATTGCATTTGCCATGATATTGTTCTGATTCTACAGTTCTGTCAAAGCAAACGTTCCCTTGAAAATCTAACATTTAAACATTGAGCGAATAGATAAATTGAGCTAATTCATGTTGTCATTACTTCTGGCATGGATACTGAATAGGGTAATGGTTAACTGACAAATATGTTTGGGTCTGAAAGTAGTCTAGGAGGGAATGGGTTAAAAGGTAGCTATAATTAGGTTATACAGTATGTCTATTGAACATGGAGCGCATGTACATCCTATATGTGGCGCTACACAAATATGAAACTGGAGTACAATAAGCACTCTCTAAACCGGACAATCGAATTAATATCAATGTCGGTTTTTAAGACAAGCAACAGCTGAATATAGAGTGAATGCCATACAGAAAGCTCCCAAAGGAGCTTTCTGTATGATTTTCGCCCAGTATTAAGCAGCAAACAGCTTGACAAGATATAAATCCTCCTTAACTAAACGCACGGTTCATAGAGGTGTTTACTGTATAGACTTTGGCGCAGTCAATGGTCCGTAAAGAATGTATCACCATACCTCCTATAACTAATGAGAAACAGACCTTTCGTTCTGTATCATTCTGTAGCGTGGCACCACGTGATCTCAAATTATCTAATTGTATTAGGTATTGTACATGTAGTACGCAGTGTCTTCTTTTTTATTTTAAGTATTCATATATCAATGCCAGAAACCAATTAGGATCGACATTACAATATATTAATTAGGATACACGAGTTCCTGTCTATATCGACCATATAATCAATAAACATGTGAGGCTATAGGTGCGTGGTTAATGCAAAACGAAAGTAACGAATGAAATTTTTCATCCCGCATTAAGCTACCACATGTCTTAAAATCCAGATTTATACTTGATTTATAGGAAGATATACCACGATACGTTAATCCTTTACTCCATAAATACGCATTTCTACGCCTTTGCAAGCATAGTAGACCCAGATCAGTCTGATCAGGGTTTGCTCTGTTTGTTTATGGTATAATATAGATATGAATCTACATTGTCTGCCATGGGCAAAAATTAACGTGTCCATGTGTTATTATAACAAAATAATCTAATTAATATTCATGACGTCACTACTTCTTACATGAATATTCATGGAGGAAAAGGTTAGGTGATGGTCCCTACAATACACGCATATGTTGACTAACATATAATAAAACTTGATATTTGTTATGTTCAATCATTACTATGAAGATTGTCAATTTGAACTTATATCGAAAAAATGCCTCTATGGGTGGTACAAAATAAAAGTCAATAAGCCGTTGTCTTCGATACTTATACCTTTTTTTATTGTACAACAGAACAGGGTGAATGCTTATAAAGCTTTTAGTTGAGTCTGAGTTTCGTTCTCAGGCTTTTGATTGGTCAGATTTGAGTTCTCAAGCTTTTGATTGGTCAGATTTGAGCCAAAGGCTCAAATCTGACCAATCAAATGCTTGAGAACGTTCTCAGACTCAACTAAAAGTTTTATAAGCATGGACCCAGATTTTTTATTGAAGACTTATACAAACGTACATCGTCTTGTTAACATATAATGCATACATTTATCGTAATCACATGAATATGTACAGAACAGAGTATCTAAATATAGCAGATATAAACAAAAACATAAATGCATAATCAGCAAATATACTGAGGATGAATAATACAGTAAATTTACCGCGAATTTAAAACTGTGTTTCTTAAAGTCATAGCTTCTTTAATATATTTCGAACACTTTATCAATACTTTTCTGTTTTGAGATTTTAGTAATTTCATAAACTTGTACATACATGTAGATGGTCTTACATAATAATATTTCTTCAAGTATAGTTTTCGTAGCTCAATATATTTGGGGCATATACATACAAAATGATATTCATCTTCTAAATCTAAAAGGCTACAACAATGACAATATCGCTGCTCACGTGGTATGTTATGCCTTGCGTATCGACCAGTCTGTATACGAAAAGGATGTACCGAAAGGCTTGGCCGACAAAAATAAAACCTATAATTAAGTGGTAGTATATTAAGATAATTCTCATAACAAACAACATATTTATAATGCTTATAGTTATTAAGTACTGAACTTCTATCCAGCGTACAAGCCCATTCTTGTTTAAATGTGTCTATCACTCTACCTTTAAACACCTCTGGGAATATTTTAGGGTCTACACAATTCTCTTCGTTAAAACATGCGAAAATCCATAATCACTTAAAATCTTCTTAACATTTGTCACCTAGTTTTTACAGCCCCTATTGCAATCCTCCAAACTAATCCTATACATTGTTTTTAGTAAAATATTTCAGAATATTTAAGCTTACACCAGTACTTAATTAATCTTACATAACGAGATATATATAATGGGAATCTACCAAGTTCGCCGTAAACAGTCGCTGAGCAAGTATTCGTTTTTACATGTAATAATCGTTTACAAAATTGTAAATGTATTCTTTCGATTTCTTTGGACTTGGTAAATCCCCAAATTTCGGATGCATATCCTAAAATAGAACCAATAAAAGCATCAAATAATTGACACAGTATCTTAGGTTTCAAGTCAAACTTCTTACAATTATACAATAAGGTATTCAGTGCTTTTAGCGCGTTACCAATCAAATGCTCTTGGTTTAATGTAAAATTACCTGTATAATTAAAAACAGTACCAAGATAATTAAAATCATTCACAACATCGAGTTCATGGCCATCATAGGTCCAGTGTTCCTTGGGTAGAAGTAGTCCACGTCTTAGGAAAACAAACTATTATCGGCAAATGTCGAACAGTTACGAAACTAAAACACAACCCGAATAAATAATATTACATTGTCGAATAACATCGGGTCTTCGATATCAAACATATAACATGTTTTGTCTTCTTCAATGTTTTAGCGACATACTTCTTTTAAGCATATAAACAAATGAGCTATGTAATTTCAGCGATTTTTAAAACGCGTTGCAAGTAGAGACTATAGCTTTAACATTGCGGTACATTTAGGTGTATCTAGGCATATCAACAAACATTGTCTCATTAACGATTCAGTGCCACAGTATTTTGAGATCTGGCTGTGTCGTTTAACATCAAAAGAAACGTAGCAGCATTGCATAGGTTTAATCAAAATTGTCATTGTTCCCTGAACATGCAAACAGTTTACCCATTGGCCAATTGCGATAACTTCAGTAAGAAATATGACTTTGTAATCGCTGTTTAAAAAACACAACTCACACCTTTAAATGAATATTAAATGTTGTTTCAATTGGATTGTCAATGTTCTTGAAAGATAATCAAACAAATTAATACACACAACAGACTAGATTTAGGAAAAATGACTTTTGATAGTACAAAATACGATTTTCCGACGTCACATGCCGACGGCACCTCGCTACCTTAAAATGGTATGTACACTTTTAAGTATATACACATACACCCTTTTGAAGGGATCGAATTGTTATATGTCATTAATGATGCCTAGTATTTCAGCGTGTATGCATTGCAATGCTCGTATTTTCTTGTGATTCAATAAATCACAGCTACCTACATAAGTTGTTCACGTCGCCTCATTAGTCTTGGAGGAAACAAAAACAGCGCATGCTTCGAATGCTCGATGAAGGTAACCTGCATTATTTACTCATAGCAATCCCGTCTTATTTGTCTGAACCCTTATCATCCCGATTGCAAACACCTTGAATCCAGATGAGACACCAAGTAACTGGTATACAGTAAAACCCCTCTAAACCGGACGTTAAATTTGGTATAAATATCGGTCTTGGAGACAGGTGGCAGCTTCATGCAGGGTGAAAGTCATGCAGAAAGCTCCTCGAGGAGCTTTCTGCATGACTTTCACCCTGCATGAAGCAGCCACCTGCCTAAAAGTATCTAAATTCTTCTCTACTAGAATTCCGGTTTAGAGAGGTTTTACTGTACTGGCTAGTACAGTAGAACCTGTCTTAAGCGATCATAAAAAAGAGGTCTACTTATTTGACTGTAATCCAGGTGGTAGCTTAATGCAGATCAAAAGTAATGCAGAAAGCTCCAAACAAAACTATACAGTTAAAAACCCTCTAATGCGACCACCTAAAAGAGGTATAATTCTGGACGGTAGAGGCAGGTGGTAGCTTAATGCAGGTCAAAAGCAATGCAGAAAGCTCCAATAGGAGCTTTCTGCATTACTTTTGACCTACATTAAGCAACCACCTGTTTTTGGTAATGACTGTGCCCAGTCAATATAATTTCACTTAAGAGTGGTTCTAAAACAAACGAATCGGAAGTATGTAATATGTTCTAGATTAGAGCGAGCAGACATACGCTTCATTAGCATGATAAGGGTTAGTGCGCGCGGCAAGCATTCTTTAATGACATGCATTGATTTTGACAGTGGGCAATTATTTAAAAAATAACTTCAGTAGTTTGTTTTCAGTATTGGCTTTTTACATGGCATCTAATTCGTAACAAAACAAAAACAGTATGCAGCAGATGGCAGTCATATTGTAAGCCGTTAGAAAGAATTAACAAACTAAACAGACTAATTGAGTGCCAGTATTAATTATTTACATAATAAATATTCATGTAAGAAAAAATGACAATACGAAAATAAAATGGATTAAGTTTTATAATAACAAATGGACACAGAATACATGACTTACTGGCCGTGACTTACATTATATATAGTATTTATTTGTTTGTTTGAGCTTGCTTTGATAGCACTGCTCTACCGAAACTGAGGAAATTCTGTATTAACCCATTGCCTCATAGGCTTTTTTTTAGATACAACCTCTTTTAATGAATATATCTACTGAAAAGGAGCATTAACTAGGGAAAAGGAAACTTTTAGAATTTTGTAGTTTGAAACCATTGTGATAAATAGAGCATTTGATCCTATGGGAGCAAACGCTCTATTTATCACAATGGTTTCACAAAGTGACTTTTACAGAGTCGTCAAAAGTCGTCAATATGAGGAAATGGGTTAAGCAAACATAAGCAAACAGAGAACCTGAACAGATACTTGCTACAGTAGCTGTCTTATATGCATCTACTCCGTATTGAATAAGCGTAAACGTGCCTCTCTATTACGTTAAGGTTTAACATTTAGCCTACTGAGCAAATTATTTTTACAGAACTGTTCACCTACTATATTTTCAAAATTAAAGCCATAATCAATTTGTCTTCCAAAATGCAATCAGAGTGTTAAACAGTTTGGATCGTGATGAGACACCGAGTTACTCGGCGTCTCATCTGGATCCAAACTGTTTGCATAGGTATTCACTCATCCGCCTATAGCAGGCTAAAGGTTAATAAATTAAACGTCACATTAGCCATACTCATGGCTATGCTGAGTAAGAGTGAATAGGAGCGTATTTGATGGCGTGGTGCCGTTTTACTATTATTTTGCTACAGTTCATAGTCATTTTTATAGCTGTTTTGAGATGTTCATAAATTCAAACATATGGCGATCGTCCGTCATGCGACTATCGTATATTATAACTTGCGATACTTTCAGTTATACGATCTTTAGTACGATTTAACCCATTCCCTCATGTTATCTTCTTAGGCCCAACCTCTTTGAATAAATCTACCGAAAAGGAGCATTTACTAGAGATAAAGCATTTTGTAGTTTTGAAACGATTGTGATAAATAGAGTATTTGCTCCTATGGAGCAAATAGAAATAGAGTAAACACTCTATTTATCACAATGGTTAACCGTTTAAAAATGTGACCTTTACGGAGGCGTCAAAAGGCGTCAATAGGAGGGAATGATTTAAACCAGATACACACCATGTGTACACTACACGTTTTCGTACGTTTTGTCGTCTGCAAATTTCGTCTACTGCAACAATTTTCTAATTTTCTTCATTACGTTTATGTTTCAACAAGATGTGTTTGTGAAACACTTTGCCCAAGATAAGACATTTGACCTTGAAGTATGACCTTGACCTTAATAAGTCACCCTAAAAATGTTCGCCTCCATAAGTTGCACATGCATGCTACGGAATCATCGCCAACATTAACCCATTACCTCATAGGCTATTTTTAGACTCAACCTCTTTGAATAAATCTACCGAAAAGGAGCTTTAACTAGAGAAATGGAAAATTTTAGAATTTTGTAGTTTGAAACCATTGTGATAAATAGAGCATTTGCTCCTATAGGAGCAAATGCTCTATTTTTCACAATGGTTTCACAAAGTGCTTTTTACAGAGTCGTCAAAAGTCGTCATTATGAGGGAAAGGGTTAAAGCTGGGGACAAACTAACCAAAGGGCATAATCATAGTATCTAACAGTTTAGATCCCGACGAGAGGCCGAGTTTCCGTCTGGTTACTTGACGTTTCATCTGGATCCAAACATGTTACCATGGTAATAAGAGATTCACCTATGACATTGACAGGGAATACAAACAAATGAAATGAAGTACAGTAGAACACCTCTAATGCGACCACTTAATGAATAAACATGGTTGTCTTTATAAGCAGGTGGTTGCTTAATGCAGGTCAAACGTAACACAGAAAGCTCCTAGAGGAGCTTTCCGCGTTAATTTTGTCCTGCATTAAGCTACCACCTGCCTCTACCGTCCAGAATTTTATACCTCTTTTAGGTGGTCGTATTAGAGGGGTTTTACTGTATGGTTTTGTTTGACGTCGGCTTTACACCATACTCAAGAAAATAATTAAAGGGTCACTGGTCAGTTTCCCATACGGCTCAATGTATTCACTACACAACTTTGGTACTTCGTAGCTTTCACCAATGTCGCTTAATTCCAACGAAATTTGCAGGAATTATTGTTAGAGTTTCAATTAACGGATGCAGATGAAAATTATATCTGCGGAAATCTTATGCACCTCCGTTGAGAAAAAAAGTAAAACGATGGTTTTCACCAAAAAATGCATAATTTTCAACTGGAGTTTTATTTGCTTTGGAAATCGAAAATCATATCAATATTGGAAATAATGGAACATGGAAAGGTTAACCAAAATGTTTGACATACCAAAGACAGGATTATTGGTATTCCAGATAAGAGTAAAACGAATTTTTTTGGCGAATTTCAGAAATTCCCAATTTTCGTTTTTTCATTCCAAGGATGCCTATAGGACCTTGGCATAATCCAATCTCACTGGAATCTGTAGTTGGACATTTTGACAATACTTCCTGTCGAAATTCATTTATGTATATGGAAAATATAGGATGCCAAAGTTGTAGGGTCATTGCATAAACCCTATGGGAAAAGTACCACTGACCCTTAAATATTTTTGTTGAATATATATTTAGATAACTAACCCTTGTTGGAATCTCTTGTTATTTCACGAGGAACTATGAAAAGGAGAAAACACATCACATTTCTCAATGGAGAATGACACATCACTTCTGTCACTTCCGCTATGTAGCAATTTACTCTCGTCTGTTACTTGTACAGTAAAACCTCTTCAATGCATTCATTTGATACTTTTTGAAAAATACAGTAAAACCTCTCTTAACCGGAATTCTAGTAGAGAAGAATTTAGATACTTTTGGGCAGGTGACTGCTTAATGCAGGATGAAAGTCATGCAGAAAGCTCCTCTTGGAGCTTTCTGCATGACTTCCACCCTGCATTAAGCTGTCACCTGTCTCCAAGACCGATATTTATACTAAATTTAACGTCCGGTTAAGATAGGTTTTACTGTATAGGTATCTGTAAAAGCAGACGGTGGCTATCATCCTTTCTAAACCCCACCAAACCCCTATATTGTAGCCACTCTTTAGAATCACATCTTCTAAACCCCACCAAACCCCTATATTGTAGCCACTCTTTAGAGTCACATCTTCTAAACCCCACCAAACCCCTATATTGTAGCCACTCTTTAGAATCATATCTTCTAAACCCCACCAAACCCCTATATTGTAGCCACTCTTTAGAATCACATCTTCTAAACCCCACCAAACCCCTATATTGTAGCCACTCTTTAGAGTCACATCTTCTAAACCCCACCAAACCCCTATATTGTAGTCACTCTTTAGAATCATATCTTCTAAACCCCACCAAACCCCTATATTGTAGCCACTCTTTAGAATCACATCTTCTAAACCCCACCAAACCCCTATATTGTAGCCACTCTTTAGAGTCACATCTTCTAAACCCCACCAAACCCCTATATTGTAGCCACTCTTTAGAATCACATCTTCTAAACCCCACCAAACCCCTATATTGTAGCCACTCTTTAGAGTCACATCTTCTAAACCCCACCAAAACCCTATATTGTAGCCACTCTTTAGAATCATATCTTCTAAACCCCACCAAACCCTTATATTGTAGCCACTCTTTAGAATCATATCTTCTAAACCCCACCAAACCCCTATATTGTAGCCACTCTTTAGAATCATATCTTCTAAACCCCACCAAACCCCTATATTGTAGCCACTCTTTAGAATCATATCTTCTAAACCCCACCAAACCCCTATATTGTAGCCACTCTTTAGAATCACATCTTCTAAACCCCACCAAAACCCTATATTGTAGCCACTCTTTAGAATCATATCTTCTAAACCCCACCAAACCCCTATATTGTAGCCACTCTTTAGAGTCACATCTTCTAAACCCCACCAAACCCCTATATTGTAGCCACTCTTTAGAATCATATCTTCTAAACCCCACCAAAACCCTATATTGTAGCCACTCTTTAGAATCACATCTTCTAAACCGCTGCAAAACCATAATTATGCTGTGACTACTTTGTAGAATCGTCTCTTTTAACCCTTCGCTTGCTGAATTTTAAAATACATTTCTCCTTCTTTACCCATGTCCTGTTGTATAATTACATATATCTTCACTGTGTACAAGTATTGCGCTGTGCAATCACTGCTTCGGAGTGCACAGGATGCACAATCAACTTGTAAATAGTGCAGACCCTGATGAGACAGCTCCTGCAGGAGCTGTCTCATCTGGGTCTTCACTATTTACAGGTAGGTATATTGACGCGATTAGCAAGCGAAGGGTTAACCTTTTCGCTGTTGTATATTCATGTAAGAAATAATGACGTCATGAATATTAATTAGATTATTTTTTATAATGGAATATGAGCACGGGGCATTTTGGCTCAGGCAGAAGCTGTAGAATCAGATCTATATTATACCATAAGCAAACAGAGCAGACCCTGATCAGACTGTTCCTATAGGGGCCGTCTGATCTGGGTCTACTCTGTTTGCAGATGCGTAAAAATGCGCTTACATAAGGGAAATGGTCAAACCTCCAGCAAGCCCTGTGGTGTGACAACATTTTAGAAACCTCTTTTCTAAAGCTCTGCTAAACCTTGTGATATGACAACTCTTTAGAATCGTCTCTTCAAAAACTGCATCAAACCTTATTTTGTGACCACTCTCTGGAATCGTTTATTGTAAACCTCCGACGAACACTGTGATGAGAAAATCTTCAGAATGGTCTCTTCAAGATAAATAGTGATCGCAACATAGGGATCAGGTAGAGAAACACAGAGCGATTCTTGATAAAAAAAAAAGAGAGTTTAATTGACGTATATCATGCACGCTTCTGCAGAAATTAGGCGTAACAAATCATTACAAACATTACAGCTAGCGACCGAGGAAAATGATCGTGACTTCTATAGATAAGGTATATAGTATATAAGTATAACACAGCGAATATCATTTTGTGTGTGTGCTTAACAGTTTCATCACAAAACTAATTAGCTGCGACGCTGTCAACAGTGTTACAATAATACGTCAATTAGAAAGTGAATGAGAAATCACAACCCTAAATGTTAGGCACAGGTGAAACCGACTTACTATTCACACTTTACTCTTTCCGCCGCCGCTGCCATAGTCGAATCCGTGATAAAGTTTGCGAATTGTTTATAAGCATCCGAACTGTATTCGGCCACAAGATATCGTTGAACTCATTCCCCCATATTGACGCATTTTGACACTTCTGTAAAAGTCACTCTGTGAAACCATTGTGATAAATAGAGCATTTGCTCCACAGGAGCAAATGTTCTATTTATCACAATGGTTTCAAAACTACTCATTTCTGAAAAATTCCTTTTCTCTAGTAAATACTCTTTTTTGGTAGATTTAATTAAAGAGGTTGGATCGAAAAATAGCCTATGCGGGAATGGGTTAAAATAAGAAATGAAGAAAACTCCTCTTTAAGATCTGAAGCAAACTATTCTCTTCGTAGACCAACTACTGTTACAGTAGAATATGTCTTAAGCGGCCATTCATTTATTGAACACAGGAGCCTTAAAATGCAGGCGATTGTTCAATGCAGGGCAAGAGTAATACTGAAAGCTCCAATAGGAGCTTTCTGCATCACTTTTGATCTGTATTAAACTTTCACCTGCCTTACATACCCATAATTAGATCCTTTTTGATGGTCGCTTAAGATAGGTTCGTCTGTATTTGACGGTAAAAATGTTAACCCATTCCCTCATAGGCTACTTTTAGACCAAAACTATTTGCATAAACCTACCGAAAAGGAGCATTTAGTAGAAAAAGGGACATTTCAGAATTGTGTAGTTTTAAAACCATTGTCATAAATAGAGCATTTGCTCCTATGCAGCAAATGCTCTATTTATCACAATGGTTTAAGAATGCGACTTTTACAGAGGCGTCAAAAAACGACAATATTAGGGAATGGATTATTGTCTGATTATGCGTGATGAATGAACTCCATATAGAAGGGAGAGTCTGCCATTTAGCTAACACTGTTGACCTGTAATCCTATACATGTAACCTGTGTTTAGAGTCTGCCATTTAGTTAACACTGTTGACCTGTAATCCTATACATGTAACCTGTGTTTAGAGTCTGCCATTTAGCTAACACTGTTGACCTGTAATCCTATACATGTAACTTGTGTTTCTTAGTGGACTGGTCCAATATTGTTTTCATGATTCTAAAATGTCATTATCCGGGAAGGTTTTTCCAAGAGGCATTTCGCCGATTTGACATTTTGGAAAATAATTTGTGAAGCAAATACACCACACAGGATCCCTTTGATCTTGGTCTACATATTTGCTTATGTTCCTGTTCAAGGTCACTAGGCATACGTTCTTTCTTCTATCCTTTGTGGATTACGATGTAAGTCATATTCAGGATACCAGGCCACGCGACTGTGTGTCATTGTACTACCTGACCTACCATTAAATGTGAAATCTTTGTAGACCGCATTAATTGCATTAATTAGTCGATATAATTTATGCCATAACTGAACCTATGACATAATTCTCCACCGTTGTTTTCCGCATTTTTCCTTTTGAGGGTATGTGTGTGCTTGAGTTTGGGACAATGTCCCACTGAGTGCATTTCAGTTACAGTTAAGCCTCATGAACCCTTTCCTCCATATAAACGCCATTTAACGCATTTGCAAACAGAGTAGACCCAGATCAGACGACTCCTTTTGGAGCCGTCTGATCAGGGTCTGCTCTGTTTGTTTGTGGCATCAGATAAATCTGATTCTACAGTTTTCGTCATAGCAAAACTTACCTTGAAAGGGTTACAATTTAAACGTTGAGCTCATAAATATTCATGACGTCATTATTTCTTGCAGGAATATCGAACAGGAAATGGTTTAACTTGAAGTATCAGTAACGACGTTTAAACAGGTGACTGGTTTGTGCATGGGGAAAAGCCATGCGGACAATTCCAAGAGGAGTTTCTGTATGACTTTCATCCTGCATTAAGCTCCATTTGTCTTAAAGGCGTGTAATAATATATGTTTGCCATTTCGAGTTTTCGAGATGTTACTGTAGACCGGGTGTCTAGTTGAGTGAGATATAGTGCTGCCATACTATGATATCATACTGTTGACACATGACGCTAAACAGTAACACCCCTCTAAACCGGAATTCTAGTAGAGAAAAAATTGGATACTTTTAGACAGGTGGCTGCTTAATGCAGGGTGAAAGCCATGCAGAAAGCTCACAGAGGAGCCTTTTTCATTACTTTTGCCGTGCATTAAGCAACCACTTGCTTTTTAATACTCCTGTATTGAATAAATGAATACCTGCTTAGCCCATTCTCTAATAAGCTATTCTTAGATCCAACCACTTTGAATACATCTACCGAAAAGGAGCATTAATCAGAGAAAAGGGAATTTTAAGAATTTTGTAGTTTGAAACCATTGTGATAAATAGAGCATTTGCTCCTATAGGAGCAAATGCTCTATTTAACACAATGGTTTCAACTAGTGATTTTTACAGAGGCGTAGAAATGCGTATTTATGAAGGAAAGGGTTAAGACATGTTCTACTGTATTATCAATACACATGTACGTATATCTATCAAGGTCATAACGAAACAATTGACCAACTGCATTCATGGCTTTGATTGTATTGTCAACGAGTTGCCGTTCAAATTGGCCATCGATTTGTTTAGTTTAACCCTTTACCTGCCTTTTGGTGTATTTTCTTTCCTTTGATAAGGACCTGCTCTATTTATTTATGGGGTAACAGTTTTTGCATTGGTAAAATGGTTCCATGTTCAAAACCTCAGCTAATAGATATGACGTCACTATTTCTTACACGAATATTTACCGTGTAAAATGTTTAAATTACAAAGCACTAAGGTGGGTGTTATGGTAATAATACAGTAAAACCTCTCTATTACGACCACATAGTTACATTAATTATTTTGTGTTTAAGGTAGGTGGCTGCTTAAAGCAAGGTGAACCTAAAACAGGAAGCTCCTTTAGGAGCTTTTTGTTTTACTTTTACCTTGCTTTAAGCTGTCATCTGTCTCTCTTTCTATCAATCAGCCCTCGTTTTAGTGGTCGTAATAGAGAGGTTTTACTGTATGTCTTCTTAGAACTTGTGTTGAGATAGGATTTGGGGAATGTATAAATATGCGATCTAATAATTACATAATTACATTAACTGGTATCATTATCATCACAGCCGAAAAAACAGGCGGGTATGTTGATCCAGACACGTGTCTTGTTTTGTTATTATTTAGATCCAATCGTTTTTGTCATATTTTGTTTGCCGCTTACACTTACGTGTCCATTGCTCGTTTACAGTAATTATGTCATAAACATATATTCGTGAAGTAAAAAGTTAAAAATATATACAGGAAAACCCCTCTAAACCGGGCGTTCAATTTAGTATACACATCTGTCTTGGGGACAGAGGACAGCTTAATGCAGGGCGAAAGGTCATGTAGAAAGCTCCTCTAGGAGCTTTCTGCATGACTTTCACCCTGCATTAAGCAGTCACCCGCCTAAATGTATCTAAAATATTCTCAACAAGAATTCCGGTTTAGAGGGTTTTTACTGTATTGTGAACATGCACCCACTCCTCACAGCAGCCAGTCTGCCATACCCGCAGCATTCCAGTTCTGATGCATGTGTGCAATAATATGTATATCCAGCCTGTATTTTACGTTATTAGTTATTGATGGTCGACAATTATTCAAAAAGACTGCGTAACTAGTATTTGTTTATTCTAGATAATGTCAGTATGTTTTGTGGTTTGGTTCATCATATACGTTACGCCTACTTCTTTATCTCAATAAAGTACTCGTTTAATCTACAGTAAAACCTCTCTATAACGGCCACTAAATTACACCAGGTATTTTGTATTAAAGGCAGGTGTTTGCTTAAAGCAAGGGGAAAGTAAAACAGAACGCTCCTATAGGAGCGTTCTGTTTTACTTTCACCTTGCTTTAAGCAGCCACCTGCCCTAAATACCAACTAATTAACACAATTTAGTGGTCGTTATAGAGAGGTTTTGCTGTATCATCGTCTTAGGATACCAGAACCGTTTGATGCACAGTAGAACCTCTCCACGTAATTCTTACGCTGTCGAATTTTGTCGTCTGCAAACTTTGCCGTCTGTCACAAGTTTTATTTTTTTCATCTTCATTTTTGTTTAAAGAGGAGGTCCCTACAATGATCGCATATTTTCAATAATACCATAAAACTTGGTATTTGTTATGCTCTATCATTATTATGAAGGTTCCCAATTTGAACTTATATCGAAAAATGCCCATGTGATACAAATAAACCGATTTCATCAATAACTGATAATTTTTGTTCTACAACACAATATTATCGGCCTTTTCCGTAGATTCTTCCGCGTTTTGCCGATGATCATCCGATCCCTCCATTTTTTACGTTATAGCTTTCTCGGAAGTGGTCGGAGAATCGCGAATAGGGCGAACAGTTACGAAACTAAAACTCAACCCGAATAAAACTGAAACATCGGGGTGTAAAACCGGGATCGGCGATATCAAACACATGGATGTTTTGTCATTATTTTGTAATTGGATGGTGCTTTTTGTGATATACTACTTTTCAGCATATAAACAAATGAGTTTTGTATATTTTAAGTGTTTATGAAACGCGTCAAATGTAGGGACATCCCCTTTAACCACTTACTCGGTAAATTCTCCTTCCTACACCTTTGCAAACAGAGTAGACCCAGATCTATAGGAGCCGTCTGATCGGATCTACTCTGTTTGCAAATTAACTTATATAGATATGATTCTACATAGATATAGTTTGGCCATGCCAAAAACTTACTGTGCTATTATAATAATTAATCTTAATTAATATTCTTGATGTCATTATTTCTTACAAAAATATTCACGGAGTAAAGGGATAAAACACACACAACAAAATGCGGTTGAATATTTTCTTCTCCATTGTAATCAAACGCACACATGTACGTAATAATTAACCCATTGGATGATGATTATTAAAAGTGGAATAGTTCATCATTGTTTAACAAAAAATGTCATTCAATTTGCGAGCAAGATTTGAAAGATAAACAGTACAGACCCTGATCAGAGGAATCCTACAGGAAACCCTATGATCTCGGTCTACATTGATTGTGAGTACCAGTACATCCGTTTCCTATATTCAGTTCTAAGCTTGAATGAACAGCTGTTCAGAGTTTTAGCAGTCTAACCCTTTTCGGCTGAATTAGGATTAACATACTGTAATAAGACAATGCTCTTTTACTCCATATATACGCCTTTCTACGCCTTTGCAAACAGAGTAGACCCAGATCAGGCTGCTCATATAGGAGCCGTCTGATCAGGGTCTGCTCAGTTTGCTTATGATATAATGCTCTGTTTGCTAATGCTATAATATAGATCTGAATCTACAGTTTCTGCCATGGCCAAAATATATTGTGTCCATGTGCTATTATAACAAATTAATCTAATTAATGTTCATGACGTCATTATTTCTTGCATGAATATTCATGGAGGAAAGGATTAAAGGTGAGCACAGATATATGGCTTATTACAGTAAAGTCTCCCTTATACGACCACTCAAAAGATCTCCAATTCCGGAGTTTTACAACAGGTGAGAGCTTAATGCAGGACAAACGTTATGCAGGAATCTCCTAGGAGTTTTCTGCATTACCTTTGACCTGTATTTAGCTCCCATCTGCTATGAAATACTCTTATGCTAACAAAGTGTTTGCTCCCTATAGTGAGAGACTACTGTATACTAATAGATATACAGTAGGAGCGTGTCATAAGCGGCCATCAAAATGAGGTCTAATTATGTGTCTCGTAGGCAGGTGGTAGCTTAATGCAAGTCAAAAGTACTGAAGAAAAAACTCATATAGGAGCGTTCAGAATTACTTTTGTTCTGAGTTAAGCAACAATCTGTTTATAACAATCCTATATTCAATAAATGAATGATCGCTAAGGACAGGTTCTACTGTACATGTACATCCTGTAACCCGGCGTCTGTAATCAAATATACACTGTGCCATACACCAAAACAAATGACAAATAGAAATAATACGTACTTGCTCAGTGTTCTTATGTAATGAAACAAGACGTTTCTTTGGACCTTAACTCACAATCTCCTGTGTGCTGTAATTGGCATTTTGGCAAGAGTGAAAATAGGCAGCAAGTGCTTGTTAGTAACAGTAACTAGTGTGTACAAGGTATGTGTGTCTGGTTAAGACAAACCACTCTTGCATTTAATCCTTTGAATGCGAGATACACATGCATGGGCCTTTACAAACAGTGAATACCAAGATCAGAGGGTTCCTCTAGGAGCTCTCTGATATGGGTCTACACTGTTTAAGCAATATTTAAACCTTTGAATGCGGGGCACACATGCACGGCATGTACAAACAGTGTAAACCCAGACCAGAGTGTTTCTAGAGGAGTGCTCGATCAGTATCTACACTGATTATCAGTTTAAATGATCTAGTACGTTCCATACTGATGGACTTTTATAGTTAAACACTGATGGGCTGTTCCAGTTTGAAACTTCAGCGTTGAAAGGCTTAACCCTTCTCTTGCTGAATTTTAAAATACATTTCTCTTTCTTTACCCATGCCCTGTTGTATAATTATACATATATTCACTGTGTACAAGTATTTCGCTGTGCAATCACTGCTGTGGAGTGCATTGGTTGCACAATCAACTTGTAAATAGTGCAGACCCTGATGAGACAGCTCCTGCAGGAGCTGTCTCATCTGGGTCTTCACTATTTACAGGTATGTATATTGATGTGAATAGCAAGCGAAGGGTTAAGCGAGTTGTTTAAACAGTATATGATTAGAACAGATATACAACATGTACATAATTTATTAGAAAAAAATATAGAACATGTACATACTTTATTAGAACAGATATACAGCATGTACATAATTTATTAGAACTGATATACAACATGTATATAATTGATTAGAAAAGATATACAACATGTATACAACAATTATGCATATCTAGTTAATGTACTCTGCAAAACGTTTTGATTCATATGAAATTCGTATCAGGTTTCTAACGGATGGGACACTGTAATAAAGCTACGTGAAAGAAACCATTTAATGACATTGAACTGATATACAGAAAAAAAAGACTAAATCGGATATTAAATTAAGTATAAAAGTCGGTCTTGGAGACAGGTGGTAGTTTAATGCAGGATGAAAGTCATGCAGAAAGCTCATCAAGGAGCTCTCCGCATGACGTTCATCCTGCATTAAGTTACCACCTGTCTAAAAATATCAAAATGCTTCACTACTAGATTTCCGGTTTAGAGGGATTTTACTGTTATACTGGAGATTTTTGGCAATGTTAGGAGATTCTTCATGCACCTTATATCTTTAGGTTAATCAGAACACTAAAATGAACGTTCATGTGCAAACTATATCATAATTGTCATTATTTTGATTAGGAAGAACAAATCATTCCCTTTGTCAGAACTAATGAAGGGTGTGGGATGGTGGTTTTGATCCAAATCGCTGCATCGTATTACATATGATTAGCCTAACTCATATTCCTGCAATCGTTTTCCTCACCACCACCCAATCACGTGTTATTCAGGACGCCTTACAGTAGGACCCGTCTTAACCCATTACCTCATAGGCTATTTTTAGATCCAACACTTTCAATAAATCTACCGAAAAGGAAAAGGAGCATTAACTAGAGAAAGGGAATTTGTAATAATGTTGTTTGAAACCATTGTGATAAATAGAGCACTTGCTCCTATAGGAGCAAATGCTCTATTTATAACAATGGTTTAAACAGGTGACTTTTGCTGAGGCGTCAAAAGGCATCAATATGAGGGAATGGGTTAAGCTTCATGATATTAATTGGAACTAGAAATCTTAAAATGTAGGTGGTTGCTTAATACAATTCAAACGTACTACAGAAAGCTCCATCGAGAGCTTTCTGTATTACTTTTGACCTGAATTAAGCTACCACGTGTCTTATGGAACCATTATTAGATATATTTTTGTTGATCGCTAAAGTTCTTGTGTATCCTAAACTTTCACAACCAACTATTTGCCAATAAAAAAGTATGTGCTCCAATTGTTAGTTAAACATGTGTTTGCATTATAAACATATGCTTTGTTTAATCAAAATGTTCCAATATTAGTAGAAAATATTAATGTATTAATAAATCATTATTTCCCCCGACAATGTCGTCATTACATGTTAAATCTGCACTATGACAAAGAAAACAAGCAGCTAGTGCCAATGTGGATATAGATATGCCATACCTAACTACATCAGTAGCTGTAACAGAAATAATCACTGACCCCATCTCTATTCAGTGGAATAAAATACCATGTACCACGAGAAGTGATGGCATGATAAGAAATACTTGAATTTGTGTCTTAAAGTATGTATTTTATACTACATTTCAACATGTCACTGCTGCATGTACATGTATAAACGATAGGTCTTACTTCATATGAAATGAACATGACGTTCATTCTAATTACAATGAAGAAACTTTATTGAAACATTCAAACAAACATCATTCTAGCAAATACAGTAAAACCTCTCTAAATCGGAATTATAGTAGGAGAAGAATTTAAATATTTTAATTAGATGACTGCTAAATGTAGGGTGAAAGATATGCAAAAACTCCTAAAAAGTTCCTAAATATCATACCTTTAGAACTTTTGCACCCTGCATTAAACTGTCATTTGGCTCGAAGACCGATATTTATACCATATTGAACATCCAGTTTGACTCTTTCAAAGCCAAATTTAAAATTAGAGTTTGGAACTGCTTTTACATTTAATAGTATACAAATATAAAAAAACGGATACATGCTAATGCATTTTATGCTTTGGAAACTTCTGAAAACGGGCGTAAATGTCGGAGCAAATAGTGTAGTCCCAGGTCAGACGCCGCTTTGGAAAGGCATCGTCTGACCATGGACTGCACTATTTGCAGTGACGTATTCAGTGAAAGAGTTATAAGGGTATTGCTGCAATGCACGCTGAGGTTTTAGTTGATCTACTTGGCGACCTTTGTGGGATGCACACGATTGAGGCTGTAAGAGACGTCTTTTGACGCCCTTGCAGAGTAGATTCAGATCGGCTCCTGTAATAGAATGTATATACATGTATATATATGGATGTGACTGTACAGTTTTCGCCAAGGCGAACTATTCTTGTATTCGTATGCTATTATAAAATAGCTAATTCATATTCATGATGTAATTATTTCTTACATGAATATTTATGAAGTATTTGGTTAAACACTATTACATGTTATGGAAGCTGAAACTACGATGAAACTGATTCAATATGTCTTCAAATAACTTGAACGTGTACAGAAAATGCATATTATAGACAACATTATTCAATTGCATCTAAGGAGAAAAATTGAAAACTACAAAGATACTGGTGTCTCAAAAACAGGTGCAGAATCAAATAAAAGAGTAAAAACACATTTACAGAAATCCTCTTTAAGACAATACTAATCCAGGCAAAGTCGTTTGAAGATTTGACTCAGACGAATATACTAAAATTACATGATTTCAAGATTCACAATTTCACTTCAAATTTTCACGATTTCTCAATTTCACAATTTTACAAGTTCACAACTTCCCGATGAAACCATAAAATTGTGAAATCGTGAAATTATGAAATCGTGAAATTTTGATGCTTCTGTCATGTTAAATATTCCCTTGTTCATTATACCTTTATACAAATTCAAAAATTTAACTAACTGATATTCACGACGTCAATATTTCTTACTAAGTGCTCATGAAGTAAAGGGTTAAAATAGGTAAAATGGGTATTTCGTAAAAAACAAGTGTAGTTTACATAAGAGAATCGTTATACAAGCTCATGTGAGGTCTTAACTACATGAAAAGTCATAAAAAACAACAATGGAATTATCTAAGCAGCTGCCAGGAAGAAATTAAGGAACATGCATAATTGTGCACGTCTGTCATCGTTATCCGCTCTTGTTAGAAACTTTACGTATAATGATCTTTACGGCCTATTTATGTTTTTTGGCTTGCATACTTTTTACACCAACTACTGTTAACAACAGACACTTATTAACTAGGCTTAACTTGCCAAAGTGTCAATTAGCAGTTCGGAGCATTGTCAGCTTAAGTCCTAATAACAGTTTGTTTCAATGCTGCGCGAACCAACGTTAATCTACTGCAGATAAAGGTCCTTAACCATTTCCCTTGTTGAATATTCATGTTCGATGTTCGAAATAATGACATTATGAATGTTTATTAAATGAGTTTTAATAATGGCAAATCGAGGGCTTGGTGCAAAACTATTCTAACTCCTTCACTTTGTGAAGGAGTTAGAATAGTTTTGCACCAAACCCTCGAAATGTACACATGAATATTTGGTACTGGTAGAAACGTTGACTAGAAACTGTAGAGTCAGATCTATTATAATTTGATAAACTGGGCAAATCCTGAACAGACGACAGCTATCTAGGTCTACTCTGTTTACAAATGCGTGGAAAAGCGTAGTTTTTTCAAGGGGTGCAATAAATTATTTTGTTTTGTGAGGGCAACATTAGGAAACGCATCCGAATATTAAGCTATGACATTGCCATACCTTAGCAAAACCCCTCTTCATCACGATTTATCATTCAGGAAAGTATTTAATGATTTCTATACAGGTCTAATTTTATGGTCAAAGTTTATATTTTATATAAACTTGCATATTTTAGACTCGACAGTACATAGTTGAATTGTGTTTTCAATGAATATGTAGCGGATGCAACACGTGTGGTATTCTTATTTGCTAAGCATGAAACAATATGTATGTGCTTATCGGTTGAATACAGTAAAACTCCCTCAAAACCAGTCGTTCAATTTAGTATAAATATCGGTCTTGGAGACAGATGGCAGCTTCATGCAGGGTGAAAGTCGTGCAGAAAGCTCCTATAGGAGCTTTCTGCACAACTTTCACCCTACAGGAAGCAGCCACCTGCCTTCAAGTATCTAAATTCTTCTCAATTACAATTCCGGTTTAGAAGGGGTTTTACTGTAAATGCCTGTTCGACATTGAATTATCTTTTGTAACTTCGTTTATTTCTGAAAACCAACTGGGATATGCTTTTCACATACTTGATCGACCGAGTGCTTGATTACCGGTATATTTGATCTACATATGCACGCAAATGTCAAACCGCTCAATATGGTCTTAAACCACGTTGGCTTCATATAGTATTATCTTTACGACTGTAATATCTGCACTAAGTAGTTCAAATCTTGCTTACATTTATGACTATCCGCAGATAAATACGCATGTGTTTTCCATTGTTTTACTATGAAAACATCTTAATGTTAATCAAATTATGAGTAACTACAAACCATGTCACTCTAACATCATTGAGGTTAATTGAAAAGAACATAATGGCGTTGTTTGTCATATTCCACCCTACTACAGGTACATGTTTGGTATTATTCCTTTCCCTTTCTATGTTTATTCCAATTTTTGATACCTTTTTAATAATCATGGACATAACAGTTATAATGAAATATGGAAGGTAGAACATTGAAGCCATTTTAGAAACTAAAAAAATAGAGCTTTCAAATTCAATAAGCAAACAGAGCAGACCCTGATCAGACGACTCCTCTAGGAGCCATCAGATCGGGGTCTACTCTGTTTGCAAATGCGTGAAAAAAGTTTATATGAGGGAAAGGGTTAAACATTTCCTTCAGTTAAACGCGCCTTTTCACGCATTTACAAACAGAGTAGACCCAGATCAGACAGACGGCTCCTCAGGGTCTGTTCTGTTTACTAATGGAAACTGATAACTTTGTTTCTTTATTGTTTCTTTACTTTTTAAAATGGCTACAATGTTCATGGATATTCAGTAGGTATTGAAATTTGAAATAAACATTGAAAAGGGAACGAGTTAACCCTTACCACACTGTGAACAAATATTGAATGTTGGATTTGAAACAATTTTGACTACTTCCGATTCGATGAAGCTTTGGAGAAAGTATTGACCGAGTGTCAAACAACGTTGATCCTGATTACAAACCGAGTTACTCGGCATCCCATCTGGATCCAACCTGTTTGGAAATGCGAGTCACGTCAAGTCACGAATAGAGTTATAAGCGTTAACACACAGTTAACCCTTCGCTTGCTATTCGCGTCAATATACCTACCTGTAAATAGTGAAGACCCAGATGAGACAGCTCCTGCAGGAGCTGTCTCATCAGGGTCTGCACTATTTACAAGTTGATTGTGCAACCAGTGCACTTCACAGCAATGATTGCACAGCGAAATACTTGTACACAGTGAAGATATATGTAATTATACAACAGGGCATGGGTAAAGAAGGAGACATGTATTGTTAAATTTAGCAAGAGAAGGGTTAATGATGTAAGTACTGAAAAAGAAGATTTTTAGTGGTCTAACGCTAGTGCCATAACGGCATTCTGATCTCTCCGTAAATCTACGAATAACTTGTTCTACTCTTGGTCAATCATATTGATGATACCCAACAGGAGTTTTCTATATTACTTTCGTCCTGCATGCATTAAGTTGCTACCTGCTAATAAAAACACAAATGTTTACTTTACTCATTAAGTGGTCGCACTATAGGGGTTCTACTGCATATGTTGTCGACTACGTAATCAAAACAGCGAATATATCACGAACAAGCCTTGATCATTTATCAGGGTATCGTTTCATATGATATAGTTCCTTGCTTATCATCAGTTCCTTTTATTGTTACAAATCATTTCTATGTTCGCCAAATGGTCCAATATTACACCCATTTACACATCTTGAAACACTCTCCAAGATCGATGTGTGCATTTCATAACTCCACACCCGTTTTATGTTCTGATAAATGATGTACATTACACTTTGTGAACTATTGTTGTAAGCGGTATAACATTTTAATCAAACTAACTACACCAAACCCATAGACAGACATTATGTTACGGTTATGACACGATCTGACGAAAAGACAATTTCACGAGCAGTCAATGAATGCATAAAACAAAACGGCAATATCCATTAAAGTACACATGTATATTAATGTTTTAATGTCCATGATGGACACACAATGGACTCTTTACTTCACTGGGAGGCATTTTAATGCATTTTAAAACAGAGCAGACCCTGCAAGAGCCGTCTGAGTCAGTGCCTGATTTATTTGCTTATGGAATAATATAGATGTGATTCTACAGTTCATGCAAAAACATATGAGGAGTGACGGTACAATAGAACCCCTCTAATGCGACCACTTAATGAATAAACATGGCTGTCTTTATAAGCAGGTGATTGCTTAATGCAGGACGAAAGTAATGCAGAAAGCTCCTACAGGAGCTTTCTGCATTACTTTTGTCCTACATTAAACTACCACCTGCACCTACCACTAGGAATTATACCTGTTTTCGTGGTCGCGTTAGAGCGGTTTTACTGTATTTCAAGAGGTCATTACTCAGAGGTCGTGGTACATCTATACAGCCAACTGCTATTCACAGGGTCAATATGTCTTACAAAGTATTCATGAGGCAAAGGAAGTAATAGCAATACTAGAATATACTAGAAATAAAACTCTTTATTTAGGTTATTCTACAAGGTGATCGACAATTAAAATGAAAGTGGTTGCAACATTGGCGAATATTCCTATTGTTTATCAGAAGGTATAAACTAACCTGGCCTGTCTTGTATGAGAGATGAGGCAACACAGGAATTGACGAAGATAGAGTGTTTGCTTATTGTGTTAAAGGTTAGCATATAAATATTTGCTTGCGTATGTCAAACATTTTCCCCACATATTGGCCTATATAGCATACTTCCAAAATAAAATTCGGTAGGATCGGAAATGAACTCCGTCCTGTTAAGCAGAACGTTTAATATAGTATTACAAAGTAAGCTGCATACTCGTGTTTCTTTATATTCACAATAATATATCAGAACATATTTTACATATTGACTGTATGTATTCTACTGTAAGAATGTACAGTAAAACCTCGCTAATGCGACCACTTAATGAATAAACATGGCTGTCTTTATAAGCAGGTGGTTGCTTAATGCAGGACAAAAGGTAATGCTGAAAGCTCCTCTAGGAGCTTTCTGCATTACCTTTGTCCTGCATTAAGCTACCACCTGCCTCTACAACCCAGAATTATACCTCTTTTAGGTGGTCGCATTAGAGGGGTCTTACTGTACTACATATTTAACAATACAACCAAGGAACTCACTTACCGATTACAAATTCTCGTTTGCAGCTTTATTGCAAGAACTATTAACGCATTTCTATATCACATTCAGTCATGACAACCGCGAATTCTACCATATTGCAACTGCATTGACACTAATTGCTTACGAAACAATTGATTGTTGCAACCTTTCCATGTAGCGAATCGGATCGACTGACCGGAACGATTTACATAAAAACTGAGTAACAGACATATATAACTTTATCAGTACCAGCTCAGTTTGTGGAACAGTACTGACACGGCCGTGTTATGAAAGATCGTATGAATCAAACTTTTCATAAGACCTTATTTAATACGTTCACTCCTAGACTGTTTTAGACCCAAACTCATTTGAACAAATCTACTGAAAAGGAGCATTTACTAGAAAAAAGGAGATGTTAGAATTATATAGTTTTGATAAACCAATGGGATGCTCTATTTATCACACTGGTTTCAAGAAATTACTTTTACATCATCTCATCATTTAATTTACTGGCGTTGATGATATATTTCAGCGGCACAATTCCTATTAAACAAAGTCATCCATTCATCCATAATGCTGTGTTGTTGAAAGGGATGGTCATTAGACTGTCGTCAAATACAGTGCGTATTTGTAAAGTTTTAACCCTTTCGGCGCCAAATATCTAATTGTCGTCTGCAATCCTATTTTGATAAATCATTTGGTAAAATAAGGAAATAAGATGCAAATTGCAAAGGAATAAAGCACAGCTATAGAAATTGAGTTTGAGACCAAAAGTGAAGTCCCTGATCAGACGTCGCCTTGTAAAGGCGGCGTCTGATTTGGGACTGCACTATTTGTCGTGGTGCATTTATGCGACATCGGCGGTGAAAGGGTTAAACAATCGGTTACTAGGCTAAGCCATTTCGACGTTTCGGGATTTTGTTATTCACTTTATGGCAATGCCACTTTGTTAGAAAGGTGACTATGATTTTATCTGATAGAGATGCCTTTTGATGGTTTTGCAAACAAAATAGTATACAGTAGAACCTCTCTATAACGGCCACTAAATTGTGTTAATTAGTTGGTATTTAGGGCAGGTGACTGTTTAAAGCAAGGTGAAAGTAAAACAGAACGCTCCTATAGGAGCGTTCTGTTTTACTTTCACCTTGCTTTAAACACGTCCCTTTAACATGAAATACCTGATGTAATTTAGTGGCCGTTATAGAGATGTTTTACTGTATGTCAGATTAGGGTCAGCTTTGTGTGCGCACGGAATGCTATATATCTGATCCAGATATTCCATATCTGCCATGACCAAAAGTTCCTGTGTTCATATGCCATTACACACATCCATATAATTGCTAATCGTGATGTCATTATTTCTTACATTAATATCTTATATCAGCGCTATCATGACCTCCTTCTCCCTGTCAGTACTTAAGATGTTTTACTAAACGCTTACAACGCTGAATTTTCAAATGGATTGTTCCAAAACAAAGATAGGTCAAGCTTTAGCGAATATTTAGGTGTTTTTTTTTAAAGAAAAGTGTAACATGACAAACAGTTCAGACCCTGATCAGAGGGCTCCTTTTGGAGTCTTTCATCTGGGACTGCTATGTTTGCAAAGGATATTAGTGACTCGTAAGGGTGAAATACGTTTATGAAAGTCATGCTTTTTTGTATACTATAAACCCTATACATGATACAAGGACCTTTTTACGCCTCTGAAAACAGGGTAGACCAAGATCAGACGGCTCATGAAGGAGCCGTCTGAACAGGGTATGCTCTGTTTGCTAATCGTTAACACAGACCGATTCTATAGTTTCCGCCATGGTCAAACACATTTTTTCATGCATGTACCATTTTAAAAGAAATAGCTAATTAATATTCACTGTTTTATTCAGTAATTAGCTCTTACATACATATTCATTATGTGATGGATGCGTTCACTTCAGTTACCTGTCATAAGGTAGAAATTCAGAATGTTACATCGACACTACTAAACAAGGTGTCCCCGTACAGACAATTATTGTCCCCTTGAGTATCCATGTAAGATATAATGACATCTTGTATACCAATTAGATGAATGTCTATGATGAACATAGAAAAATTGGTCTATGACAGAAACAAAAGAATCAGATCTGTATTATATCAGTAGCAAACAGAACAGACTCTGATCTGCCCCCCCCCCACACACACACACATGAACGGTCTGATATGAGTCTAGGCTGTTTGCAGTGTTACAATTGTTTGCAAAGGTGTTGAAATAGAATAGAAACGAATTTTTAAAATAACACACGACAGTGCACAGCATCACCCGATTCACAAAGAAAATGCATGCTCGCATACGACCTTCATAGACTGTTCATTACCTGATATTGACGACTCTGTAAAGTCATTTTGTGAAACCATTGTGATAAATAGAGCATTTGCTCCTTTAGGAGCAAATGCTCTATTCATCACAATGGTTTCAAACTACAAAATTCTAAAAAAATCCTTTTCTCTAGTTAATGCTCCTTTTCGGTAGATTTATTCAAAGAGGTTGTGTCTAAAATAGCCTATGATGTAATGGGTTAATATAGGGCACTGCGACACTAAAATGGTCAGGTAGTGCCAAAGGATGTAGAACTTAAAGGAATTTTTACAGACATCTATCCACTGCAAACAAACGAAGAGCGCCCATACATACATCATACACATATACCATGTACATAGAGCTGTTCCTTGCATGCTCAACACCGAAAACATGCCAACACTAAAACCCATCCAAAACAAAAGGCAAGATGGGTCGTCATGTCTTACGCAAGAGTATGAGAAGACATAACAAAATACCTTGCTGAAAAGCATACACATTTATTGGTTGCTGAGCCTAAAGAAACACCACAGACACCAAGTTACAGCAATTGTAGGGAAATAACTGCGTGTATTGTGAATATCCGTGTCTGTAAATAACCCAAATACGATATAAACTTCATATTTGGCATGCACACTCATCTATTGAAGCGAAAACAAATATTAACATTTTCCGTAATGAACATTTGTGCATGAAGTGACCCCCTCATCGATATTATTAACTTTTATCTTTATAAGGTGAAGAATTAAAAGGTACGTATTGGTTTTGACCAGATCTGAATAAATATATACGCCAACAGATATAGGAGCCTTCAGGGTCCATGCTTATAAAACGTTTAGTTGAGTCTGAGCTCGTTCTCAAGTTTTTGATCGGTCAGTTTTGAGCCTCTGGCTCAAATCTGACCAATCAAAAGCTTGAGAACTCAAATCTGACCAATCAAAAGCTTGAGAACGAAACTCAAAGGCATGAAAAAGGCGTTTATATGAGAATGGTGTTAACAGGTTCAAGTCAATATCATACTGTAAAGATCAAAGTTCCACATTTCGACGTCAAAGACCCACGAGAGGATACTGTCTCATCTTTCCATACATTACACTTGAGTTTAAAAAACACTAATACAGTAAAGACCTCTAGTTCGGGCGTTAAATTTAGTATAAATACCGGTCTTGGAGACAGGTGGTAGCTTCATGCAGGGTAAAAGTCTAGGACCTTTCTACATGATTGTCACCCTGCATTAAGCTGCCACCTGCCTGAAAGTTTCTAAATTCTTCTCCACCAGCTTTTCGGTTTTACTATAGATTGTACAACAGTCTTGCTATATATAACTAGTGAGTTGACAATTAGACTAGCTATTTGTGAACACATTTTTGTGACATCTGTTAAAGGTTTGTTTTGCAAAAGGACAGAATTATTCGGAATATCTGAGCAACTTGTCAGGTTCCCTCCCCAATCAAACATTTCCATAGAACGAGAACACATTATCTAAAGATTGTCTGTTATTGTAGTCTTATTCTTATATCAGTGCGATATCGATTTCAGTGTAAAACACAGCACGGTTGTGTGCTCAAACATTACATAAATGTATTTAAGGATGTTATTCCATAAGGCAGGATATACGAGTCTATTTAGAATTTTGATTGGCGTTATAAAATCTAATAGTAGTACTTAAAGTTTGAGTTTATGTTAAATGTTAGTGTTTAGGCATGTGCAAAGGCTTGTCGAATCACGCACACTGGTATTCGATATTAATAGTTTGTTATATAAGTGTTGTAACTGTTTTAGAAAGGTCAATTCACACACAAGCATAAAATAAGTACCAACGGCACTCAAATTTATAAGTGTATGTTAACAGCATACGAGAGATACATATTGCCTTATTGGGTGGTCTATACATGACACCTTTTACAGTAGAACCTCTCTAAACCGGACGTTAAATTCTGTATAAATACATTCTTTCTTATTTGAATGATTCAAACATATTTACAGTACATTCGTGCTTTTTATAAAGCTTCCAAATGGTAATGTAGTACGCCACTATTTTATCGGTTCTCGTATCTGCTTTCGATTTTTCATTTAGTCTTCCCGTTCTACAGTAAAACCCCGCTAATACGACCATCTAAAAGAAGTATATAATTCTGTGAGCTAGATGCAGGTGGTAGCTTACTGCAGGGCAAAAGTAATGCAGAAAGCTCCTAGAGGAGCTTTTTGCATTACTTTTGTCCTGCATTAAGCAACAACCTGCTTATAAAGACACCAATTTTTATTCATTAAGTGGTCGCATTAGAGGGGTTCTACTGTATATGCTTATTACAGGTCTGTATAACCACAGGTATCTCCGGAACAAATACATGGTTTACCTCCACGGGTGGACTCGTCCTAAAGGTCACAGCTCACGGGTCAAAATCGAACTATAGTAAGTCAGTTCCTGCTGGGACCTAAAGGTACATGTTGTCAGGATTAGCAGCTGCTGTTCTCATACTCTTCCATGACGTCTCTCGTAATACACCGATGACGTGTTACCAGACAAATGCAACTATGAGGCAAATTCAAAAGGTGTGTAAAGCATATAAAACAGTTGGCACTAAGTAGACAAAAAATTAACTAACTCATTCCCTCCTACTGACACCTGTTAACGCCCCTGTAAAAGTCACTTTTTGCTTTACTGTTAAGCCTTATAACAACAAAGTTTCAAAATAAAATTAATAATCTCTCATGATTGACATTTATTGGTCCTTTTATGGCGATTAAGCATGCAGAGTAGGACGATGGGGGAGTAGGAATCAATTGTTACTTAGACTGAATTGTTAGACGCTTTACAGTATATCATGTCTCTATGTAATTGAACGTCTCTGGAAATAAGCTGACAAACACACTTTCTATATCGGAGACTGCTGCTTTTGAATGTCCTTGAAACTCTACCGTAGGACTTTGCAAGGACAATCCGAATTTGTTCACCGTAAAAATGAGACAAGCTTAGCGCTAAAGTGAAAAATATGTAATACCGATAATTATACATTGCATTCTTTTTGATAAGTCATTATGGTATTATCTTTTTGATTTGTCAAATCATAAGATCGTTATTGCTTCCTGATTCACTTACAGACTTTATTACAAATAGCATTAGGTCCTGATTGGATACTATAGCCAGTTAGAATGTGTGTTTTATAATCGCTCGGGTCCGCCATACGTTACGACCAGCCTACAGGGAATATCTTCATTTATACTAAAACGCAGTGTTAAATGTAACTGATTTATCTAAAGGCACGTGTAGTAGGTAGGGCTTAACGGCTTTTGTTTTCATACTCTTCCATAGGGTATCTGGGAAAACTTTATACACCAATGACTGCGCCTCAAAACCGGTTTCACTCCCCCAGTGACTTTTGTCACTGACCTTTCCGGGGCGGTATTTCCATCTTCCCCCCTATTGTATATTTGTTTTGTCTTTGTGCGTCTCTTTACGTTTTGATAATTATGTACATTTGCTGTGTTTTCTTGTGTTGCTGTTCGGGCGACTGTTTGTTCTGTAGGTGGTGATTCCTGCATGGCTCATATTTGTACTTGTTCCTGACAAATGCAATTGTGATACATATTTAAAAATGTGTAAGATATATAAAAAGCATTTGCCACTAAGTAGACAAATATATGAGAACATTATCAAAACATGATACGTGCATTACCTCACTCTGCTGTAAATGTGAAACGGGCTCTTAACCCACTCCCTCCTAGTCTATTTTAGACCCAATTGTTTCAAAAGATGTATTTTATAGAGGCGTCAAAATGCGTTACTAGTCGGGAATAAGTTAAGCAACTTATATTGGCATTGTAACAACAGAGTATCAAAATAGAAATAATATTCAATCATAACTGACATTTATTGGTTGTTTTAGTTTTATGTCGAATTGGGCGGTGTGTAGGAATCAATTGTCAGACTGAAATGTTGGATACATTCCAGTATATAATGTTTCTATGTAATTCAACGTCTCTGGGAAAAAGCTCACTCACAAACACAGTTTCTATATCGGAGACCGTCGCTTACTGTTTTTGGCTGTCATTAGCACTGCACCATATGACTTTGTAAGGGAAATTTCCGAATTCTGCCATTTTGTGCACCGAAATAATGAGGTGAACTAGCACCGACCTTTATGTCAGAAAAGAGACAAATACGTAATAACCATAATTATCCAAAGCAATATATGGGCAGATAAAGTAACACCATAGATTAGAGGCAGTTATAATAAATGTTACGGTTTCATTGATATAAATTCTTACTGTAAAGTTATGTGACATTACGGTCATACGATCTAACGTGTAAGATCAACAATTTCTGTCGAAGGGCAAAACAGGTCGACAGAGCGAAAATGTCTCAGAGAGAACAAAACACATTTACATTCATAAAGTACAATAAAAACCCTCTAAAGCGACCACCAAAAAAGGACATAATTCCGGGTGGCAGAGGCAGGTGTTAGCTTAATGCAAGACGAGAGTTATGCAGAAAACTCCTATAGGAGCTTTCCGCATTACGTTCGTCCTGCATTAAGCGACCATCTGCTTATAAAGGCAGATATGATTATTCTTTAAGTGGTTGCATTAGAGGAGGGATTCTTCTGTATAAAAAAGCATTATTAAACAAACACCAATAGCCCTTTACAATGCACATTAACGTTTATTGATTGTTTGTGGTGTTGCATCTAATGTCTGATATCTGTTCTTAAGTGTCGTTCATGACGAAAAGGACAATAATGGTATGTAGGAGTTTGGGGCATAGCGAATCAACTTTTAATTGGTAAATATCTTGTTTGTTACATTGTAAAAGGTATTGTGTTACCATTTAAACCCTGGTCAGTACAATGTTGGAAAAGGTTTGCTCTTATCCTCGTCTAAAAATAGTTCGATTGATCCTGCCCATATTATTGAATGATCTAACATCAAACCCGGCAAACTCCATTCATCAATGTGAACAAATATGTTGCAGAACAAATTCACATGCACGATGTAACCCCCAAAAGTGATGCAATGAGCTAATTTACATTTGTCCACGTGACTGTCTTAGAATAATTTCAACTGAACGTGTGAGACATTTCAACCGTTATTATCTACTTTAATTTTCAAAAACAACAGCATTCTAATAAACTGCGATCTAATGTGTTACAAAGCACCAACACAATGTATATATCCGCACGCACGGCGTAGTACCCAATAATGTTGCAATGAGCTGATGTAAAACTGTTCATAACTAGAATGATTGTCTGATTAATCCTTTACTCCATGTATATTGTTGTAAGAAATAAAAGCATCATGTATATTAATTGTTATAATAGCACACAGCCACATGCATTTTTGGGCATGACAGAAACAGTAGAATCTTACTTATATCACAAGCAAACGGAGCAGATACTGGTCAGATGACTCATACAGGAGTCATCTGATCTGAGTCTCCTCTGTTTGTAAAGGCTTGGAAAGGTGTGTCTATAGAGTAAAGGATTAAGATAAAAACAATGTTTACTATTGTCGTTCTTTCATTGAGCTGTAAAGCTATCGACTGCGGCTGCACTGCGGTTGTTGTGACTTGGTGCTTTTGGTGTTTCTGCATATCCATCATTTTCTGGCGATACGTCAACTAGTCCGGTTGCGCACAGCGTAATAAAGGCTTACGAATCAATTATGCTTTCGTCCATATTAATATATATTTGGGTATATGTGGTGTATGTGCGTGCGTGCGTGTGCGTGTGCGTGCGTGCATTTGTGCGTGCGTTTGTGCGTGCCCGCGCGCACGCGCGGACACACTTCGTTTGTTGTAGCTTGGTGCTTTTGTGGTACCTTCATATCCATCATTTTCTGGCGTTTCGTGACCTAGTCAGTGACACCGTGTCCCAGACTTCAAAGCATCATATTTAGTGTCACAGAGGTCTTGTCCCATCCAAACCAATACGATTCTTTTCAATCAGGTGATTTATGACGTTACTTCATATTACTCTTGTTATGGTGCCATATATTGTCTTGTATGTTTCGATGATTTGGGCTGTTTGGCGGGAACGCACTTCATTGGTGCTTGTTGGTTGCTGTGGACTTTCGTGGGGCCTTTTCGGCCTGACTTCTATTCTATATTTGTTTACAAAAAACCGTTAAAAGGTGTCTGTATCAGGCAAATAGTTACAGAGCACGACAGAATAGATGCGACATGAAACAAAGTGAATAGTCTATAAATGTATGTTCTTCAATCAAAAGGTAGAATTGAGCATTAATTATTTCATAAATAGGTTATTATAAAATGTGTAGCGTTTCAATAATAAAACAACCAATTTAAACCAAAAACAAGTACAATGTATATTTATAGGAAGATAATACAATGCCAATCATATCTATATAACATCATACACAAACAGAGCAGACACTGATCAGACGGCTCCTATAGGTCTACTCTGTTTCCAAAGACGTAGAAAGGCGTATTTATGGAGTAAAGGGTTATATAAAAACTATAGACCTAACCTTTACCCATCTGTAATAAAGATGTTTGATCAAATTATAAGTTATGGCGTCACATCTTGTCTATTCGCTAAGTTTGATTGAGATTTGATTTTACGGCGCTGCTAATACGATGACGTTCATTTAATTCTGTCACTGGTGTTCTACAAGGCGTATTTTAGGACTCAATGTAAGCTTACTTCAAACATTCGAAGTAATCACTTTTGACGGAAATACACTTATCTTGTCTCGAAATTCAATCAGTGAAGGCATCCAGGTAGACTTTTCTGGGCAGATGCTGGACAATGGCAGTACCCAGAGAACTTCGAGAGTTATGCCGACGTCCCCTCTAGAGAGGTGAAGGGAACAGAAAACACCACAGGGGCTTTGTTCTGGTGAATATGTCGGTTGTGACAGCTGTACCACCTTGTCCATGAAATTCCTGAACCAGTGCACATTAGAGTGCAGCTGTATTGCCGTGAATAAGGCACATGTCTGTTTTTCCTGTTGCAGATCTACGCTTTTCATAGTACTTCTTCACTTTAGACAGCACCTGGTCCTTGTAAAACCTTCCTGTTACTGTTCTGCATCGGGATTTGAGTAATTGGTCCCTCTGAATTAAATATATGGCATACAAAACTTTCCCCGCGCTTTTAATCGTTTGGCGATGATCGGCCTTACTGGGTATTTGCGCAGTCATTATTTATTGTTGGCGCGTCTCTGGAGCGCAAAATAATAAATCTGGCAATTTGCATGCGGTTGGCCTTCTGTTCGCCAGTCAATAGACGAGGGACCCACCAAGCACAAACCTTTCTAAGTTTTAACCCTTGCGCCGCCATAATCTTATGAACTGACCCCGATGATATGCCGACACTGTCAGCTATCTCTTTCACTGTAGGTTTGGCATCCTGTTGAAGTAGTTCTTCTACAGAATCAATGTTAGCTGTAGTAGTAGTAGTAGTTCTTGGCTGACCAGGACGGAGATCGTCTTTAAGTCAGTTTTACCATCTTAATAATTTTCTGTGCCACATAAAAACTGACCTTTTCGATACTGCATATCACCCATGTATCTGACACAATTCAGCATGTATCTTAGAAACTGGAATATTCAGAGTAACTCGGACCTTAGTATAGACTCTAATTCCAAGGCTGGTCAGTGTTTGTGTTACACATAGTAACTGGACAGCATACATGACTGAACCTGATTAAACCTTAAATAACTTTTGTTTGACCGAGCGAATTTGAACAAAATTACACCCCATTATTTAAAATCACCTAATAGTGAAATAGTCCTAATTCGCACGTGATTATTACAGCCGCGTGGAACGGTGACCCATTAGTAACAGAATTAAATGAACACCCCGTTGTATGTTGTGGGTTTTGAGCAGGCAAGGAACAGTTCTGAAGGCCATGTATATATTTGTGAGCGTGCTCTTTATGTATGCGTTTGGCGTTGCTATGGACTATTCCTAATTTCCTGCCTGGTTTCTGATCTATTTTGTGTCAATTTGATGATCGTCACAATACAGATACAGTCGAACTTCAATATCTCTAACTCGGAAAATTCGAGGTTTTGGATAAGTCGAAGAAAAAATATCGTCCTTTAAAGATTTACAATACAGATTTTGTCTAAAATGTATCATTATACAACTTTTTGCAGATGGAAAGTAATGCTGAAAGCTCCCACAGGATCTTTCAGCATTACTTTAGACCTGCATTAAGCTGTGAACTTCAGAAGTTATTCAGATTAGAAATAGGATGTCTCGAACTGTTGTTATCTCGAAGTGATTTGTATGGTCCCTTGAAGTTCGAGATATCGAAGTTCAACTGTATATATGTATATTTTACACAAATCACCATTTGATGAGGTTTTTCCTTGACACATATACATATCATTTTAATATGGAAAAATAGTCAAACAGGGAGAGCCACACACGAAATGACACCGCACCAAACACCATCTAACAAGAAACGGTAAAGTCACAAGACAAAACATAACAGGACGCATATCAAGACAAAACACATTAAACATTAAGCATATTAAACAACAAAATTGACCGTAGGCTGAAAGCAGGAGTGCCGCCTTGGTACGGCCAGCAGCCCCAAAAAAGGGCTACTGGGGGACTTAAACCTGGTTTACGGTACCCAACCTCGTCCTTATCCCACTTTCACCAAAGTCAAAATGTAAATAAAATTCCCCCTCCAGACAACTCCACAACATGCATAACGATGTCTGCCAAAATGAAAATGATTTGAAAATAAACGTTAGAGGTAAACAAGCGACGTCATCATGTAAATGACGCCATAATTTAAAAGTACGGGAAAACTATTTGAAACACTTCTACACCGACATTTAATAAAAGATAAATCGCAAGAAGATACAATTACTAGTGGATATTAAGCATGCGCAACTGTTTTGTTTGAAAAAGAATAAACGTGACATCGTAGACATGTACTCGATGACTATTCAGGTCAGAGCAGCTGTGGAGAAGTCATTTGGGGTACGACAGAACTGGCAAAATACAAATATCTAATTTCCTCCCTCCGTAAACGGGTTTAAGAGGGAATCTTCATAGAGTATTAAGCCTTTTCCGTCGTCGCACAAGCAAAGAGGAAAGCATAATGACCAACTGTAAAGGGGTCGACCACCAAGCATGTAGTGTGCTGCAATATAGAGGGGTCATATCCCTTTTTAATGAATTGTTTTATACGTTTGACAAACAAAGTATCAAAATATGTGTGTCCAATAATTTTTCGAAGTTTGTAAATGACATCACCGTAAAACTCCGGATGTGAAATACCTAACTTTAGAAAAGTACGTAAATTACAATTGTATTTGCTGATGAGTAGAACATTACGGTGGTAAAATTTTGAAAATGTTTTACGAAGTTTGTCATATCTGTAGCCCTGTTTTAGTAGTTTTTCAGTGATAATAAGGTTACGATTGTTAAAATCATCAACAGAGGAACAAGCTCTAGCAAAACGAATAAGCTGAGAAATGTATACACCGTAACATGTAGCTCGGGGAACATCCCCATCCAAATGAGGATAGTTAACTATTTTAAAATTAAAGTCATCCCTTTTGTCATAAATTCCAGAAGAAATTGTTCCATTGTTTATAGATAAATTTAAATCTAAAAAGGCTGCAGATATGTCAGAACTATTTGCTTTATTAAGCTTGAGCTCCCTAGGGTAAATTGAGGTTATCATAGAATCAAAGTATGGGTTATCAATATTAAAAATGTCGTCTAAATAACGTGCTGTATTGTTAAAGGCATTGATGACATCCGCCTGTGAATCGCTGTTAAGGTTAAGCATAAAATCCCGTTCATAACAAAATAAAAACAAGTCTGCAATTAAAGGAGCACAATTGGTTCCCATGGGAATACCAATGACCTGGCGATAAACAGAATTACCAAAACGAACAAATATATTGTCTAACAGAAACGTAATAGCGTCACAAAGATCTAAACATGTCCACGATGTATATTTATTTGTAACGTCATTGGTAAAGAACGCATGTCTAGAATTACAGGCAATAAATGATACTTTTTCTCTGGCAAATGTTTTATTTATAAGATTAGTAAGTTTGATCTTAATTAGATCGTGTGGTAATGTGGTATAAAGTGTAGAAAAATCATAAGTGCTTATAGTGTTAGCTTGGTGTTGCTTGATTTTTAATTTAGTTAAAACCTCATTGAAGTTTTTTATAGACCAAAAAAGGTTAATTCCTGAATTCTCATAAGCTTTATCGCAGTAACGCTTGACATGTTCTTTGACTGCTGTTAGACACGATGTAATTAGTTTGGATAGTGCAGTTGTTGTGCATGAGACAGAATGTGCTATGAAGCGTGATTTATAAGGCGTTTTATGGAGTTTAGGTATCCAGTACATCGTAGGAAGTTTATGATGTGTGATTAATATATCAGCATTGAACTGTTTACATTTATTAACATGTTCAGATATTATGTCGTTTTCAGACTTAGAGACCACAATATATGACTTTGTCTTAGTTAGTTCTTGTTCTAAAACATCCACATAATAAAGTCGTCAAACGATAATTACATTGTTTGACGCTTTATCAGCTGGGACAAACACGTATTTAGAGTGAAATTCTTGTATACTATTTTTTAAGAAGCGAACTGAAGTCTTAGGTTTAGGCGGAAGAAGGTGAATGTTAGATTTGTAAAACGCGATACGTGTATCCATTATATTTGAAATTTGTTTTATCCATTTTGTAAGGGCATCATTGTCTGCATGTTCTCGGCGACACCATTTTACACTGAAGTCTAACAAAGATTCTATAATTTTGCTACGGCAGATTTCGAAATCTATCAAAGAACGTAGTCTGTATTTAGGTCCCTTAGTTAGTAAAGTACGGAGACGTTTGTTTTCGATAATGTCAAAATTGCCTGTAATAACATGACCAGCCTCGGCGTAACAGAACTTAGAAGAATTACAATTTCAACTAACAGGAGTATTATTTACAATATTAAGGTCCGATACAATTTTATTGTAATTAAAAATAGTATTCCTAATAGGTATTTTGTACTTATAGCAGATAATTGGAGATTCTAAGTTTTTGAAATAGGCTGGGATGGTATTAATTACGTTTTTATCGCGAAATATTGATTGTAGATCGATAAAATCTATACCTTTATTAACAAAAGGAATTTTCAAAAAATATCTTTTATGGGCAGACACTGAATCAACGTGTGGTCGAAGAACATGCCGAGTGTAGTTCTGAATGAAAGAAGCTGTATTATATAAAGGGTCTGTTCGTAAGATCACTTTGTCTGCTTCTATGTCAATGTCTCTTATGGAAGAAATAGACAAAGAACATAGACGAGAGAGCATAGTATGTTTGCCAGATTGTAGACGTATATTGTGTAAATCTGAAACAGACGTTTTAAGTCGAGCTTTGCGTTTGATATTGCCGTTTATACGTAAACCATGTGATCTGGTTTTTCGTTTTCTAATTGAGTAAATAGAAAATATATCAATGTTAGGGTCTTTAGAAATATTTCCGGTTTGATATATGTTATCATTTAGGCCTAAAGGGAAAGGTGTCTGTAAATGTTTTATCCATTTGAGTTCTGCCATAAATCTGGCTTTAGATTTGATGCTGTTTGTAGAATTATAATCATAAACAAGATGTTCAACTGGCTGGACTGTAATATCTTTAAATGAATGACCCGATTTACGAAAATGCTGGTATAGAACATTTTTAATTTTATTATTCCGGCATTGATATATATGCTCACGAAATCTAGTTTTTAGTGAGCGTCCAGTTTGTCCTACATATTGTATACCACAGAGTGGTGCATTTCACGTTAAAACGTAAATCACATGAGAAGTTTTACAGTTAATATTTGATGTAAATTTTGTGGTAAAAACTCTACCATTAATTGTAGATTTAATAGTAGAATTACAAGATAGATATTTGCAGCACATACACCTCTTAGCATTGCACTTATCAATGGTTGGATACATTCTACGTCTTCCGTGCAAAATCCGTTTATTTTGAATTATATTAACTACAGTACTATGTTGAATAGATTTATGTAACGGAGAAAGTACCACTTTTGGGCCATTGTGAAAACAGTTGTTAATAGAAACAGAAGGTAGGTGGAACGATTTTGCAGAATAAAGGTTTAGTGGCTTTAAACACAATGAAGGTTGAAACGATCTAAAATTACCATTTTGTGGAATTTGCACAGATGTCGTAGAATGTAGTTTTAAAGTTTTAGGTTTGCTTGTAGTTGTATTCATAGTTTAGTTGTAAGTAGAGGGGCATCATACTGTGTTCAACGATACATGGGTATTTAGATGGATAGTTATTAAACATGATCCTGTAAATGTATGTATATTTTACCAGATCTGTATATTGCAGGTTAAATGTCATTACTGTTGTATTTTGTTACATTCTCTAATTAAGATTGTTTGCCATTGTTTTTTCATTGCTATTTGCATTTGCCATTCGGGAGTTGTTGTGTAAACATCTTCATTATGTATATTATAGCAGATACTCTGTATCTTGCCGTGTTGTCTTTACATCTGTATACCAAGATGCCTTGAATCCACACATTATTGTTGTCACGTACAATGAAGGCAACAAGTCCCAACTACCGTTGAGTTAAGGTTGTGACAATGCCATGGTCAACTCTTTTCTTTTCAATGCAATTATAAAACTTCAACTAATTAACATCCACATAATCATTATTTATTTAATGACTAATCATCAGGCAAAGGAATAAATAGTCACTTACGGTCAGATGGAACGAACGTTACGCTATGAAAAAAGGTAACGACGATAAAAACCAGTAATCATCAATCAGTATTCTGTCAACATAAAGCGGGTACTATACAGGTTTATCTTTCATAGTGTCTGTTTCTACAATTGAGAACAAAATATTAGATACAGTAAAACCTCTCTAAACCAGAATACTAGTCGAGAAGAATCTAGAAGAATCTACGTTTAGACAGGTGGCTGCTTAATGCAAGGTGAACGTCATGCAGAAAGCTCCTCTAGGAGCTTTCTGTATGACTTTCACCTTGCATTAAGATGCCATGTGTCTCTCGAACTATGTACCAAAGTTGACGTCCGATCTGGAGGGATTCGATTGTATATAGAACAAGAAATACTATTGATGCGCATTGCATATTGTGTAAATATGTCATCGCACAAATTAACCCGTTAACTGATAGAAAAGTCTGTCTTTTCATGTCATTGCAAACAGAGTAGATCCATATAGACAGTTGCCCCTGTAGGAGATGTCTGAACAGGACCTGCTCTGTTTGCTTATGGAATAATATGGGTTTGATTCTACCGTTCAGAAACTGATATTAGTTGCCATACTCATTAACCATTATAACTATGAAATCATGAATATTTGCAACTTTTTTCATGTGTTCCATTGTCCATGTTCATTTTATCCCTTAAGTGACATTGGTTAGGTCTGTAATTCATAATACAGTAAATCCCCCTAAACCCAACGTTCAATTTAGTATAAGTGTTGGCTTTGGAGACAGGTGACAGTTTAATGCAGGGTGAAAGTCATGCAGAAAGATCCTTTATCAACTTTCTTCATGGCTTTCACCTTGCATTAAGCAGTCACCTGCCTAAAATATTTAAGTTCTTCTCTACTAAAATTCCCGTGTAGAAATGCTTTACTATACGTTTTATAAGATAACAAATTACCATATTCAATTTTTCAGTGCAAACTTACAAAGCCAAACAATCACACCTACTTATTAATTATAGAAACATCTGATCGCCTGGCTACCGACACTCATCGGAAGTTTTAAATTAGCACTATTAGCTAATTATTATTAGCTACTCAGACCGCTATAGATTTCAGTGCAAAATACTGAGTGCAGCAGATAGTTGTGTACTCAAACGTTTAGAGTATTCAGTCAGGATACACGAGTCCATTTAGTATTTTAGAATGCAAATACAGTTAAAACCATATCGACAGGACGTTCAATCTAGTATAAATATCGGCCTTGGAGACATGGCCTGGCAGCTTAATGCTGGGTGAAAGTCATGCAGAAAGCTCCTCTAGAAGCTTTCTGTATGACTTTCACATTGCATTAAGCAGACACCTGCCTAAAAGTATCGACATTCTTCTCTTCTTACATTACGGTTAAGATGTGTTTTACTGTACATGTCACACGATAATAAAATACCATATTCAGTGCAGCTCATAAAGCAGCCCGATCACATCTACTTATTAGTTATAGAAATAACTGACAATATGTTAAGAGTATACATGTATATTGCTTTATCGGATGATATTTTGGTTTGGTTTGGTTTGTATCAAAGAAACAAAAATGAGTCATGCAGGAAACACCACATACAGAACAAACAGTCGCCCGAACAGCAACACAAGGAAACAGCAAATGTACATAACTATAAAAACAACAAGAGACGCACAAAGACAAAACAAACATACAATAGGGGGAAGATGGAAGTTTTGCGTAGCTTTAACAGTATTTCAGTCATAACACGACGTCCAACTAATTACAGGTGGAGGAAGACATCAGAAGTTCTTCTTCACAAAGTGACGATTCTAAAGAGTGGTCACAACATAGGGTTTGATGGAGGCATAAAGAAAATACGATGGGAAAAGGTTGTTTCTTGAGCCTTGTTGTTTCGGAAGCAGTGACATGCGTTGTTGTAAGGAGGGAATCGTTATTGAGAGGGCCGTTGTAGGGAGGGGCACTGTACAACACTGTTGCGATAACAAAAAGTAGAATATATTGCAACTTGCAAATCTCTACAATGGGAATACTAACAATATGCATTATATGTATGGGGAAACAGTTTACGGTCGCCACACGGCACATATAACACTGTAGTAAAACAAAATAGAATAGATTGTCACTTACAATCAAAACCAAGTTCAGACGACTCCTGATCAGGGTCTAGTTTGTTTGTTATGGAATGACATAAGTTAGATTTTACACTTTGTGTCATAGCAAGATGGTTATAATGCTATTGTAAAATTCATCTAATTAATATCAATAAAATCATTATTTCGTACAAGAATATGTATTCGGTTAAAAGTTTTAAATAGATGTGATGCTGAGGATTAAAAACTTCAACCACCTCTAAATTCGAAATTGCTTGATAGATTCAAACAGAATTATAATTAATTTGCTTTTATATAAACCCTCTAAAGGGTGTTCGCCCTGTTTTATCGGTTCCTCGTAGCTGCGTTCGATTGTCATGTAATTTCTCCGTTCAGACTACTCCTTTGTACAACACAATGAGGCAATGAGTCCGTTCTTGATGTTTCCACTTCAAAGACCAGGAATGTTAATGACCGTTTCAGTCCAATAATATATGCGTTTGTTTATTGTTGGAATTCTGTCATCTTGTTAGATGTTCCAAAGAAGGTCAAACTACATAGGATATTCTTAAACACTGAACTTAATTACAGTAACACGAATATTTTCCGATGCTTCTATATGCCCGCTGTTTGGTTACCAGTTGAGATGTATCATAATGAGCACACGTAATAAAAGTCTGTATTATTTAAAATTCTTAATTACTATCAGTAATGTGCGAGAAAGTTTTACATCAAGGCAGGTAACACTACACTATAATGTGACATTAAATATATGTTTATCAGTACAAAAACAATTACCTTCAATTGGAACATTCATGTTTTGATTAGAGAAGCATATATGATGCAATGTAGTTAATCACTGTAGTCAGACGTTTTGCACTGCAAATACGTTGTATAATTACCACATTGAGCATATACAGTAGAACCCCTCTAATGCGACCACTTAATGCATAAACATGGCTGCCATTATAAGCAGGTCGTTGCTCAATGCAGGACAAAAGTAATGCAGAAAGCTCTTAGAGGAGCTTTCTGCATTACTTTTGTCCTGCATTAAGCTACCATCTGCCTCTAACACCCAGAATAATACCTCTTCTAGATGGTCGCATTAGAGGGGTTTTACTGTAATTACCATCTGGACCAGGTAAGAAGCTACACTATAGTAGATATTTTATTGACTCTGCATTATGGCATCCTTTCGAATTGATTCTTAATCCTGTTATTTAGGGATTGTATTGCAAACATTACGTACAATTTAACAGCACTGGAAGGTGTGTTTTATATAAACTCGGGTACACAATATACACATGTATATACAATGACTAGCCTACTAAATATTCAATGCCTTACTCTGAAAAACACTTTTTAATGTAACTAGTTTGCTTAAAGATATACGGAGGTCAAGATTAACAGCATTTGCTTCTCAACGTCTCTGAAACAAACAACGTATCACATCCGCATGTTTATACCAATAGTGACTTGTTACCTGACAAAGCCGAGAGCATTAATAGTCTTAATTGACATTCATTGGTCGTTATGTTGGCTGTTTTGCTATTATGTATATCGAGTAGGACGGTGAGTTGGAATGAATTGTTACTTAGCCAACACTTTACAGTATTTTATGTTTCCATATAACTGAACGTCTCTGGAAACAAACACAGTGTCTATACCAGAGACCACTTATTACTGTGGTTGTCTGTCATTGACAAAGTACAGTACCACACGACTATGTCAGAGAATTTTCCAAGATGTCGTAAAAGGATATAATACATCTAACATGTATGGTGGCCAATTTCTGCCACTTCGTGTTGCCATGACTTTGCCCAGAAGGCTGACCCTATTTATTGTTGATAGAACGAAACGTCATCGTCTCGAAACGTGAGAACAATACATGTTTATAAAACATAAGTATAAATTAGACTAGAGGAAGATCACATAAATAGTCCTTCGCAATTAGCAGGTCAGAGCTCCAGATAAGATGCGTAAATTAACACATTTTCAAGAATAACTTCTTTATTTCTCCACCAAACCCTATGCTTTAGAAGTGTGCACATCACAGGGATTTGTTTCAGTATTTGAGTACAGACTTTTATTTGTTGCCATGAATCAACTGTTAATTGGTTAATTGAAATGCATTGAAATCTCAAATCTAAACGTTCGTTCAATAGATACATTGTGAAATATCTGCTGATAACAAAGAAACTGTAATCGGTCATAATTTCCTATGATTCTTTTCTAATGCCTTTGTACATTTGCCAGTGCATGGAAGATGAAATGAAAGAGTGTTTTATGTGTAATTTCCAAAAAAAGAAACTAGTTTTTATGAAACTATTTATTAACTGACTGCTTCATGTCCTCATTGAATTTATACGATATAACTTCGCCTGTTTATATTACAAGTAAAAAATTGCTGTTCATGTACAGCAAAGTGAGTAAGTGCTGCAACAGAGCAAAGCTTACCATTATGTAAACCTAATTCTTTGATTAATAAGTATTAAATGATATTTGAGTGAAGTGTATAGTGTTTATTACTTGAGTATGAAAAGCAAAGTAGTTTTAAACAGTATAGACAATGGTAAAATACCATTTTTATTTCGAGTATACTAGAAAGGCTAGTCTTCTGATGCTGATATGAATTTACTCTACTAGGAATTAATCAGAAGAGCAAAGGTCGGGTATAGAAAAGGAACAACAAAGTTAATGATTAGTTATCTTTATTTAAAAAAAACCTTCTAATTAATATACAGGGTGTCCCAGAAAAAACGGAACCCTAGATCAAATGTGTATTTTAACCAATGTAACCAGACACATTAAACTACAAATACATATTGCTGTAGATAAGTCATTTGTGCATATGTCTGCCACATTTCTCAAAAAAACATGTATTGGTTTAAAAGATATGAGTGTTTTAATGAATGCACCTAAAATCTGTTTTAACATGATATTCGTACATTGCATAGTCCATGCCTATATCATGTTTAAAACGGAGTTTTGTGTGCTTTCATTTAAATGCTGATATCTTAAAAACCCATGAATATGTTTAGACAAAATTTCTACAACATATGGAAAAATGTTGTCTCTACTAAGCTACATGTGTATACTTTTAATTTAAGCTAGCAATATTGACAGAAATGGGATAACTTGCAGGTCTTAATCCCGGGTTCCGTTTTTTATGGGACACCCTGTACAGTAGAAAAGGAACACTTTTGGCATTGATAGGCTGGTAGCATAATCAAAACTACTAAGTAAATGACAATGAGGGACATTATTTAGTTGTTTGCTTTTGATGAATGTAGAAGCGTTCTAAAACAAGAGAACCATGATGGCCCTGATATCGCCCAGAAGACAATCAGAGGAAAAGATTTTCAAAGTTTTCATCTTATGTTTCTATAGAAAACTGGACACCTCTCGGGCGGGGCCTTATTTGACCACAGGGGCATAACTGATAAACATTTTATAAAGGAGTTTTCAATATATATTTATATAGAAACCTGGCCATCCCTGTGATGGGGCCACATTGATATAACCTAGAGGATCTGAACATGTAGAGGACCTACACATGATGCTATATGCCAAATATGAAAACTGAGAACCTTCAAGTTTCAGAGGAGAAGATTTTCTAAGCTTTCACTATATGTTTCTATAGAAATCTTGCCAGCCTTGGCGCGGGGGCACATTTGACCCTAGGGGCATAATTTATATATTCTTTGTAGAGAACCTAAACATGATGCTATGTGCCAAATAGGAAAGCTGAGAACCTCCCAGTTTCAGAGGAGAATATTTTCAGAGTTTTAACTATATGTTTATATAGAAAACTGGCCACCCCTGGGGTGGGGTCAATTTTTATCCCAGGCGCATAATTTGTATAACCTTTGTAGAAGACCTTAAGCTAATGCTATGTGCCAAATATGAAAGTTTAGAACCTTCTCATTTCAGAGAAGAAGATTTTCAAAGTTTTCATTATATGTTTCAATAGACAACTGGCCAGTCCTATGGCGGGGCCACATTTTACCCAGGGGCATATTTTATATAACTTCTGTAGAGGACCTGAACATGATATTGTATGTCAAATATTAAAGCCGAGAACCTTCCAGTTTCAGAGGAGAAGATTTTTACATCTATAGAAAACTGGCCACACCTGGGGCGGGGCCACTTTTGACCCTAAAGACATGCTTTATATAACTTTTGTAGAGGACATACATATGCTGTTATATACCAAAGATGAAAGCTGAGAACCTTGTAGTTTCGGAGAAGATTCTTAAAGGTTCAAATTGTTGATGACTGGCGATGGATGACGCATGCCAACGGACAACGGACATCAGGCGATCCCAACATCTAACTCTGAGCATTTGTGCTCTGGTGAGCTAAAATGCACGGGTCCTTTTATTTGAAAATCTTTGTTTTTATCATTGAAGCACATGTCGACCAAGTTAAAGTTTACATTGGTATAATGAATAAATTATATGGATGAACATAATTTTGTGAAATGAAATAAGGACCTATCCTTCTTCGAAGAGTAGCAAGGGGAAATAGACAATTAATGTTCCTCATTACAGCATGAGCAAAATCAAGAATTTTTAACCTTTTCAACGTTTAGTTTATCTATACAGAAATGTATTTTTGGTGAATATTTTATTGAATAAATCATTTCGAACAATAGAAAAACATTTTTTCATGGACAGTAATAGTGTTAACTGAGATATACCATATTTAAATATAATTATCTCTTGTCTTTTAGGATGGGGATGGAATAAGGGTGAGGTTGGGCGCCCATAAACCGGTTTAAACCCCCGGTGACTTTTGTCACTGACCGTTCCAAGGCGGTACTTCCATCTTCCTCCTATTGTATGTTTGTTTTGTCTTTGTGCGTCTCTTGTTGTTTTTTCTACCTATGTACATTTGCTGTTTCCTTGTGTTGCTGTTCGGGCGAGTGTTTGTTCTGTATGTGGTGTTTCCTGCATGACTCATTTTTGTACTTTTAAATGTGGCAGACGAAAATGAAACAGTTTCTTTAGGATCTTTCAGATCTGAGTTTACTCTACAAAGATGTTTAAATGTATATGTGGGAGAAAATCAATGACAACAAAAGAACAGTGAAATATACAAGACTTTCTACCACAAGTAAACAACTCAAAAACCTCCAATGAGACTATAGAAATAAGTGAATAATTTAATCGTTTCAGAACCAAGTAACGTTTATGTTCGATGCAGACATTTTGACACCAAAATATGAATTTACTAGGAACTAAATACATTTTACAGATATTGTAATGAATTCGCTAACAGTGCAGATTCTGATCAGATGGCTCATAAAGAATGTCCTAGTTGGTTTTGGTTGATATTAAAACTATGTCGCGAGAATTAGTTGTTATCCAATTAACTACGAGTTTGAAGACTGAGTATGTTTCTTTTCATATACTATACAAATCATTTGAGTGCATTTCCAATATTTAACTAAAGACGTTGAACATTCTGTTTATTTTATACACATTCGTGAATTCTAAGTGAAAATACAACTTCTAAGACAAAACAATGATATTGTCACCAGTGACGATATCACATATGAAATTAATCTAACAGAAATATTTATAAGAAAAATTTGTAAGTATATAATTAAATATTTCTAACGAAAACTTTATAACCTTTAAGTATATAACCTGCCCCCAGTAGTTTCATTTTCAAACAGAAATGTTCAAAACCAGATGACAGGTTTTTTCATAGTCAGCATAACTGAAATGCAACAAGTAAAGAACGTAAATAAATGTTTAAGCTTTATAAATAATACAAATGTCAAGACAACATCCAAACGGCGTATATCTTTGTACACAATAACTCTTTGACTGCCATTGGAATAATATCTATTCAATGTGTGGGTAATTTCACCATTGTTGTCTACTTCTGATCAGAATATCAAAACGAATGGTTATTGCTGAAGCACATAATGAATATAATTACTCGGTGTTTCATCTTGATCCAAAATAATTGTAAAGCACCAACGCAAAATTGGAAAGGTTTTGCACTTACCTCGTCTGAAAATAGTTCCAATGATCTCGCTCATAACATAAATTGTTATAACATCAAACCTGGCATACTCCATTCATCAATGTGATCAAATGTGTTGCAGGACAAATCTACATGCGCGGAGTATCGGCCTATAAAATTGCAACAAACATTCGTACATTTGTTCACAACTTATGACTGGCTTAATTATTCTTTGCTTTTCTTGAATTAATCTGTCAAATTACATATTATATATGTGGATCATAGAATACTTATGAAATGAACTTAAACTTAAGTTAATCAATGCCCAAAACAAGTTGTCTTCGTGACAAAAGTGTGAGAGATAATTAATTCTTATTGACTGGAATATAGCAAAAGCTAGAGGTATTAACCCATTTGCTCCTACGATCCCATATATGGGACGTAAGCAAACAGTGTAGACTCTGATCAGACGCCGCATAATGCGGCGTCTGATCAGAGTCTACACTGTTTGCTGATAGGAAACTCAATATAAAACAAAACAAAAAATGAAAATTTAGACCAGACACCCCTTAGATAAAAAAAATAGACTAATCCAATATATAAGCATGGATGAATCCACTGGGAGCAAATGGGTTAATTAAAACAGGCACTATTTACAGACAGGCCGTAAGGTGAAATGAGTCTATGAAGTAGGCTTGACAACAAACAGCAATTACAATGTTGATGAAATTTGATATTGTACCAAATAGTGTTTTTGAATTGCTAGAAGAAAATCATAGTTGTTTTCAGGTTGGCCTTCTACAGCAGATCTGCTAGTGCATTATATATTTGCTTTATTGTAATCCGAGGTCCAGATAAAATGCGCAAATTAAAACATTTTCAAGAATAGCTTCTTTATTTTTCCATCAATCCCTATACTGTTATCACTCTTTAGAATCGTCTCGAAGAGACGATTATAAAGAGCGGTCACAGTATAGGGTTTGGTGGAGAAATGGCAATTTTAGTAGTTAGGTACACAGCTTTTTCTGCAGATCTGGTTGTAACCATTGCCCCGTTGTGTAACAAAACATATCTGCTCAGGATCTGGTGCAAGTGTGACTACTTCCACTTTGATGAAACTTTGTTAAAACTACTGATCGAGTGTCAAACAGCTTTGTTCCTGATGAGATACTCCTATGAAAACGAGTCAGATCGCTAAAAGCGGAAAGTGGGTTAATGATTAGAGATATATGTTTGTTGTCAAGAATATATGTTTGTTGTCAAGAATATTCAATTTGGTTTTTTAACAGGCAGTTGGCAACATATTTACAGAGCTACAGATAAAGTTTTTGTACCCAAATACTAAAATCGTTATTTCTCTACCAAGCTGTATACTGTGACCACTCTTTAGAATCGTCTCTCGTCTAAAGAGTGGTCACAGTATAGGGTTTGGTGGAGAAATAAGGGGGCTATTCTTGAAAATGTTGAAATTTACGCATCTTATCTGGACCTCTGTACTTATGTTTTCATTACAATTCAACTACAAAAAGACGTCAAAACTAAATGATAGATATATTATTTCATAGGCAGCCACCTCAGCTAAAAGCGTTGCCCTCTTGTCTTTGGAATGAATGCTTGGCAAAGTTCAAATAACAAGTGTCCCTATGCACATTAAAGATGTGTTCATGTGTTGTGAAACAGTGGGCTGATAAAGCTCATGTTGTTTCATTTGATCACAACATAGATAATGTCAAAACAGAAATATATGTATATATATATTGCTATTCTACCACGTTAGACGTGTATTGTGATATGCCAGACTACTACAATTGCCAAGTCTATCTGATGAATTACGTCATTATTTACCTTGCTACAGACATACAACTGTAGGTTTGATGGCTTATTTTTCTAATCATTGATATAGGAAATTCTAATATATTGCTGTGCACGCAAGGCAGTTGAATGATCTGATCTAAATTGGGCCTAGTGGTTCTGAGATCCAGATCAGTAGCTCAGATCAGCAACTGGGAGACATGATAAAACAACAAAGTCAGGTTCTGTCGATTCAAAATGTTTCTACGTTTTACTTCTCTCTCTGCATAGATCATTTATAAAAACATATACTGGATGTTCAAATAACCGTAGCAGCGCACATCTGCATCTATGGATTTAATAATTTGAAGCCGAAGGAAAGGATTTTTGTAACGTCAGTAGTCAAATACGTTTATTTAGTAGAAATTCACCGTATAATACTCAAATAAAATTCCATGTAATATTCTGTTAATGGATCTTGTTACTATTTACTTCAGTTTATGTGGTATGAAAGGCTTGCATTAATTTTTGCCAGAGAAAATGAATATTTCTGTCTCAAAAGGTCTTATGCGTGCTGTTCACCCTAAAGAGTTTGTTCGTCTCCTGGTTGAACGATTTTCGCCCCCGTTTATACTCTGACGGAGAAATCGATCAAAGAAAATGGTCCAGAAAGTGATCAATGGTCGATTTGACCAAACATGACCAAAGAGGTGATCAAAGAAATGGTCGAAGCCGATCACCTTTAGAATGAAAATTTATCGTTTTGACCATTTAGCCGTTAAACGGTTGAACTTATTCTAAGTGATATTTCAAATTGAAGACCCCTTTTGAAACATGCGATACATTTGACTTTAACAATTACCATAGGTGTATAAGTGGTGTCGACCTTCCGTTTCGGCATATTTGACAGACAGCACACAATTGGACGCTGTTATCCTAGTGACGTAATATGTAAACAACCCATAATGCATCAGGCAATATTGTTGCGTCATGCCGAAATTTCGCAGAAGCGTCAACAACTTTAATACAAGTCTTTCCTGCAGATGTGCGTTACTGACAACACTTATCAAATGCGGAGTTTTAGTGCCTCTAGATTTGAGAAAAAACATTGTACCTAAATCAGCGTTTGTCCGTTCCGTGTTGAGTGGGGTTCGACCGTGCCACAGGCCGGTCAAAACTCATTCGACACTGGCGAAGCAAGGACACTACAATATGTACGTACACATACAGTTATATATATTACATACATCCTAATTACCCTAAGAATTCCAACAGACAATGTTAGGCAAATATACCAGACTCAGATCAGACTGCTCGTCCAAGACCAGTTTGATCAGAGTTTACACATTTTACTACTATGTCGGTCTATTTTAAAGTTATCACAGTAATGCCAAATTGACTAATTTAGCTCTACAAATTCATGAAGATGGGAGACTGTGTGTCTAAATATTATGGGTAGTTGTGGAAGTACAGATACGTTTATAGATCGATAGTAGAAAACATGTACATTGTATTTAAGTTTCACAGCTCATTAACACCCGATAGAACGTTTATAAACACAGAAGAGAATATCAAGCATCTCATTTGCAAAAAGATACAGTAAAACCTCTCTAAACCGGACGTTCAACTTAGTATAAATTTCGGTATTTGAGACAAATTACAGTTTACTGCAGGGTAAAAGTCGTGCAGAAAGGAGCTTTCTAGGAGCTTTCATCATACATTATTCAGTCACTTGCCTAAAAGTATCTAAATTATTCTTAACTAGAATTCCGGTTTGGGGAGATGTACTGTATTATCATGAGTGATGTATCCACACACTTATCACCAGCTTTGTAATATTTCAAATACAATTCCGGTTGTTATTACAATCAAAGTTGTAACACGCTTTTGTATAACACAACGAGACAGTAAGTCAGTTCCAGATGTCTGCACTTCAAAGGCCAGAAACGCTCACTACAGTTTCGTCCTATAGTGTATGCATATGTTTATTGTTGGATTTTCGTGATAATGTTGGAACTCGTCAAGAGAAAGGCAAATTACAGTTTTCGTAAACACTCATTACATTCTTTCGATTCTTTGCAAAACATCAATATTCTTGTCCACTTGGTGACAGATAAATAGTAATAAAAATAAGCATACAGTAAAACCTCTCTATAATGGCCACTAAATTACAGTAAAACCTCTCTATAACGGCCACTAAAGTACATCACGTATTTTGTGTAAAAGGCAGGTGGCTGCTTAAAATCAAGGTGAAAGTAAAACAGAACGCTCCTATAGGAGCGTTCTGTTTCACTTTCACCTTGATTTAAGCAGCTACCTGCCCTAAACACCAACTAATTAACACAATTTAGTGGCCGTTGTAGAGAGGTTTTACTGTACATAATAAATATCTGTATTATTTGAATGAATTTCCCAATTACTGTCAGTAATTTGCTAGAATGTTTTACACCAGAACATGGGGCACTTCAAGTGTTACGTTTTGATCTATTGTTGTTTATCAGTACGAGGGAAACTACTTTCAAATAGAATATTCGTTTGATTGATACAGATCAGACAAGAATATAAGAATATTGATACGATATGCAGTTATCATCGTATGACTTCTGCACTGCAAATACCCTTTTTATTGCCATCTCGAGTACGTAAGTAGATATTCTTTTTGACTTTGCTTGTGCGATGACAGGCCGAGGGTAGTACTCTATGACGGTATACTCTTGAACCCAGAAACGGGATGAGCTTACTAGACTCATGTATTGCCTTTTCCCTGTCATGTCCTTAAAGGCTTCCCTGCAGTTGCTCTGACTTCAGCAATGTCATTGAGTACATATTTGACGGACTTTCAAAGTTTGTATGCTATGTTTTACATTTTGTACTGTGCTAAGCGTCTTCTATGTTGTGGGGAAGTCCGGCGGGGATACCTTTATTTATACTGTTTGTTTAGCTAGGGTGGCTTTGAGATAAGTGTATGGTTAGGACGTCCGTAAAACGGTTTAAACCCCAGCGGTGGTTTTGCCACTGGCCGTTCCAAGGTGGTGACACTTGTTTTTGTTGTACTTGTGTGTTTGTTCAGGTTTATAGTTTTTGTCTCGTGTATGTGCATGTTTGTGTGTGTTCACCCTTATATTTGTATTGGTCTGGTGTCGTTGTTCTTGTGCGCTTGTTCTTGTTTAAATGTTCCATCACATATGTGTATTACTTGCTTTCTATCGATGTTTTGGTGATGGTTGCGTTTAGAGCGTGACTTTTCCTACTTGACTTTACTACTTTTTCATCTACATTAAGCATTTTAAGTGCCAGCATTGTCGTCGGCTCGACACATTACATTTTCGTCTGCTGCAGGTTTAAGAGTGGTTGGTTGATCAATGTCTTTATAAAAGAATAAACATACTGACAAACAGTCTGTATCAAAACTGTTTGCGTATGATATATTCAGTCTACTGAAAGGGGTTAATGCATTATCATTTCGATTTGTCAATTTACAGTGCCACTATCCCGTTTTTTACGGGGTTTATTCCAACATATTGTATAAATATCACATCCTATGGAGGGCGACAGCACGTATTGTTTACCCGAGGAAGTGTCTAACGCCTCGTTGGACATTACCTTACCGAGGGTTGACAATACGTTGACAATACGTACTGTCGCCCTCCATAGAATGATATGTTTATTTTGTAATACCGAACATCACAATCAATTTCATCAGCAAAAAATAAATTCAATGACAACAATAAACAGTTTGAAATAAAGTTATACTCGGTGCTTAAAAATCACGGAACAGCTTCACACTTCTATCCATTACACGTTTGGTAATGGCGGTGTCCTTCCACTGTCCACTCTTGACAAATCCTCCTCCGAAATAGTCGCAAAACGTGACATTTCTCAAATTATTGAACAAAACTAAACTGTAATAATGACGCTTGGTGATAAAATTGCAAGCGTCCGATCACGCCAGTCGGATGACCTCAGTTGATGACGTCACGCACACGATGCAATAAAGGCTCACTGATCTAGACGTTATGTTGCCCGCACGAGATAATGTTGCATAGAACAGTCCAAATTGAATAAATTTTATAGGAAAGTCACCTGATGTATAATAATGGATAATGTAGCACTATATACTAATATGGGTATTATATAAACACTCGGGTACGGAATATATTAAAAGTACATGTATGAAAGTACACGTATGAGTCATGCAGGAATCACACATACAAAACAAACATCCACCCGAACAGCACCACGATGGAAAACAATAAAAGTACATACATATAGGCCTGTAGATCTGACATATCGTTTTTATTTATAGATGACCCGTATGTTGGGATAATACCACTGTTGTATTAGATGAGCTCAGCATTTTACCAACTATTTCAACTTATACTAATTAATTTAATCACGATAGGCAATCGGACCTCGAATCTAATTAGCTGCACGAGCTTTACGAGAAATTCGCTCGTCAATTTCAGTAAAACCTCTTATCTATAAAAGGGAATAGTCTTTAAAAAAATCTATAAATAAAGACGACATGTCACTCCTACTTGCTAGTATAAAAGACATAAAGAGACGCACAAAGACATTACAAACAAAAAAGGGGGAAGATGGAAGTACCGCCTTGGAACAATTCAGTGATAAATGTCACTGGGGGTTTAAACCGGTTTAGGGGCGCCCAACCTCACACTTATTCCACCCATGTATGAGTCATGCAGGAAACACCACATACAAAACACACATCCGCCCGAACAAAAGGCCGTCTTATCGAGATCTGCCCTGTTTGCTTTTGACATGATGTAGATTCTACAGTTTTTGTCAAAGCAAACGTTATATTATAAAACTTAAGTTAATTTATGTTCATGCTGTCATTATTATGTACATGAATATCGACCAGGGAAAGGGTTAAAGGTACATAATGTCAGATTAATACTCTTCGATAACGTCTCTAGGGAAAATCTTATATATGAAGTTTATACCACAGTAAAGCAATGCTTTGTAATACAGAAATGCGAGAACGAGACATTTGAAAAGTGTGACACATTAAAAGCATTTGCCACTAAGTACACAAATATGAAAATAAGATTATCAAAACATAATACGTGCAGTACTGCACTCTACTGTAAATGTCTACCATCTTGTAACACTCTTAAATAACTTATGTTAGGCCTTATGACATAAACAAAATATCAGAATAGTATTAATAGCCACCCATAGTTGTCATTTATTGGTCGTTTTGGTTTTTATGGCGATGCATAATGTCGATTAGGCATGTGAGCTGGAATAAATCATTGCTTATTCAGGCTGAATTAGTTGACATTATACAGTATATCATGCCTTTATGCAATTGAACGTCTCTGAAATCAACCTCACAAACACAGTTTCTTTATCAGAGAAAACCGATTACAGTAGAACCTATCTTAACCCATTACCTCATAGGCTATTTTTAGATCCAACCTCTTTGAATGAATCTACCAAAAAGGAGCATTAACAAGAGAAAATGATTTTTTAGAATATTGTAGTTCTGAACCCATTGTGATAAATAGAGCATTTGCTCCTATAGGAGCAAATGCTCTATCACAATGGTTCACGATGAGACTTTTACAGAGTCGTCAACAGTCGTCAATATGAGGGAATGGGTTAAACGACCTTATATCCTTTAGACACAGGAATATTAAAAGCAGATGGTTGCTTAATACAGGTCAAAAATATTACAGAAAGTTCCTATATGAGCTTTCTGCAATACTTTTGAACTGCATTAAGCTACCACCTGTCTTACCGACCAATAATCAGATATCTTTTTAATGGTTGCTAAAGAGAGGTTCTACTGTATTGTTCTTGACTATTCTCGGCTGTCCTTGTGACACAGTATCATACGACATTCCGATTTTCCAGCATGCTGTGCACATTAACAATAAGGCAAACTGAGTGCTGACCTTCATGTCAGAAAATAGTAAAATACATAATTATCATAATTATACAATGCAATATATAAAATAGCATCATTGATTGGAGGCAGGCATAATAAAAGTTGTGGTTTCATTAATATAATTTCTTATTGTGAATGCCACACAATCTAACATGCATTCTTGTCATTTTCTGCCATTTCTTGCCTTCGCATGGAACGATCGACGGCAAGGCGAGACTGAGAGAAAAAACACGCCTCGTCTCGAAACGTAAGAACCAAATTCTGAATGTAGGAGATCCTTCGAAAGCAAGTATCGATGTGAAAAGAGAAAATGGCAGACTCTATTTATTGAGTCAGTTCATGAGCAGTTATTAAATGTTCAACACTTCTCACGCGCCTAGCCCCGGCTAAAGCGTTTGCTATTTTCCATAACTAAAAGCATTGATACTGACGATCCCGAATGACCAGAAAATATAACAAAAACTGAGAATGAAGTACGGGGCGAGTTTTTACCGCCGCCGAACTTCACAATTAACATTAGTACAAAAATGAGTAATGCAGGAAACACCACATACAGAACAAACGGCCGCCCTAACAGCAACACAAGGAAACAGCAAATGTACATAACTATAAAAACATCAAGAGACGCACAAAGACAAAACAAACATACAATAGGGGGACGATGGAAGTACCGCCTTGGAACGGTCAGTGACAAAAGTCACTGGGACTTGAACCCGCTTTTGGGCGCCCAACATCACACTTATTCCGTCCCCAACCTAAAAGACAAACAGTGTAAATAAACGTATCTCCTCTCCTACTAATCTACAACAACCGCGATGGCAAATACAGTGGTAAAGTACATGTATAACGAAAACATTTAAGTGAACAAATTGTATCCACCTATCGCTAGGGTACTCAATGATTGAGCTGCAAACAGAATCACTGTAGAAAAGTAATAAAGGGTACGACAAAAACGAAATAGTACAGATATCCGACGTTCTCCTTTCGTTTCGTGATTTAAGAAGTCGTCTTCATAGAGTTCTAAACCTTTATTGTCGGCGTACATGCAAAGAGGCCAGCGTGATTCCCAACAGTAAAGGGTTGACAACCAAACATGCAGTATGTTGTAGTACTATAGGATCATACCCCTTTTTAATGAATTTTTGAACATATTTGATGAACAAAGTGAGAAAATGGGTATGTCCAATAATTTTACGAAGTTTGTAAATCACATCACCATAAAAGTCAGGATGTGAAATACCGTGTCGCAGAAGTGCATTGACATGTTTGGTCGGTTTGGTCTAGAGAGATTAGTTGTGGTGTTAATTAACTGTCAGTTTATTAATAGCGTATGCGTTATATTTTGTTTAGTTGACCGTAAAATATTAACCTTTAGCCTGCTGAGCAAATTATTTTTACAGAATTATTCACCTCATACATTTCAAAAATCTAAGCTATAATTAATTTGTCTACCAAAATGCAATCAGGGTGTCAAACAGTTTGGATCCTGATGAAACGCCGAGTTACTTGGAGTCTCATTTGGATCCAAACTGTTTGCACAGATATTCACTCATCCGCCCATAGCAGGCTAAAGGTTAATTCAGTAGGTGCATTGTAACAGATCGTTTTGACATTTCCTTAACTGTTCTGATTTCAACCATTATTATTTGATACATATTGCAACTACGCGAGTGAATAAAGCAGGGTGTATTTGTAGTTCCAACATAACGAAAATAGTCGATGTACAATAACCTATGAAGTGCATACGGTCCTCTTCATTTGACCTAGCTTATAAAATAAAATAGTGTGTGTACTATTATTTGATAGAAATCTGACTTTTAAGAATCTAAAAGTTTACATGTTTCTAACGAAAATTCTTATAACATTTAAGTATACTACTTTAACAGCTACCGATGTTGTTATAATCTGCAGGTTTGAAATAGACAATATTGGAAAAGTAAACTACGTAAATAAATATCCCCCTTCAATTTTTCAAATATTAAAATTATAATAAAATGTCCAACCGGCGTCAAACTATTTATTCACTATTTTCAATGTGTGAGTAACTTGATATTTCAAATGTAAATTTTAAAAACTGCGATAAGAATATTAAAAAGGAATGTCTCTTGCTGCTGAAATACATACTAACGGGATTTACACGGATTCTCGTATTGAGTGAGTAAATGTGTTGGATTTTACGGCACTGCGACACTGAATATGCCATATAGCGCCGATGAATGATGAGATGGTATGATGATGAGGGATGGTATCAGGAAGATGATTTCGGCTAATCTCATTTGATGCAAAGCAGCGTATGGGATCAAAACCACCGACCTGCCTTCCTTTTAGTTCTTGGTAGAGGGGATAATCTCCATCAAATAAACAAAACCATCCCATGTGACAATAATTAAGCCCCATAACCACTGCTAGGTAGGAAGGTTTCTTGAGGATTCTCGTCTTGATCTAAACTGTTTGCAAAGCACCGACACGATGTAATTAGTACAGTTGTGTACTTACAGCGAGAGTGATAACATCCGGAACATTTAATTCATTAGTGTGATCAACATAATTTGCAGAATAAATCCACATGCACAGTCTACATTAATATTATATGCTCTGTAACCGTTTGCCCCATAAATACGCCTTTCTACACCTTTCCAAGCAGAATAGTCACAGATAACACGACACTTATAGGAACCGTCTGCTCAGGATCTGCTCTGGTTGCCCATTAAATAATATATATGTTTTACAGTTTCTCCTTTGGCAACATTTGCATGTGTTAATATGCCATTTTAAAAATTAATCTAATTAATGATGCAATCATTGTTTTCTGATTAAGATAAAAAAAAAAGTAGTTTACTTGTTGCTTTTTCTGTTTAACTGAATAACTACAGACTATCAGCTTAGTTCAGAAAATACGTTCAGAAGCTACCTGAAGCTACCTACCTGATCAATGCCCACAACAGGAATGTATACATTTTAACTTGATTCATATAAACATATGTGAGAGTTAATTAATTCTTACTTTCTGGAATTTAGTAAAGCCATGCGACATTGATAATGACACACAACACACTATTGACGGACAGATAGTTCTATGAAGGAGTGTTGCAGACACACAACAAAGGCAAAGTACACATAACTAAATTCTATATTGTACCAGTTGTATTTTATCTGCCAGAACAAACATATTTATTTAATATTGCCTCATGCCTGACGCACACTGCGGCCACAGAGATGCTAAGTTTTAAGTCTTGTCTCGCTGTGAAAACAAAAAGTTGGGCAAAATTGGAATTTGTTCAGTTTTGACTACTTCCAGTTTGATCAAGCTTTTGAAAATTTGAAATATAAATATTGACCGAGTGTCAAATAGCTTGGATCCTGATGAGACTCCGAATTACACGGCGTCTCATCTGAGTCCGAGCCGTTTTAAATGCGCGTAATGTCGTGAACATCAGAATAAGAGTTAATGATCAGGATTTATATTTGTTGTCATGGATACTGGTATTTAACAGGTCATCGGTCTTTCCAACCTGAAAACAAAATCAATTTACTCAAATAAATTCGACTGAAAAGACTAATAAATTTATTAGCAATGTCAACCTCCACCATACCACCTGCACAGGAAATGTTGGGAGATTTATTCTTTATTCTTGATCTATGTTCCGAGAATGATTCTCATTACCGAGCTAAAAGCGTCGATGCTTTTTGTCTTTGGAATGAGAAATGGGCAAAATACAAATAACGAGCACTGCTATACACTTTAACTACCTACATATATTGTGGTACAGCAGGCGGATAAAACATGCTTGTTTCAATTGAAAACATTGCAGTCAATGCCAAACTGAAAACTATATTAATGTAAACCTTGCTATCCTACCCTTGTAGAATTGTTTGCGCTATACCCAGCTACAGTTAAACCCCCCCCTAAGCGGAATTCTAGCAGAGAAGAATTAAGATACTTTTAGGCAGGCGACTGCTTAGTGCAGGGTAAAGGTCATGCAGAAAGCTCCTCTAGGAGCTTTCTGCATGACCTTCAGACTGCATTAAGCTGCCACCTGTCTCCATTACCGATAATTATACTGAATGTAACGTCTGCGTTAGAAGGGTTCTACCTTACTAGACTTGCTCAGTCTATATGATTGATTATATCATTGCTTACCGTTCTGTAGGCATACAGCTGTTCTGAAAGACATTTGTTGTAGGTGTGATGGTTATCACTGATGTAGGTTAGCCTAGTATATGTGCGTACACATACTGATCTATATGTTATGCTTCAACATATACCCCAGTTGTCTTATGTATTCGGACAGACGCTTTTACGCAACTAGCGCAGACCAAGATCTAACTGTTTGCGAGGGAACACTTTGATTAGGGTGTACACTATTTGCAACAATGTCGGTCTATTCTAAAGTTATCACAATGGTGCCAAGTTGACCTATTTAGCTCTACAAACCCATGGAGAGGGTAATGTGAGAGGTACATATATGTAGGAACTATATACATAGATTGTAGACAATATGAACATTGTTTGTAAGTTTCATAGCTCATGCAATCCCTATAGAGCTTTCATTTGTGCTCAAGAACAATGAGTATTTGTGATCAAGACCAATGAACACCTGTTCGAGAATCAGAGATTCCAGTGTCCGTTTAAACCCTATTAGTCGCCTCTAACGTTCATGCAATGGGGTGCAGTGGTCCCAATGCTCGTGACATGGTATTCAGGGACATCCAAATCCCACATGGGGCTTTATCTGATTAAATACTTCTGTATGGATAGTAATTGACTGAATATTTATAGTAATATATAAACACAACAATGTTGTACATACAGAGGAGACCCTAATCAGACGGCTAATACGAGAGCCGTCTGGTGTGGGTCTACCCTGTGTGCAAAGGGATTGAAGGCGTTAATAATAGATACGATTCTATAGGGGCACCTGAAAAAACATTTTATATCAATAGGTGTTCTCATTTAGAAAGGTAGTATTAAGTAGTATTGGATTCAAGTAGGGCTGAACATATTTTGCGTTACAGTGACATCGACCAGTAGTACAATAATAAATCAAATACCATACGTATACGGAGACATTTTATTGTGTAAGTTACTAGTAGAGATGAATTACAATTAATGCGAATATTTGCAATGATCATTCATACCTATACTATCGCAAGAAAGATCGTGTAATATTTCCAAATAAGAAAAAGGACAGTTCTTTCCACTCTTTCAACATTTCATTAATGTGTTAATTTAATTACGTGAACAAGCCATAGTAGTCTAAGGAAACTTTAAAAAAGTACTAGTTAACTAATGAAGTCATAAGTTGTAAATCTTTTAGTTGATAAATGACTCAATATCAGAAGTTTGAATAAGCATGCCATCAAAGTCACTTGAAACAAAACTATGCCTTAAAGTTGTCGATAAGAATTTTACTATTAGCGCACGCTTAAGCCAGTGCTGTCAGAATCCAGAAATAAAAGGTAACACGAAACATGTTATCGCTTTTGCCAGTTGAATAGATTAACAGATAATTATGCACGTCTACACTCATTATACACTCTTACAACAAACAACCGTGTATTGTTTTTATTAGAATACAACCTCATGAAGGAGCAACTGCTAACTATAGACAGTAGGAGCGTTCTGCATTACTTTTGTCCTGCATTAAGCAACCACCTTCTTATAAAGACAGCTATGTTTATTCATTAAGTGGTCGCATTAGAGGGATATTACTGTACACGCGTTTCCCACATTTAAAGGATTATGATGATGTTGCAGATATGTCCAGATATGTTTTTATTTCATGTACTCGTACACCTTTAGTTTGTTAGCGAATAGGCTCTCCTGTCAGCACAAAAATAATCAAAACGTTCTTGTGTTCAAAAGTAACTCTTAAAGAAGTCGATGGCTTAGTTTTGAGACTAATGATACTGCAAATTACTGAAACAGCAGGGTAACAAACGTATGTATTGATCATGTTCACCCGTAACATGATAAAAACGCGTTTGGACACATTAGCCCCTTTCCTCCCACTGACGCCTTTGGACCCTCTGTCATCTTTAGAAACCATTAACTTTAGCCTGCTGAGCAAATTATTTGTACAGAATGTATCACCTACTACATTTTCAAATTTCAAGTTATAATCAATTTGTCTACCAAAATTCATTCAGGGTGTCAAACAGTTTGGATCCTGATGAGACGCCGCTGTTTGCATAGGTATTCACTCATCCGCCCATAGCAGGCTAAATGTTAAATTGTGATCAATACAGCATATGCTCTATAGGATCAAATGGTCTATTTATCACATCGGTTCAAAACTATATAATTCTAAAGCATTCGTTTTTCTAGCAAATGCTCCTTTTCAGTAGATTTAAAGAGGTTGGATCTAAAAGCAGTCTAGGAGGGGCTGGGTTAACAAAGTGGACACAGATATGACATCAGTATGAACCGTCTGCTCTGTTTGTTTATGAAATAATTGATATTGTGTTAAAGTTTCTACCATTGCATACTAGTATTTTGTTCACGGCGCCTTTACAAAACTTCTGGCTTTATACCGAGCATATAAAAGACCCAGAGAAACACTGTCGCTAATAAGAGTAGGGCATATCGCTCGGGTTTCTCTGTATCAACACAAACAAACAAACAACACTGTTACTAATTAACATTCATACAATTATTATTCCTTACATGAATTATCATCAGGTATATGGTTATACAGTTACTTTCAGGTGGAAAGAACGTTATAGTATGAAAAGGGTATTGACGATAAAAACAGTAAATCATTAATCAGTCTTCTGTCAACATAAAGCATTTGCTGTTTAGGTTTTTCTTTCTACAGTCTTTAGATGCTGGTCTGATAGTGTCTGCTTCTACAATTGAGACTAATGTATTAGATACACAGAACAAGAAACAACATTTATGTTCACTGCAAATAGTGTCAATATTTCATTACACAAATTAATCATAAGAGTAAAAACACAGACTTTCAGCTTCAGACTTGTTTATTCGCTAAGGTTTATGGACGCTTTGTCTCCATCTCATATTTGAATTGTATTATAGAACCGGTCGAAAGCGGCCATTCATTTATTGAACAAATGAGTCTTTAAAAGCCGGTGGTTGCTTAATGCAGGGCAAAAGTAATGCAGTAAGCTCATATAGGAGCTTTCTGCATTACTTTTGACCTGCTTTAAGTTACTACCTGCCTTACAGACGCACACTTATACCTCTTAATTATGACCGTTTAACCCTTTCACCGCCACAGTCGTGTAAATCCACCACGACAAATAGTGCAGTCCCAGATCAGACGCCGCCTTTTAAAGGCGGCGTCTGATCAGGGACTTCACTATTTGTCTCAATCTCTAGTTCTATAAATGTGCTTTATTCCTTTGAAATTTGCATTTATTTATCTCATTTCCTTATTTTACTGTATGATTTAACAAAGTTGGATTGCAGACGACACTTAGAAATTTGGCGCCGAAAGGGTTAAGTTACTACCTGCCTTACAGACCCACACTTATACCTCTTAATTATGACCGTTTAAGACAGGTTCTACTGTAGATACACAGAACAAGAAACAATGTGTATGTTCACTGCAAATAGTGTCAATATTTCATTACATAGATTAATCATAAGAGCAAAACACAGATTTTCAGCTTCAGACGAGTTTATTCGCTATGTGTAATCGACGTTTTATTGCCATCATATATGTGAATTGTATTCTAAACCTGTCTTACTGTTTGTTTTCGTTTATTTCTGTGTGCCAACAAGTAATCCTGGTTTGCAAATATCGAAAGACTCATTGCTAATCATATTTCCCTCTTATCGTGAACTGACTCGAATGTGCAAACAGATGAGACGCCGAGTACCTGAACGCCGAGTAACTCAATGCCGAGTTATTCAACGCCGAGTAACTCAATGGCGAGTAACTCAAAGCCGAGTAACCCAACGCTGAGTAACTCAGCGCTGAGTAACCCAAACTCAATGCCGAGTAACTCAAACAGAAAGGCGTATTTATGGAGGAGAGGGTTAACCTGATCCAAAGTTGAGAAGATATTATTTTAACACACCGGGATAAGGACTTACTGTAATAATTCTGTGCATACCAAATATAATTGAAGTAGAATTTTACTATCGAAATCCTGATCAGGTCTACAATAACTGTGGTTGGAACTGTTGTTGCAATTGTGTTGTAAAAAAATAAAACTGTATTTCACACTTTGCTTTAGTCCCCTCCCTGCTCAATATTCATGTAAGAAATGATAACATCATGAATGTTTATTAGCTAAAATTTTATTAGGCATATGTACGTAGGCTTGTTTTTGTATTTTCAGGAACTGTAGAGTCCGGTCTATTATAATTCCATAAGCAGACAGAGCATACCCTAATCAGACGCCTCCCATAGGAGCCGCCTGATCTTTGTCTGCTCTGTTTGCAAATGCGTGAAAAAGCGTTTATATGAAGAAAATGAGTGAAATGATTATTGTTAACCCTTTCGCTGCCAAACTCTGTCGTCTGCTAACTTTGTCGTGTGCTACAAGTTTTCATTCTTTTGATTTTCTTCATTTTTGTTTATAAAACATAGTAACAATAACAAACAGTTTGGATCCTGATGAGACGCCGAGTTACTCGGCGTCTCATCTGGATCCAAACTGTTTGCATAGGTAATCACAAATCCGGCATTGGCAGCGAAAGGGTTAACAGCTACATTGTATATAAAATGTATAATAATTAATTCAATGATTATTTAAAGTCTTATTGGTTTTATTATTTCAATTATTATTTGTATTATGTTTTCAATGATTACTTGTTTTATTATTGTTCATAGCCGCATAGCTATTTTTAGACAATGACAGACAACGTGAGGATAAAAAACTAATCTTGGAGAAATAAAGGGCCGTTAACTCGTTTGTGGAGTTTAACCAATTCCGTCATAGGCTAATTTTAGATCCAACCCCTTTGAATAAATCTACCGAAAAGGAGCATAAACTAGGGAAAAGGATAATTTTAGAATTTTGTAGTCTTGAAACTATTGTGATAAATAGAGCAAATGCTGAAAACCAGTAAACAGTAAATGCTCTGTTTATCACAATGTTTTCAAGAAGTGACTATTACAGAGGCTTAGAAAGGCGTATTTATTGAGGAAAGGGTTTTACACATTTTTACCGCCTTTGCAAACATGGCAGACCTAGTTCTGACGACCCCTGCATGTGCCACTTGCCCAAGGTCTACTATGTTTCTTTACCCTTTCCATGTTCTATATTAAGACCAAATTACAATACCTACTGAATATTCATTAACAAAATAGTTATAAAGAAATATGGAAGGTGGACCATTGTAGACATTTTAGAAAGTAAAGAAATAGATCTTTCAAATTTTATTAGCAAACAGAGCAGACCCTGATCAGACGGCTCCTCTAGGAGCCGTCTGATCTGGGTCTACTCTGTTTGCAAATGCGTGAAAACACGTTTATATGAGGGAAAGGGTTAATGGAGTAATATGAATTTCATGTTACAGTTTCTACCTTGACCAAATTTGTCTGTATTCACATCATCAAACGGATTTGCTTTATGTTATTATTGGTTTTACTCGCATGAAATGGTGCTTAATCTCACATTTGTCTTATGCGTATCAGTGGATGTTTAATTACCAATCATTCAATAACAGCTTGATTGAACCGCGCTATCAAGTGGTTTTATAAAATTCAGATTTATCGAGTTCCTTTTACTGTAAATCAGTTAATGACGTTGATGATATAAATTCCTGCAGTTTTGCCTAAAATATGACATGTTATTTACCAGTAATTACGTCAAACAATTTCTGGTATTGAAACACAATATCAATATACACGAATTTGGTAAGCCAGACTTCCTAAATATCTAGAGTGCATAATATAGTTAAACTCTTAACCCGGACGTTCAATTCAGTGTAAGTATCGACATTGGAGACAGGTGGCAGCTTAATGCAGGGTGAATGTCATACAGAAATCTCGTCTGGGAGCATTTTGCACGACTTTCACCCTGCATTAAGTAGCCACCTCCCTGGAAGTATCTAAGTTCTTTTGTACTAAAATTCCGGTTTACAGAGGTTTAACTGTATAACGAATAAGCAGTCTTGTTGTATAATTATCGTCCATAAAATTATTAAAAATGAAATATTCTGAATGCTTACATTATTGTTAGGTAAACATACATTAAGACGGGAATGCAGTGAGTAGCACAGACTGTCATCCGCGAGGACTTGATGCATATACCACTTGGCAGTAATCACGAAATGGGTATGCAATTTGTATCCACAGATTATTTTAATTACAGCAAAACAGCTCGTAGACCATTGTTATTAGTTTATTCTAAGATTCATCCTGACTACATCGTACTGTGCGATTACCTCTGTCATAGCTACAAAAGTCTCCTGTGTAAACCTTTTTGATACGTTCCCTAATAAATACATTATAATCTCTCCAAACCAGACGTTACAATTAGTATAAATATCAGTCTTGAATGGTAGCTTAATGAAGCTCTATGAGCTTTCTGTATGACTTTCACCCTGCATTAAGCAGGCACCTGCCTAAAAGTATCTAAATTCTTCGCTACTAGAATTCCGGATTAGAGAGGTTTAACTGTATCAGTTTAAAGACAAACATCGGGATTTGATTTTGAAAAACATACTTGATAAATTACATTCACAGAATTACTAAGTATACTAAAACACTATTATTGCCACAATAAATTTTATCAATTATCGCAGATTACTTTTTATGCCATTAATTCCCGCCTTTGAACTTTTAGCCGAGACAAAAGTTAACATTATGGTGATAAAACTAATGTTTTGGTATGCTTATGCGTTTAGTGGATAAGGTCTATGTAAAAGTTTGCGACATAAAGTTCTGATAATTCCTTTAAATATCAATTACATGTAAGTAGACGTTTGTAGTACCTCGTTTCCCAGATCACGTTCTACATCAATCTTTGATTACATATATCAAACAACATGCTAAGAATGTGATTTTACGTCACAACAAATACTGGCATCGTTCACAATATGTGACTGGATGGCATAAACAAATCGATTACAGTCTTGCGAATGTGATTACATTTTCTTCATAGGTGTGAAAAAATGTGACCTGATCCAAATGAGGTTCCACATACGTTAACCCTTTCCTCCATAAATACGTACGCCTTTCTACGCCTCTGTAAAAGTCACCTGTTGAAACAATTGTGATGAATAGAGCATTTGCTCCTGTACGAGCAAATGCTCTTTTTATTACAATGGTTTCAAACTACAAAATTCTATTTTGTTCCTTTTCTCTAGTTAATACTCCTTTTGGGTAGATTTATTCAAAGTGGTTGGATCTAAAAAAAAGCCTATGGGGTAATGGGTTAAACCGTTTTCGCACAGTGGTTTTAGAAGTTTCTTATACGTTAAAGAGAAGCGCGAAGCCGACATTGAAGTGTAACTACGGAGCTGGTTTATATTTGTGTGGTTCAATAGGAAAACATTAAATAAACAAAAATATTGTAGCAGATGACATTATTTGGCATCGAAATAGTTAATCAGTGGCTTCTGTTCGTGATCCAAGTTAGTGAGTTTTGTATCGATAAGTAGCAACTAAACAGGTAGTCTTGTTGTAAATATGTTTAATGTACAGTACATTTTCTCCAATTTTTCTATAAAAACATGGATACTGATGAGAGACCAAATTACGTGGCGTCTCATCTGGATCCAAACTGTTTGCATACTCATCACAGATGCGACATTGTCTTACACAGTTCAGAGGAAAACAGCCCAGAAATAACATATAATAATAATGATCTAATGAGATTGTTTAAACATGTTTTTAATCTCAAAATCAAGCTTAAATATTTCAACAATAAATAGCATATATCTTCAAAACGTCAGGGTTTCAGTCATGAACGTACATATTTTCTCGTTTTTAAGTTTTGATTTCCCTGTTCTATATTTATTCCAAATTCCAATACCTACAAAATATTCATGGACAAAATAGTTATAATGAAATATGGAAAGTGGAACATTGTAGCCATTTTAGGAAGTAAAATAAGCAATCAGGGCAGACCCTGATCAGATGGCTCCTCTAGGATCTGGGTCTTCTCTGTTTGCAAATGCGTGAAAACATCCCGGTCTCTCCCGGAAATTTCAGAGACGCTTTTCCGTGTCTCCCACCCGCACATCCTCTCCACCCAGGGGTTAAAATGGGTACCTGTGAGGGTCACTCGCCGTTACTGCGGCTGCATGATTGCGCCATATGTTAGCAGTGCTCAATATTGTAGGCCAATGACTCAATGACCAGGGGAGTAAATGTACAGTCGGCTGAGCGGTCATTCGGACTGAAAGTAGACTATAACTAGGTACTTTACTTTATATGAGGGAAAGGGTTAATTAGACCCCGATTTACTCGGTGTCTGATCTGGATCCCAGCTGTTTGCACGAGTAACACGCTATATGTTGCTTTGCTTTCTTGATATGTATGACGTTCAAATATTCCATAAATTACGTTCAGTGGGATTAAATTTAGCTTAAAATAGATTGATCTGTCATCGAAGACGACATTAATTGTGCGTAAATAGTTCCAGGCGTTTGGCACGGGGGATTTCCAATGGAATATTTAGTGATAATATAGTCTGCGTAGTGATATTTTGTGGTGAAAAACCTATATAACTCTACGCTACTGCTAAAACAAACACCTGCAAGATCTGGGTCCATGCTTATAAAACTTTTAGTTGAGTCTGAGTACGTTCTCAAGCTTTTGATTGGTCAGATTTGAGCCTCTGGTTCAAATCTGACCAATCAAAAGCTTGAGAACTCAAATCTGACCTATCAAAAGCTTGAGAACGAAGCTCAGACTCAACTAAAAGCTTTATAAGCATGGACCCAGATGCTGAATAAATGGAAATGCCAATGTTGAAGTCAATCAACAGAGATATAGCCAGTTAGTTAGTAAGTACATTTTTAAACTAAAACAAATGCAGCGGACAGTATACTAAGGTAAATACGAGTATTGTCAGCGAAAGGAAGACTTTAATCGACATTGATATGGGGTGGGGTAGCTCTTTGGGTGGCCTATTTTAGCTTATTATGAAACGGGCGACGAACCAATCAATATATATGATGGAAGACACGGATCAAACGCAATATATAGTGCCAAGGAAACACCGGTATGTAATAAAAGAGATTCCGATACAAAATGTATACTCTCACAATTGAAACCTGAAGCCATTACTCGTGAATTTTCATGTAAGAAATAATGACACCAAGAATATTAATGAGATAAAGTTTTAAATCATGTTGGTTAATTGTTGTCTTGTTTTGTTTTGCCATGATCGTTGTTATTTCATTTTAAATCATGTTGTTTTATTGGTGTTGATTTTTGCCATGATCGTTGTTATTTCATTAGCAAACACAGCAGGCAATGGCATCTTTAATTGGTAACATCTAGTGCAAGATTCACAGAGTCGAGTTCCCTTTGTAAAGTAGTTTTTCTATATATATTGTACCCAAATCTACCTTTGATGTTCAAGTAGAGGCTAAAGAGTAAAACCGTTTCCAAATTTCACTTTGCGTCGTCTTACAATTGAGACCTGGCTCACCAAGTAAATCGGCGTCTCATCATGATCCAAAGTATTTTGACACTAGGTCAGTAGTGTCTCAGAAGCTTTTACGAATGCACTGAATCCAAAATTTAGCAAACATTATGTTTCTACAGCGGAGTAAATGTTAGAGGAAGACCTTTTAACAGCATCGAAAACACTTCATAAGCTGAGGTTATCCAAAGGCAGTATTTTAGCACCGTGTTATATAGCATTACAAAAACGCACAACGGAAAGCAAACATGTGCACCATTATACATTAGATATGGTCAATCCCGACCGCGTATAAACTCTATCATCCATATATTACTGGAACATTCTCCACCTCTCCTAACTACCCGTAGTATTTTGACACCGAATATCCCACCTCTCATTACCAGGGGGCGTCTATTACAATGGGACCTCTATTAGTACAGTAAATCCCCTCTAAACCGGGCGTCTAATGTAATTTAAATATCGGTCTTGAAGAAAGGTGGCAGCTTAATGCAGAGTGAAAATCGTGTAGAAAGCTTTCGGCATGGCGTTCATCCTCCATATTATGCAGCCACCTACCTAAAGCATCTACATTCTTCTCTACTATTATTCCGGTTTAGAAGGGTTTTACTGTAATTGTAGATGATGTTATTGTGCCAATATTAGAACGTCAGCAATGTTACAGAAGAGCCTTGCGTCACTACATTAATTGTAAAACCTAAACCCAGATAGTATAGATCTATCTCATTACATGCAATATGTTGGACAATCCAGCTCTTAAAAGAATGATCAGTCATAAATTTGATATCAACAATTTTATAGATCATGCATTCTCATCACACGTTGATTCATGCTTCAATATTAACGACTTTTTGTTTATGCCAGTCATAAAAGATGGGTGTGATAGTTTGTGAAAATAACGTTTCAGATTCGTCAGCTGAAAACAATGTACATGTATCATAGTTAATTGAATTTGACGCTTTGATTCCAAACTACTCAATACATTAGACCTTTTCAATAATCCGAAGTATAGCTAAGATGTGTAGTTATTTTGCAAAACTTGTTTCTGTCTTTCTCCGCACAAACCTATGTAGAATCGTCTCTTCAAGGGGTCGCAACATAGGTTTTGGTCGAGAAATGACGACTTTCTTTCTTGTGTTGCTTTTCGGGCGGCTGTTTATTCTGCATGTGGTGTTTCCTGCATGAATCATATTTGTACTTTTAGTATTTGAAATAAGTGTCGATACAGTAGAACCCTCTAATGAGAGCGCTTGACGAATAAACATTTCTGCCTTTATAAGCAGGTGGCTGCTTAATGCAGGACGAAGGTTATGCAGAAAGCTCCTGCATAATTTCCTTTTGTCACCTAGAAGTATGTCCATTGTTGGTGGCCGCATTAGAGGGGGTTTACTTATAACATATACTTTTCTATGGCTCTGAAAAAAGAACGTCTTAGAATAGAAAGATAAACATGCATGTCAATATAACTGTAGTTGGTAGTATGTTATTATAAAGAAACAACACATTTATGTTAGTAAGAGAGCTTGTACACTGTCAGAATATCCAAACGAGCTTTCTTACACACGCGAGCCAGCAGAAATGTCGATAACTAATGCTCCGTGAGACGACATTTTAACGTTGTGTTTGTTATTTATACTGACTGTGGATAATAGCTATCTGATGAAATCTTTAATGAAGAAAAGTGGCATTGCGTTAAGATGTAACGCCAGTTTTGTGTTCTAGTGTTCCGAGTATTACTTAGTCTACGTAAAATAACGAAACCAAAGCCGGGATGGAGTATTAAACACGGCAAGTCACAAAGCAAGCATTCTTGTACGGAAAGCAAATTTAGTTTGTTGTAGTGGAAACCCTCTAAAGAGATCACTTAATTAAATGTTGTCATCTTTTAAAGCAGATGGTTGTTTAATGTAGGAGGAAAGTACATTGTAATGCAGAAAGCTGGCACAAATGCCTAGATGGTGTTTTAACCATTTCCTCCATAAATACGCCTTTTTACGCTTCTGTAAAAGTCACAGGAGCAAATGTTCTATTTATCATAATGGTTTCAGAACTATAAAAATCTAAACTTTCCCTTTTCTCTAGATATTAGTCCTTTTCGGCGGATTCATTAGAGAGATTAGAGAGGTTGGATCTAAAAATGGCCTATGGGGGAATGGGTTAATCTTCAGCACGCCTCCTGTGAGTTTGCAAATACTGATTTACTCGGTATCTTAATATCTTATTTTTGGTCGTCTGGTTACATATTTGAAAAGATAAAAGAGGACAACAAAGGTCCGGATAAGATGCGTAAATTAAAACATGTTAAAGAATAACTTCTTTGTTTCTCCACCAAACCCAATGTAATTGTTGTGACCACTCTTTAGAATTGTCTCTTCGAGATAATTCTAAAGAGTGGTCACAACATAGGGTTTGGTGGAGAAAGAACGATTTTAGTATCCGAGTACGCACGTTTGTCTGTTGCTCTGTGGACAATATATGTTCACTACAGAACGCTTTGCTGATGACAATGTGTCAGGCATGGTAATGTTAATAGGATAAGAGCTGTTATCATTGCCCATCGCATGCACGATCGAACGAGGTGACTAATAAATAGGTTCCGACAGTAGGGGATCCTTCCTATGCAAAAGCAACAACGCAAAACGAGAAAATTGCAGGCTCGGTGTTATTAAGTCTGCCCATGAGTAGTAATTAAAAGTGCAACACTATACTCACATTCCCTAGCACCGGCTTAAGCGGTATTCATTTGAAAGCAGGACAATAAGTTCACATATTATGTTGTATTTTGGTAATAAAACTTTTCATTAGGAGAACGATTGGTATATGTTTATATCACGTTTGATCTTGATAATACGTCTTATTTGAAACCATTCAAAAAGTTTGCCAAGCCGTGAGAAGCATTTTCTAAACAAATGTTAGAACAATTACAAGCTTTGCTTTGAACATATATTGATGTGTTAGAGCTTTGAGTTCATAAACTAATTGGTAGAGAATTCCCATTACGTCTGGATGTTTTCTGCAAAACATGTCTGATTCCAATGACAGATGGCGAATGTCAGTTTCAATGACAGATAAATCCATTTTATAAGTGCATTCGATCGAGATATTTCCCATCAAAGCTTTATTCTCGTCGGTGTTAAATGCAGAGATAAATTCTTTTACTGCCAAAGTTGCCTGAAAGTGATTCACAAAAAGCTTGCGGCAGTGGGCGAATCTATAATTACCTTTGCAAAGACTTTGGATCCTGGTGAATCCAATCTCAAACTGGCTTTTTTCGCACCACTTATGTTTCGAAAAGAAAATGAGAGTCCATTCTGACACTTAAAGCAGACGACAATGTGTGCAAACGAAACGTATGTTGGCGCCAGACGAGTTATTTACGTAGATGTTAAATAATTAGGCATGATATCAAAGTTTGTGTTGTATCAAGCTTAACTTGCCTGGGCGTTTTATTTTTCATCGGCTAACTATGGTATACTAAAAACCTCTCTTAACCGGAATTCTAGTAAAGAACAATTTAGATACTTTTAGTCTGGTTGCTGCTTAATGCAGGCTGAAATTCATACAGAAATTCATACAGAAAGCTCCTAGAGGAGCTGTCTGAATGGATTTCAGCCTGCATTAACCCATTACCTCATAGGCTATTTTAGATACAACCTCTTGGAATAAATCTACCGAAAAGGAGCATTAACTACAGAAAAGGACAAGTTTAGAATTTTGTAGTTTGAAACCATTGTGATTAATAGAGCATTTGCTCCTATAGGAGCAAATGCTCTATATATCACAATGGTTTCAACATGTGACTTTTACAGATTCGTCAAAAGTCGTCAATATGAGGGAAAGGGTTAAACTGCCACCCGTCTCCAAGACCGATATCTATACTAAGTTGAACGTCCAGTTTAGAGAGGTTTTGCTACTGTATTACAGACAAGATATCTAATACATAAGTCCTCCTAAAGTCCTAAGTCCTCCTATATCAAAATAGATCTAAACACAATTTAATTCCGATTTTTTTACTAATGCCCCAGGTTAGATTCTAACTGTTATCCATTTTCATGAGTGAACTATTTAAGTCGTGTCCATCCTGTTTGTTTAAATATATTGGGATTTTACGTTACTTTAACAGTATTTCAGTCATATCATGACGTCCAGCTAATTGCAGAAGGATGAAGACCCCCTCGTTCTTTGTCTGTGTAAAACATACAAAAAAAACCATAACTACACTACCACGGATGTCCCGCCGAGTCCAGTGAAGTGTTCCATATTGACGCATTTGTTATCGAAGTGGATGAGAACAGATTACTCGTGCAGGAGCAGGCTGTTCGGCGTTTACCCTGTTTGTGTATACAACGGGACCTTGATATATCGAACTCGGATAACTCGAACTTAGCTTTCTGCATTTTTTTGTCCTGTATTAAGCAACCACCTGCTTATAAAGACAGCCATGTGTATTCATTCAGTGGTCGCATTAGAGGGGTTATACTGTATGGTATTACAGCAACATATATGTATGTATATTATGCGTTTAACAATACATTTACATATAAAGATCAATAGGTATTTTGACAAATTTTGATGTATTATTTTCCTTCATTTCGATAGTTACAGAATTTAACCTAACCTGTATTTGGTCATAGTTTACAAAACAAAGGCAAACAGTTTGTAACAACGTAACCAAAATGATTGCATATTCTGACAAAGCAAAAGTAACAGCGTACTGGAAGTCGGTACACATTTGCCTATATCATAGCATTTGCTATGGCAGAATCAAAGGCCTGAACAGCCCTAATTGCTTTCGAGTTTGATAAGGATGTTAAGTGTAAGGGAAGAAGTTGCTGTACATGTTAATCACCATTTTTGACGTCTTGGAATTGTTTAATGACATACTAAAAATATGACAGACTGTAGCAACAGTCAAACCATAAGCAAAGTGGTTATTAGTAACACTCAGACAGTCCTTGACCTCAACAAGTCAGAAATGCAATGCTGAGTGACAGTGTCCATCTTTCAATTCATATTAAAGCAATATCAAATGCTGTTGTGTATTTCAAAGCACTACCCTCCTTATTAATTACGAATCCTAGAATTTTAACTACTGTTTAGACAATGTAGTATGAAATTTTAGTTAAATTTTGTTCGGGTTTATATACATGTATGCAAACACACACACATTAATCCAAAATCTTGGTTGATTCATAATGATATCAAATGTACAGTAAATTCCTAATAATCCATATGATGTTTTATCCTATCAAAACTCCACCATGAATTCCACTGATCATAAACTTATATGAATCCCAACTTTTATATTCCAATTTATTCTTGAAATTTGGACTGACAGCATTTTGTTATTAACACTCAAGATTACAGATAAATCATTTTCAAATGAATTCTATAATTGTTCTATCATTACTGGGTCTATTCAAAATAGCCAAACGGAGACTAACCCCTGTAAATATACATGATCAGAGTAGACACTGTTTAACACCTTTTTAAAATATAACTTAATTTCCATCAGATCAGGATATTGATGGGAAAGAATGATATAATCTCTGGCTATTTCATATCAAATTTGTTGTCAAATGTTCTTTGCTATGACATCTCCCAGGGTTTTTTCTTTGATTTTAGGGAAAGGGCATGGCCTTACCGGGGGGTGGGGGGGAATAAGCGTGAAATGAATGCTTATGGGGAAAAGGTCAGAAAATATCAACATAACATTTAACATGTTCATATTTTCTCTATCAAGTGACAGTACAATTCAATTAAAAGCATTTCATGCAGTTCTGATAATTTAATGGTCTTTTTCTTGTGTGTTTTGTCTGCAACTGCACAACTCTTGGCTATTACTAAAATTGTAAACACGTCATCAATGAGTTTTCATAAAACCCCATTATAAATCAGAAATCACAGTAAATCTCAACTATTCCATTAACCAAGACAAATATGATCGGACTTTTGGTAGATAAAGATATCATCGGCATTTTTTGTAAATGAAGAAGCCTACATGTATGTCTCGCATTTTTGCGATGACAATGGCATTCATGGAAAGTTCCATCTCGGTTTGTGGAGAAACTAATTAAATCCATTGTAGAGAGTAATACGCATACTAGCCTGTTAACACTGCAAGAGAAGTTGGCATTTCTATCGTGTTTCATCAGTAAAATTACGCTAATAGAAAGAAATTGTTGTGGTACTGCTAGTATGAAAGCGAAAGTACAGACACTGCGATTCATAAACGCTATACGGATTACTCGGATCTCTAGGTTAGACGGATGTATAGAAATGCGGTTAGCGTTTTATCACGTACACAGTGTCGATATAAAAAAAATCCCTCTCCCTCCCTATCGGCGGAGAGGTAATTGATCAATGAAAAACACAACAGGTTTTCTAGTTGGGAAGTCTTTGCTATCGGCGGAGAAGAAATTTATAATTTACAGACAAGCTATTGCTGCTGTAGAAACGCCAATGTGTTGCGAAAACAATGTTTAACTAAACACCAGGAATGAGGTTCATATACGCGTATATGATAAATGCTGATTTTCAAGCTTGCGCAACTCATATCCGCGGATATGAACTTCATATCTGGTCGGATCCGGTGTTTAGTCATACCGATATTCTTTCGCGTTTTTTGGGAGTATATTCAATAATTCAAGCTTTTAAAAGGTTGATCTTGTGTAGACTAGAAGTTATCTGACAAAGCGAAGTGTTATTAAATGCATGAAAAGTAAATAAATTAATGAACAATTTACAACAAAACTAGTTTAGAATTGAAGAGAACTATTTTCTCTTGCGCATGTTCACAAGAAATAGTGAACTCTTTGCCGTAAAAAACGACCGATCGCTATATTGCATTCTTCGAAAGCAATAAAAACGATAGGTTGCAGCTTGTTGCGGGTTTAAAGTTAAACAAACAGCTCCTCTGGGACTTTCTGCATGCCTTTCACCCTGCATTAAGCAGCTATCTGTCTGAAAAGTTCTTAATTTCCCTTTACTGTTCGGATAAGCGAAGTTTACTGTAAAGGAATTTGGATAAGGACACTCATATCACAGACATTAGCGTGATTCAATGTGAAAAGGCGACTAACCATTCGTACCCTCGTCTAATAGAAAATATGGTCCAACAAACGCTGGTCTATTTAAAATCTGACTCAAGGCAGAGCTACAGATAACGGTGCGTACTCAAATACTAAAATCGTCATTTCTCTACCAAACCCTATGTTGTGACCACTCTTTAGAATCATCTCTTCGAGACGATTCTAAAGAGTGGTCACAACATAGGGTTTGGAGGGAAAATAAAGAAGTTATACTTGGAGCTCTGTCAAAGACTCAACGTTAATACTGTGGACACGCACTTAACCCCTTATTCCATGTAGACGTTTTTACGCCTTTGAAAACTGAATAGACTCAGATCATACGGCTCTTGTATAAACTGTCTGTTCAGGGTCTGCTCTGTTTGCTCATGAAATAATATAGATCTGAATATGCACGATGTCATTATTTCATCATGAAGTAAATGGTTAAAACAGAGAAACTAGAAAAACAAGCGGTGGGTTAACCCATATAGTGCCCAGTGTCCTTTTAAAAATACAGTAAAACCTCTCTAAATCGTGTTCATTAGTTGGTACATGTATTTAGGGCAGGTGGCTGCTTAAAGCAAAGTGAAAGTAAAACAGAACGCTCCTATAGGAGCGTTCTGTTTTACTTTCACCTTGCTTTAAGCAGCCACCTGCCTTTAACACAAACTACTTGATGTCATTTAGTGGCCGTTATAGAGAGGTTTTACTGTACACAAACAGTGTAAACCCAGATCAGGGGCGGCTTAAGGAACTCTTTGATCAGTGTCTGCACTGTTTGCTGAACATATCAATGCCAATGGCTTATACCAGCAAATATTTTGTTTGCTGTGCCCCCTCCGCATGAAACATGAATGGGCTATAAAGTAAGATCTGGACGGGTTCACCTTACACAGTATGGGAATAAATGGGCTAAAACGTTATGGAACTATGCACATGATCAGAAAATATTAGTGACACAAGGACGGATGAATAAGGTGGAGGAAGACTTTTCCTTTGATCAATGTCGGATAAATTGATACAGATGGAGAATGAACAAAATCCGTGGCACGGCTGTATGTACAGTTGAACTTCAATATCTCGCACTTAAAGGGGATATATAAATTAGTTCGAGATAAAAGAAGTTCGAGTTATCCGATTTCTAATCTTGACAATTTCTCAAGTTAACAGCTAAATGCAGGTTTACAGTAATGCTGAAAGCTCCTGCAGGAGCTATCAGCATTACTGTAGACCTGCATTAAGGTGTGAAATGTGTTTCTATAAATGCGTAGTGATACATTTTAGAGCAATTCTGTATTGTAAGATTTTGGAAGGACCGAACTTCGAGTTATCCCGAAGTTCGAATTATCCGAATGCGAGTTATCGAAGTTCAACTGTATTTACAAGTAATCAGTCAGAGGTACAGATAAGATGCCTAAAGTAAAACTTCGTTATTTCTCCACCAAACCCTAGGTTGTGAACACTCTTTAGAATCGTCTCTTCAAGACGATTCTAAAGGGTGGTCACAACATAGGGGTTGGTAGAGAAATGACGATTTTAGTATTTGGGTACGCATCTTTATCTGTTGCTCTTCAATCACAGTCAATGGTTGATAAATTGATACAATGACACATTCTAGAGATATATCAAGATGATACAGAACAGGTACTGGGAACACTTATTATTGGAATACTTTGAGCTTCCACAAGATTAACTGGACAAGATGCAGTGTCAGAGAGTACACATAATAATGTCTCAATACATTCTCTACTTAAATTCATGATGTGGCGCGTGACAATACTACGGCTAAACAACCACGAATGTGATACAACAATTCATATCGTCACTTCGTTCAATATTCCCTATAATATACCCGTCAATGATTTGGGGAGATTTCTCAGATAAAATTCATAATTGAAATCGTCACTTATGATTAAATCACTTCCCTTTGACAATGTTATCGGTTTGCTTTAGAATGTGTCTTTTCTCGCAGAATTCGTCCATATTATTACAATTAACCGAATAATCAATTTATTTAGGTTGATATTAAAAATATGTCACTCAAATGGGTGGTTTATCTGATAAAACTACTCGTTTTTAAACGGTTCAACCCATACTTATTTTTAATATGAACCCAACTAACTGCTGATTATGCTCTATATATTGGGTCCGTGTTGTGTTAAAGACGCTGTTTTGATACTACATATCTCATTTGGTTGTGGCTTAAACCTTTCCCTCATATAAACGCTTTTAATGCGTTTGCAAACAGAGTAGAATCTGAAGGAGCCGTCTGGTCAGAGTCTGCTCTGTTTGCTCTTGATATGATATAGATCTGATTCCACAGTTTGTCAAAGCAAAAAAAACCTTGAAATCGTTACATTATAGATATTCAGCTAATCAATATTAACCCATTCCCTCAAAGGTTATTTTTAGATCCAAGCACTTTGAATAAATCTACCGAAAAGGAGCATAAACTGGAGAGAATGAAAAGTTTAGAATGTTGTAGTTTAAACCATTGTGGTAAATAGAGCATTTGCTCCTATAGGAGCAAATGCTCTATTTATCACAATGGTTTCGATAGGTAATTTTTACAGAGGCATAGAAAGGCCTAATTATGGAGGAAAGGGTTAATGATATCACTATTTCATACATGAATATTGACCGGGTACAGGGTTAAACTTTACAAAGCAGGGACAACTTTTTTGAGTGATCAGAGACATTTATTCTAAAGTAAAACTTGGGAGAAACAGTCATACAAGAAGCGACACACACACAAAAGCGCGGTACTCAAACATCATCAAAACGGAAAGAGCACATGTCTTGTGTTAACTATTCTGATAGCTTTTCAGACATTTTCGAATATGTTGTAGACGAGGAGATAAACTCACCGGTCCTATTTTCTCTGTTTGATGAACATTTTGAATTCAAGATTTTGGTTCAATTCTAAAGTAGATGCATTTGATATGTTAGGGGCATTCGAAGTAAAAAGGAAAATAAGATGAAATAACTCAAATGTTGAAAGTGATAATGTTAGAAATTAGAACCCCATGTTGTACGGTATGTTAGTTAGCATTGTCGTATGTTTGGACGCATATTCGTCTGTTTGAAGCTTATTCATTTGTTTTATAAAAAGATGCGTCAAACAGTTTGGATCCTGACGAGACGCCGACTTCAAACTGTTATCAGTTATTACAGGCCCGTACCCAGGTGGGGGTCCCCCCCCCCCCCCCAGCTGGCTGCCAAGATACCATTTTTGTTAACGGGCCCCTTTTTAGTTTTCAGCTAGATCTACCGTTTTGAATTTTACCAAGGCAATATTTGGTGACTGATATTTCCTACCTCGGGGAGATTATCTTTTAGTTCTCTACACAGACAGGCCACCTTTAGCATGCTGTCATGCTGTGATCCACGCTTGGCCTATTTTGGTATGGACCAATCAGGGGAACCCCCAGCGGAGAACACCCGAATTACGTAATCACGAGTTGGTTCCAGTTTTTGCTATAGGCCCCTACTGGAGTTTAGCAAATAAATTGTTCAGGAACCAGTCGTGTCAAAATGCAAGTTGCTGCATTTCCACAAATACCGCATGTGGCATGTATATTAATTAAGCGAGGAAACATTGTCGAAAAATTAAGACGACGGGAATGACGTATCAAGACGCTATAGCATAGCTACAAAAAGCAGTATGCACTTCGACCAATAAGCGTTTTACTGACATTGATCAATAACTAGTAATGAAAAAATAACTCTGAACATTTCGAATGATAAAAAAAGTAAAAATGATCTTCGTCCCCAGGTCGATTGTACTGAATAAATCGAGGTTTCTTAATGTTTTTTTCATGGATTTGTTTTGTAACTTGAGATTGGGATCTTTCCTCCAAATAAATGGGTGCAAAACACACCTTTTGCTATTGGGAATATACCCGAATAAGGGCTATAAAATCAGCAAAAATATTATTGTAAAATAAGATAAAATGGAATGTCTTTTTCATTGTATACATAAATCTGTTTAAACCAGGTGAGTGAATAATTAAGGGCCATCATGACCCACTTGGTAAACTGTAACATTTGATGTTTGTAGTTTTGATCAGGGTTATGTTCACATTTAGAATAAAGACATAAGCGGATGCTAGTTCTGAGATGAATAATGCAGAGTCTGTTCATGGCAAAAAAAACTTTAAGCATAATCAAGTGTCTGTCTGTCTGCCAATGGCAAAAAAACTTTAACCATGTTCATATGCGTGTCTGTCAATCGCAAAAACAACTTTAGCCTTACAACTTTTGGTGTTAGTATAATTTGTATGAAGTCCCTGCATTGAAACATTGGTGATCATTCATCATGCTTTAAGTCTATACACTGAAATCCAGGTGTAAAAAGGAGTCGATTTCCTATATTATAACATAAAATTATATCTTAATAGAGTGATTCAGATAGCAGGAAATTGCACCATTCAAAGCGGAATACCAAAACATTCGACTACCGGGAGGGGACACCCCTCCCGTGCCCACCCCAACTAGGCCCCCCAGCAAAACAATTCTGGGTACGGCCCTGTATTAAATGCTATGTATATCATTTTACATGCTCTTTTTTATTAATTCTTCATAAAACGTTTTTCAGTGTCTTAGAAAAATATCAACATGTATATGAACAAAATAGAATCTGTGTTTTATTGACCTATACATAGTACATCATCAAACTGTATAATGATCAGTTAAACCTCTGTTTATTTAATAAAATACAGGTATAACTACAGTAAAACCTCTCTACAACGGCCACTAAATTACATCAAGTATTTTGTGCTAAAGGCAGGTGGCTGCTTAAAGAAAGGTGAACGTAAAACATAACACTCTCCTACAAGAGTGTTCTGTTTTACTTTCACCTTGCTTTAAGCGGCCACCTGCCCTAAATACCAAATAATTAAAAGAATTTGGTGGCCGTTATAGAGAGGTTTCTACTGTACTACAAGTATCATTAGCACAGTTAATTCCATCCACATCGTTGAATGTAATGGCCTTTTTCTTTAAAACGTACGCGAACAAAGTATCTATAGTATAAAACAAATAAAATATTTTCATTTACAAAACATAGCAGTGGAATATCCATCTAACGGAATTTTTAAATTAGGAGCTTTCTGCATGACAATTAGCCACCTGTCTAAAAGTATTTAAATTCTTCTCTACTAGAATTCCGGATCAGAGTTTTTTTTTACTGTATACTTTGTTTAAACAAACATTACTTTTCTATTCAAAACTTACTACGAATGAGAGCTGCAGTGTTTGGGAGTTTTTTCATAACATAAAACAAACTTTTATGTATTAGTCATATCTAGGTTTGATACCATAATCTTTTCGACTTCATATTACACGATTCAGATTTTCTCTATGTTCCATGTGAAGGTAAATACGCTGATAATAGAATTTCAAGAAAAGAGAGACACATGACAATGTTCGCAGCGTTAAGTTGGCTGCCAGGTCGCATTTCGCAGTTCGTTAATCGAATAACGAACAACGAAATAGTTCGCAGTTCGTTATTCGCATGTGAATAACGAAATAGTTTGCAATTCAATTTACGAATAACGAAATGGTCAATTAAGCTATAAATTAACAGTACAGTAGAACCCCTCTAATGCGACCACTAAAAGAACCATAGCTGTTTTTATAAGCAGGTGGTTGCTTAATGCAGGACGAAAATAATGCAGAAAGCTTTTACTGTAATTATATTTATATCATATGGATAGCGTATCAGTAACATAATTTTAATGTATGTCTGACGAATGACTAACATATTTAAGGTATGTCTTGCTATTCATACACTACTCATGCGCTCACATGCGCTAAGCATATGTTATTCATATGCTGGCATACGCTACTTATACGCTGATATACGATGACGATGTCATAAGTTGACACACACTTGTATACGTATCTCGTGCGCGGCATATACGCCAGATATACGGTACGCATACGCTATCCATGCGCTGCTAATACGTTCATCGAAGATAGTGGTGGAAAGTTCGAGTTCATACGCTCAAAACTTGTGCGTATGACCAGTTTTTCATACGCAATGCATACGTTCGTCTCATACGCTATAATGCGACAGAGCCATTAAGAGCAATTGTCATCGGTGTTTCTCAAGGCATAATTGAAGTGTCAAACAGTTTGAAACCAAGTCATACGACATCTCAACTGGATCTAATCTGTTTATCAAGATGGTAACATATTTTCACAATACAGCCAGCCATACGAGTTACCCTTGCGTTTATATATTAAAAACGACAGCATTCATGTTTACTACACAATGAATGACATGACGGTTTTATCTTCGCCGTCATCATAAGAGCGCCCGTACAAGATCAAATTTTGATCAGTTAGCAAATTTCTTTCGGTGTTACTCGATTTTGTAGAAAACCATGACAATTTTAAATTAAAGCCAGTAGTCTTCAATTGAAGTTTTACTGCCAAAACTAAAGCTTTATCTGATGAATATTCATGAACTAATTTTGACATCGTGAAGATATTTAATTCTGCCCTATGCACTATATACCAAAGTTGGCCATGGCAGAAACTGTAGAACCGGATCAATATTACTCATAAGCAAAGAGAAAAGATTCCTACAAGAACCGTCTCATGTAAAAAAAAAAGAAAGTAAAGTACCTAGCTATAGTCTACTTTCAGTCCGAATGACCGCTCAGCCGACTGTACATTTACGTCTACCATTACATGTATTTGCAAAGGCTAACTAGTTTAACCCTTTCCCTGTTCAATATTCATGTAAGAAATAATGACATCATGAATATTTATTCGCTGAATGTTTAAGCTTTAACTTTTCAAAGAGTTGTTTTGCTGGAATAAAAACTGTAGAAACAGATCTATATCATGTCAAATCAAACAAAGCAGGCCCTGATTATAGGAGACGTCTGATCTGTATCTACTATGTTTGCAAAAGTGTGAAAAGGCGTTTATAAGAAGGAAAGGGTTAACAGTATATTTACCACTTGATTGGCCGGCACTTTAAGAGCATGTAGACACGCTCGAAACCTATGCTCGCTCATATCATAACAACATAGCAAGATTAAACCCCATACAACAGCATTATTAGTAGGGGACATTTTTCGAAATTTTGTTACCTGGTTTACAATGACAGGATACTTTCACATAATGAAGAGTATGACTTAACAATCAAAATAAGAAGGGTGGCAGCATTGTGGTACAATTATAAAGCACTTAAATTTGAGTTTCCATGGCAAAGGCTATGTCGTAGAAATAAAATAGATATCATACACAAAGATCTCTTAATATCGTTTTAACTAGTGAAGGGATTTTTATAAAACTTTATAATTAAATGACTAATATCAAAGCAATGTTACAAATACAAGTTTCAATTGATTCCCTTTAAGGTCAATGTCATGGTTAGGGGTCAAAGGTCAAATTTTAGCTTTTTCTCTGTTTCAAGACCTTTTTGTTCTACATTTTTACATTAACATTGCTATATTTAAGTAAAACTTGGCACAGATATTCATTTGAAAAAGGAGGTGCCCTTTACCATGAGTTTTATAAGTGTGTCAAGGTCAATGTCACAAGTAGAGGTCAAACGTCACATTTTAGAAGTCAAACATCATTTTTTACTAATTTGTGAATGTTGAAGTCCACTTGTTCTACATATGTGATGTATTTTTAATAACTTTGCAAGGTCAACATACTAAATCAATATCCTCTACCAAGGACTTTGGTACATACTGCCAATGTCAAGGTCGCAAGTAGAGGTCAAATGTCACATTTAAGGAGTCAAAGGTCAAAATAGTACTTTTTGTGCAATTTCAGTACATTTTCCCATGTATGCGATGTATGTTTTGTAATAAATGTGCACATACACCTTACTAAGTCAATATCCTCTACCAAGGACTTCGGTACATATTGTAAATGTCAATGTCGCAAGTAGAGGTCAAAAGTCACATTTGAGAAGTCAAGTGTCAAATTTGTACTTTTTGTGCATTTCAGTCAATTGTTTCTACCTATGTCATGTATATTGTAATTAATGTGCACAACATACTAAGACAATATCCTCTACCAAGGACTTGGTACATAAAATCAAGGTCATTGGAAGGTCAAAGGTAAAACTTGAGAACTATTTTCTTAACCTAACTTGAATATTTCGTAAATCGAAGAAGAGACATAAATATAATGGTTATACACAACAGTTTAATGATATATTATTTTAGATCAATAAGTTGTACCTTATAACGAATTATGTCAAGTGACTCTTCTTTCAGCATTTCAGATAATAGCATTATAGTTAGTTTGCGCCTTGTTAACATTTAAATGATCACAATTTTCTCAGAAATATCAACTAAGTGTTGTTGGTTTTTTTTCATTAATAACTATGACTAAGCACATATTTATCACAAAAGTGCTGTAATCATAATGTTAAATATCACAAATGATTAAAAAATCATTATCACCGCCAATCAAAATCACTATCACTGACATTCAAAATCATTTTTAGACGATCAAAATCATCATCACAGACATTCAAAATTGTGACAATAACAGGGTACAAGTATCAATATCTTAATAGTGGCATTATTATGACCCCCCCCCCCCATCAAAGAGGGGTCATGTTGTTGTTTTTTCATTGTCAGTGTTTGTTGGTTTGTTGGTTGTTTTGTTCCCAACTTTAACGTTGGCGACAATTTTGTAGCTATTGCACATACAGACTTCAAACTTAGCATGCATATGCAACTTATAGAGTCAAAAATATTTAGGGGTGACATATCGAGATCATGTTCATACATCAAGGTCAAATGTCAAATTACTGGTCAAATTTAGATTGGCGATATATTTGTCACCATTCAAAATACATCCCTCAAACTTGGCATGCATTTGCAACTTACGGAGGGGAACGTTTTAGTGGCGACTTTTTAAGGTCGATGTCATACATTATATTATGGTCAAGTGTCAAATTATGGGTCAGATTTAGATTGGTGATAATTTTGTCGTCTTCAACACACATCCTTCAAACTTGGCATGCATGTGAAACGTATGGAGGCGAACATTTTAGGGGTGACCTATTAAGGTAAAGGTCATACATCAAAATCAAACGTTATATCGGGGACATTGTGTTTCACAAACAGATTTCATTGTTTTTAAATCACAACGTGTGTATACCACAGACATTATTTACAACATGTATACACATTACATAATATAGAATTGTCAAGTAGACTGTATTTTATTTGAAAACGTACAAGAACAATTGTTTTTACAGCATATGGGAACAAAAAGTTTTCCTTGAAAAGTAAGCTTGTTTTGTTAAAATGTTCATTTAAAATCATCTCTGTTTTTAAACACCAAGAACAAAATTGATTTCAAACCAAATAAGCAAACCACTGTCAATATGATAGATCTAATAATGTATCGGTAGTCACATTCATTCATTGGATATCGCAAAGTTGATTCTGGCCAAATACAACTAAGCTATCACTAAAGGTGATTACTACCCCTGCCCGCCACCTTGTCACAAGATGCACTGACTTCAATACAAGCGGCAATAGCTCAATAATCCTTTCATCCACTTAAATTGCATATGAAAAATAACAAAGGGGAATAAATCCTTCAAAAATGAATTTAGAATTACAGCCCTTGTTGACTGCACATCCGCTCACCACCCTCTTTTCATATATAAAGTTTCACAGTTGTGCCTACAATACTTGAGAAGTTATGCTCCAGACAAACAAACTGCTTCTAAAAAGTAACTATGGGGAATAACTCCCACAAAAATGAATTTAGAGTTACAACCCTTATTGACTGCACATCCTCTCATCACCCTCTATCCATATAAAAAAGTTGCACAGTTGTGCCTACAATACTTGAGAAGTTATGCTCCGAACAAAAATTGCTTCTGGAAAGTAACTAAGGGGAATAACTCCCTCAAAAATTAATTTAGAGTTGCAAACCTTATTGACATCACCCTCTCATCACCCTCTCTCCATATATTAAGTTTCACAGTTGTTTCTACAATACTTGACAAGTTCTGCTCCGGACAAAAAAATTGCTTCTGAATAGTAACTAAGAGGAATAACTCCCTCAAAAATGAATTTAAAGTTACAACCCTTGTTGGATGCACATACTCTCATCACCCTCTATCCACATAGTTATGAAGTTTCACAGTTGTGTCTATAATACTTTAGGAGTAATGCTCCGGATGGACGGACGGATGGACGGACGGAAGGACGGACGGATGCACGCGATTCCAATATAGCCCCACTTCTTTAGAAGTGGGGGTATAATTACATATTTTGTCCATGTCAGTTTATTTCATACTTAAGCAGCTCATAACTATTGAAAATCGAAGTATTTCCGTAAGTTTCGTATGTTCAAATATCACACGAACACTGACAGCTAGCTGAGCATTGAATAATCGCTTCGTACACGAGCCTCAATTAGTTTTGCATGCGCACAGTGTTAGCTCCCGAAATCCCTTCACGATCAAGGGCTTGTCTGTCCACAATGTATGCGGGTGGACTTGCCAACCAAACAAAGCTCAGGTGATGTAAAATCAGTTTGGAAATTCAGACATAAATACCAAATGCTGTCACTGTTTCAGCTATTTTGGTAGAGTCACCAAATGATTATTCCCATCAACTTATTTCGAAATCTGACCATCGGTTTGTAGAAATATATTCCGAAAGAGGGAGATCCTTCGAAAGCATAAGAAGTAATGCGAAAGCAGAAAAATGCAGACTCGGTTTTATTGAGTCTGTTTGTGACTAGTTATTAAAAGTGCAACACTACTACTCACGCCCCCTAGCACCGGCTTAAGCAGTATTCAATTAATAACATAAAAACTAATGATCCCGAAGGACCAGTAAGTATACCAACACTGAGAATTTAAATATTGTTTTCTTTTGGTTGTTATGGCAACCAGAGTTCCGCATGGTTTCAAACCATTTTAGCTATTTTGGGAGGTGGTTACCTAATGATTATTCCAATCAAATTATTCTGAAGTCAGACCATTGGTTTTGGTGAAGAGAAGATTTAAATTTTTGCTATGTTTTCTCTATACAGACAAACAGGCCCGCCCTCTAGCGGCCATGTTGTTTTAGATATTGTCATGTTTTTAGCTATTTTGGAAGATAGTCACCTCATGATTATCCCTATCAAATTATTTTGAAACCTGACAACCAGTTTCGCAGAAGAAGAGGTTAGAAGATTTTTCTGTTGGTTGCCATGGCAACCAGAGTTCTACATGGATCCACATTGTTTTAGCTATATTGACAGGGAATCACCCAAAGACCATCCTTGGAAAGTTTCAGTACATTTGACAATATAATTTTAGAGGTGATGTCACTTGAAATAAAATATTGACGACACACGATGGACGACGCCTGACGACCGACACATAGCTCACAATAGCTCACCTTGGCACGTTGTGAGGGATGTATTTTGAATGGCTAAAAATAGACAGTCTTCTTGAATCGACTTGTTTGTTTGATACAATGATGGAAAGAACTTGATAAAAATTGTAAATAATTCGAAAATATTGTGCAAAAATCACTAAAAATAGTTCTTTTATAGTCGTTGCCATGGTAACAAAGGATATGTTTACTGTTAATTTGTAAATAAAATGTTCCAACGATAATCACATAGAAGACCACACCAATACTTTATACAAATAACAAAACAAACATGCTGTAAAAAGAAAATGTAGGCTAACTTTATAATTCACTAGAAAATGTCAATTTTAGAACCACAAATGAATTTCATATCATTTTAAGAATATTTTTGTTGTCATGGCAACCAGATCTGTGTCCCAGAACGTTAACATAATATTTGCGTAATTTTGTAAGTAAAATAGCAAGGTCTTATAATAATTCATTATTTAGACATTTAGAAAAAAACAATAAGGACTTGTTTTCAAAAAAGTGAAAAATTGGGCAAAATTACATACGTTATTGCCATAGTAACCAGTCATTGAGGAAAAAAATATTTTAATTTAATTTCAAATCAACACTAGCCATCTCTCATTTCCAAAGAGTAAACAATGGGAGCATATTTACATCCATAAGCAAACTGGCAGTCCTTTTAAATTCTGTATATCATTTTGTAGCTTGTTGCTATGGAAACCATGATTTCCACCAGAATGTTATTGGGAATGTTCTGCCACCCTTCTAAAAATGTTAGGTATGGTGTTAAGTTTATATATGTAAAATATGGAGTTATTGTAAATCAGGTAACAAAATCTGCCAAAATCAGGCTTTTTGTCCCCTACTATATAATTTAAGATAGGTCCCACAAGACTGTCAAATAATATACATTTATCTGATAGGTAAATATGAATTTGATTAAAATCTATCAATACATTCATTGTCATCTCCAGTCTCTTAGAGTCTTTTTATTTATAACTAATATTTTTATTGACAAAACAACAATAAAAGCCTCAAAATATGTTGGTCGGATTAACATGTAATAAATACCAAACAGTTAGCAATAAAAATCCCCGCTTCATTATATCCCAGTTAATGAATTCGGTCCGAGGTTTAATCCTGTCCGGCTTGAACTGATAGCAACATTTTTCAAAACAAAGCAAACTTCTTCATTTCTAGATAAAGTTAATCAACAACCACAACAAACTACTCGAAACACATTGGTAATTATAAAGTACAAATATCTGTTGTAAAATGTGCTTGTTTTATGAAAGGAATAAGCTATGAAACCTTAAATGTCAAGTACAAAGGTCAGATGATTTATTTGTTTTGCTCATTGTATTACCCATACTTTTTTTATTCCCAAATCGCCGAATTTTCGCGCCATATCGCACATAGAAAATGCCATATATCACGTTAAAGTTTCTATCACGGTGCTAGGGTTCACCGGTTACTTGCCTTGAATGTGACGTCATTCCTGTACACTATCTATCGCGACAATTGCAGACGATCAGTGTTTTTTCCGAGAATATTGTTTCAGTAGATATCTTAGAGTTTATAAGTTTAGTGGAAGAAAATGGTTATTTGTGCTGCGTATGGGATATACAAAATACTGGTCAATTTCTTTACATCGGTAATCGCCCTATATTGGAAAAATCAACACGGAAACTACCTCTGTATAGAAGGTTCACTGTATTTATTTGGTTTGTAGAGTCTAGAATATCATCACTAAGCATGTATAGCTTATTTTGACCATTTAGTTACTAAGAGATAGAACTGCGAATCAGTTCTGTCTTCGAATGACGACCTGCTAAATGACCACATACTGTTGATATAAACCTTGAACCAATGGTTATTTTGGTATATCGTCTACGACACCACCTCTGCTCATTTATAGCGTAATTTCATCATTTCGTTATTCGGAGATTGAACTGTAAACTATTTTGCTATTCGAATATCCACCTGCGAATTGGACCAAGAATGTATGCATAAGCTTTGAAACCATGACTATTTGGGTCTACAGTTTCGAGTAACAAACATCGAAATGACAATGTCTACAATACATATATGATCACTGCTAATTATAGCTTTTAATGACCATTTCGGTATTCGTAAGTTCAATTGCAAACTATTTCTTTATTCACATGCGAATAACGAACTGCGAAATATTTCGTTGTTCGTTATTCGAATATCGAACTGCGAACTGGCAGCCAACTTAACTCTGCCGAACTTATAGCCATTACAGAAACTGTAGAATCATATCTATATGATAGCATTAGCACACAGAGCAGATCCTGATCAGACTGCTCCTATAGGAACCGTCTGGTCTGGGTCTTCTCTGTTTGCAGATGCATAGATAGGCGTAAGGTTGAATACCGATAATTATATTCATTGGAGTTTTCGGATTAGTAAGGTTTAACTATGATTGTAGAAAGTCGTGACACCTGCACAATATTGCTGTTAACTTAACACTTTCGGCGCCAAAGTTCTAATTGTCGTCTGCATTTTCAAATTTTGTTAAATAATTAGGTAAACTAAGGAAATAAGATAAATAAATGCAAAATTCAATGGAATAAAGCACAGATATAGAAATAGACTTTGAGACAAAAAGTGAAGTCTCTGATCCGACAAATAGATCAGACAAATAGTGTAGTCCCAGATCAGACGCCGCCTTTTCCAGGCGGCGTCTGATCTGGGACTGCACTATTTGTCGTGGTGCATTTTTTGCAACATTTGCGGTGAAAGGCTTAACTAGTTGTTTTTCACTATCAGCGGCATTAAGTCACAATACGCATAATTTATGTTCCATGTGTGTCAACGTGATAGATAACTGGAATTCAGAACATGATGCAAATATCTACCATCATATTCTACATGATTGTTATGTCAATTAACAAATAAGGTTAGACTACTCAGAAGAAGTCTTATTTTTAATTGCAAAGCAGGTGATAGCTTAATGCAGGACGAACGTTATACAGAAAGCTCCAGAGCTCCAGATAATATGCAGATAATTAAACTATTTTCAGGAATATCTCATTTATTTCTCCACCAAACCCTATGTTGTGGCCACTCTTTATAATCGTTTTGAAGAGATGATTCTAAAGAGTGGTCAAAACATAGGGTTTGGTGAAGAAATGACTATTTTTAGTATATGAGTACACATATTTATCTGTTGCTCTGAAGCTCTAATCCTACTATATTTGCTTAGTGATATTAAGCTATTGACCTAGTACATGTAGTAAACAGCTTGATAAACACAGATTCACTTAGTTCTCATCTGGATTCAAGTAGAGAACTAAACTAAGGGACTCTGTATTTTGTAAGCTGGTTTTATTATACTGTGAGTAGCTTAACCCTTTCACTGTTCTATGTTTATTCCAAATTACGATACCTACTGAATATTCATGGACAAAATAGTTATAATGAAATATGAAAGGTGAACACTTTTAGCCATTTTTGAAAGTAAAGAAACATATATTTTAATTTCCATTACCAAACAGAGCAGACCCTGATCAGTCTACTCTGTTTGCAAATGCGTGAAAATACGTATACCGGTATATGAGGGAAATGGTTAATACAACTAACTTTAAAGTAAATAAAAAACAGCTATATACAGAAGAGAATTTGAGTTGTGACAATATATATAGCGAAATGAGATGCTTGTGAGGTTGCTGTTACCGGGACAAGGACTCGGTCATTAAAATGGCATAGAACATGTTTTATGAAACATTTTACCCAGAACATGTTCTCTCGGGGACTCATTGAAGAAAATTGTTATCAGCTGTGAGGTAGCCTTTGACAGGTGAGGTGCCATTCTCTTGCACATGGTTATAAATTACATATACCTCTGTCGTTGGCTCAGAAATCACATGATGTCATTGTGTTCGAAATAGCCGTGTTCGAAAAGTCGTGTGCCCTTTTGGGTTATAGCCGAATTTTAGTGCCCTTTTAAGCAGTTCGGAATCTACAGTTTGTAGAGACAGTTTTCGAAAAATTGAGCAGACACCATTCCATTTGGGTTGTTTACATGTGTGCAATAATCGAAGCAAAAAGCGACATGAAAAGAGACCATCAAATATTCTCTGAAATTAAACCGTATTACCAGTTTTATGATAAAATAAAAACTATTTGTTCTTGATTCAGGCTGTTTTAATTTAAACTATCGACTCAGATAACCATAAAACACAAACCATTGGTTTTGCCAATAGTCTTGTCATTGAGCCCAACGCAGAGGTGTATGTGAGAGAAACGAACGACAACTCTACAAGGAGATTGGTAAGGTGCATGGTTGTACACCCACTAACTGCACCGGAACAATATTTATAGCCGTTCAGATATCAATCATTGATAAAATGATAAAATAAATCTGGAATACAATTTTTTATTCAGGTTAACGTAAGCCTGTTCGTGAACTGGGAAATACAGTAGAACCTCTCTAATGCGACCACTTAATGAATAAACATAGTTGTCTTTATAAGCAGGTGGTTACTTAATGCAGACAAAATTCATGCAGAAAGCTTTCTGCATTACTTTTGTTTGGCCTGCATTAGGCAACCACTTGCCTCTAGCACCCATAATTATACCTATTTAAGTGGTCCCATTAGCGGGGTTTTACTGTACAAGGTACTGCAGAATATGTAATAAAACAGCAGGCTTTTGCTATATTTGTATTTACGATTAAACAGATATTCAAACAAACATTTGACATATCATTTTGTAATAGTGTATTAACCCATTCCCTCAAATTGACGACTTTTGACGACTGTGTAAAAGTCACTTGTGAAACCATTGTGATAAATAGAGCATTTGCTCCTATAGGAGCAAATGCTCTATTTATCACAATGGTTTCAAACTACAAAATTCTAAAATATATAGTTTTCCTTTTGTTTAGTTAATGCTCCTTTTCGGTAGATTTATACAAAGAGATTGTATCTAAAAATAGCATATGAGGTAAAGGGTTAACCTGAATCTTTCTAGAGATCCATTTATGTATTTGGAAACAAAGACGATCAAGATCAGATATCGCATGTAGTAGCCATATTATCAAGGCATGCTCTATTTGGTTATTTAATCCGTTCCTTCGTATGAACGCTTTTTCAAACAGCGATTTGCAAAGAGAGTAAACCCAGATAAGATGGCTCCTGTATGAGCCATTTGATCAGGGTCTGTCTGTTTGTTTAAAAAAATATGATAGATCTGACTCTACAATTTCTTCCAATACCATATAATATTGTGTACATATGCTATTTAAGAAATTCAGCAAATACGCTGTTTAAGAAATTCAGCAAATAAATATTCATGATGTCATTATGTCTTATATGAATATTGAACAAGGAAAGATTATTTTCCAGTATTCTTCTGTGGACGAAACAATGCAATTTGTGTCATACATAAACACCTCTGAGATCTTCCTCAACCTATTCTTAGGTGGACGTCGTGATATGAATGAAATACTGTAAAAGCAACATAAAACCCGATACAATGTTTAATACTTCTCTTGCTGAATTTTAAAATACATTTCCCCTTCTTTACCATGTCCTGTTGTATACTTACATGTATCTTCACTGTGTACAAGTATTTCGCTCTGCAATCACTGCTGTGAAGTGCACTGGTTGCACAATCAACTTGTAAATAGTGCAGACCCTAATGAGACAGCTCCTGCAGGAGCTGTCTCATCTGGGTCTTCACTATTTACAGGTAGGTATATTGATGTGAATAGCAAGCGAAGTGTTAATTAACATAACGCTGAAATAGTAACTGCTCGCTTCGTAACGATCGGGAAAACTTGAACTTTACCACCTATAAACCCTGTACCCCGTTTTAGCCATTTATCCTCCTTTTTCCACCTTTGCAGACATAGTAGACCTAGATAGTTTCTGTTGGGACCTTATGATTGTAGGTGACATATGATTGGGATCTGCAAACAGAGTACACTCAGATCAGACGGTTACTGTAGTGACTGTTTGATCAGGATCAGACCATGTTTGCTTATGGAATAATATTTTTAAATGAGTGTATACACCTAGTTGTTCCCATGGCCAAAACTTTCTGTGTTCATATGCCATTATAAGATTCCATTGATATTCATATTGTATTTATTTCTTAATAAAATATAACCTGAAGGAAAACACATCTACCTAAAAGTAAGCAGGCCAACCAACATGAATTATTATATACAAATTATGGAGAAATATGATCTAGTTTATTATGAGTAACTTCTCCATAGTTTCAAACTGAACTTTAATATACGAAAGCTAGTGTTGCTATTGAAATGCTAACTGCAAATTGCTTCCTTCTATCACCATGATGGTAATTTGTAATTTAAGCTTAATATGATAAAAGAGGTGGAAATACGTAAAGAAGTTGATGATCAAAATGGCTTTTTAGGGTTTCGGCTTTTGCCGAATTAGGGTTTCGGCTTTTGCCGAAATCCTTATAAAATGGATTGCGACTCAAACTATGGCGGAAAACCCTATTGCACGAGCGCTACCTAGCGGGAATCCCCCTAAGAGAATGTGCAGTGCTTGGCTTACAATCCGGTTCCAGAATCTTACAAAATATTTACAAGAAAATCATTGATGCAAAGCATCAAAAGGCGCGTATTACTGAATAATAATCAAACCTTTTTTACATGTATATAATATTTAAGTAATGTCAAAAAAGGCCTTAGTAACGCAACAAAATTCTTCAGTTTCATCACAAAGGCCCTTGAAACGGCAGCCGTGTTAGTCGGGTGGCCCTAGTTATACAATAACCCTTTCAGTCTCACACTAGACCCCTAATCCTCTTTCAGGTTAAATATTCATGTAAGAAATAATGACATCATGAATATTTATCAGTCCACTTTTTATAATGGCATAAGCACACATATATCCAATTTCTAATCTGAATTTCTTAAGTTCAAAGCTTATTGCAGGCCTAGATTAATGCTGAAAACTCCTGTAGGTATTTTAGACATGCTAGTATTTTTTTCATAACAACTCCGTACTGTATATTATCCAATTCGAGATATCAACTGTATGTCTAAATAAAATGCCAAAGAGTATCATCGGTAACTGGCCACCTCAACAAGATCCAAATTGCCTGACGTACAGTAACAGTGATTGTTCATGTAAGTGACATTATGACGATTAATTAGTGGCATTTTCATAAGGAAATTTGAACACTGGAAGCTTTCAACATGGCAGAAACTTTTTCATCAGATCTACATGTATATTAGTTCATAAGTAAACAGAGCAGATTCAGCAGGAGCCAATCTATTTTGAGTTTACTCTAGGTTTACCCTGTTTGCAAAGGTGTATCTATGAAGTAAAAGGTTATGCCTGGGTCTTAAACCATGCTCTAGCATAAAATAGGTGTATATACAAATGTATTAATTAAAAACACTAATGATAAACCGCAGTTCTGCATTCAATTACATTACTTAAGAGCTCCTTTCGCGGGATTTAGTACTGTGGCGAAAGCAGCACGTAACCCGTTTTCCCGGTAAATCATGTAAATGTCATCAATATATTAATGATGTGTTCATATATCCAGGCTTATATCAGTATATTAATGCCAACTATATTTAAATCATATGTTCATATCATTTATAATCGTAACTAATCGGTAGCCGTTATTAATCTTTAACCCTCCTTTCGCCTCATTTCGCCAAATATCCTCCTTCTGTGTTTTAGTCATACTCGGTTTCGCAACATCTTAGACATTTCTTCGGTGGTTATCGTTAATGATCTTGCCATTGCGGTATTACATTTTGTATTAGCCCCGACCATAGGAGAAATAATTTTCTAATATTTTCATTTCCAAAATACAAACAATCATACAGTGGAAACAGATCAGTCGACCTGTTTCCAACTATATTGAATGTATTATTAAAAAACATACTGTTTTACACTCATAACCCACGAATTGCAGTTCCACTGTATTCTCACAAGTCTTGATAAATCAGCCCTCCTACCAGTGAACTTCCACCGAAAGAATTACATATAGACGCGGGGACTTTATGTCCCCGCGCCGATAATGAAATATGGAAAGTGGATCCATTAGCAACAGAGCAGACCCTGAATCTATGGGAGCGAACTGTCTGATCTGGGTCGAATCTATTTGCAGATGCATGAAAACAAGTTTATATGGGGAAATTCAGGGTTAAATAGACTTCTTCTGTTCTGTACGTTCTTTACAGTATAAAGGTTACAGCGCACTGGTGGTCAGTAGTGCAGGGCAACTGTTACATCATGCTAAAATCTCTAGAGATCATACGCTTAACTCTTTGCACGCTAGCGGCGAAACTGTGATTACCTATGCAAACAGTTTGGATCCAGATGAGAGGCCACATAATTCTGCGTCTCATCAGGATCCAAACTGTTTGTCATCTTGATCATATTTTTGTATAAAATGAAAGAAAGTTTATTGACGAATTGACGCAGACGTCAATTGTTGCAAACGAAACATCACTCAGCATTGTAAGGATTAAGCAAGCTGTAATATAAAGTTGCAAAACTGTTTCCAAGCTGACTTATTCAGCTGTACAAACTGGTAGAGATGCTAGAACACTAAACCTTTCCTTCATATAAATGTTTTTCACGCGTTTGTAAACAGAGTAGACCCAGATCTGATGACTCCTATAGGAGTCGTCTGATCAGGATATGCTCTGTTGGCTAATGGAATTTGAAAGATCTTTTTCTTTCCTTTCTTAAATGGCTACTCATTTCCACTTTTCATGTTTCATATAATGAAACATGAAAAGTGGAAATAAGAAGCCATTATTTTGTTCATGAATATTCAGTAGGTATTGAAATTGGAATAAACATAGAACAGGAATCAAGTTTCTTACATGGGTCCGTTCCATTTGCGCTCTGTGTCTATATACATGTACTTTTTCAGCGGCTAGCTGTCTATTTTCACTTTTGTTCTAGTTTTCCACCAATGAGAAACTATGTTACATTGTAATTTGCATATGACCTAGGAGTATTTACAGTAAACTGTATTTTCATTAGTGAAATACCTTGACTGGCATACAACCTTTTTATATGCCTCTACACATTGCCAAACTAGGTAAAATTCTGATATACAGTCTGCTAACGTGTCGAATTTCATGGGGTAATTATTACGATATTGCAGTTATTTCAAACACCATGTTTTATGATAATTAGCTGCTTCGGCCTCGCAAATTGAATTCAATGCAATAATTAACATAATCACAACACATGTAAGGCACCTTGTTTCACATACATGTTCTATAAACTTCTTAGAGTTCAGTCGAAAGACCATATAGTTCAGAAAATCATTATTTACGCAGATATTTAGCATGGGACCGAAGACTGTCGACTGTCGAAAGTTCTGTTCTTAAAATAGATTTTAAGACCTGGAAATTCCCATAAAATCAAAGTACTGATGTACTGATATTTATCACCTCATGGTAATGGTTGCTGAGCAATATTGCCAGTTTGTCGAAACCTCTATTAAACTTTCAAACTTTTACTATCATTTTGCTATCAATTAATATAACATTTGATCATAAAATCCACTTTGACGAACAGGTAGTTTGCCGAAACCACCATAATTCACAGGCAGTGCTATAGGAATAAAGAAGAAGGGTTGTTTAGTATATTAGAGTAGTGGTATTAATAGTATTAATTACTGTCCCCGACCAAAGCACCGAGGCTCTGGTTGTTGGCTCTCTTTGATGTAAAGCTACTTACTGAAGGCTACTGCTACGGCTCTATCACATGGGGCCTGGGCTCATAGAGTAGGTTATATTGTTTTAAAACTACATGTAGATTCATGCAGTTAATGATGTCATTAATGATGATGCACAAACGTCGATTAAAGTGTTGATCTAGGCTAAATAAATACCGTTCTTTAAAGAATTACAGACTCTGCACAAACAAAATCTTTATGCTTTAAAGTGTATCACGAAGTAAATACAGATCTGTATTTACTTCGTGAGTGTATTCAATTTCTTATCTTCATATCGATACAAATATAAGCGCTTTCGTGCACATTTTATAATAAATGCTAAATATTTTATAATAAATGCTTTATATTTATAATAATTTATAACATTTTATAATAAATGCTTTATACTAAAGAACTAACTTCAGATAGTTTTAAAACATTACTTTGACATCGTACATTTTAAAAGTGATTTCCTATAAAAGCAACTTGAAATATTTCAATAAATATTTCTTCTACTCCAAGCCATTTTCATTGCATGCTTCTCTGCTAGCATAATAACAAGCAATCCTTCATAGATCTAGTTCTCTGTACTGGTAGAATCTCCAAACATTGAAATAAATATTGCAGAGATTGTTTTGTACATTGTGTCTATATTTGAGAGCCGCTGAATATCTTTTTAAAAGATATTTCTTGTTTAAACTATTGTTTTTGTTGATTTAATTATTGTTCAAATTCTCAGGGATTTTTTTATAGTCGGTTTGAACTGTGCAGTAATTCCTTTTGAAACAAACTAAGTTTTCAAATATTATGCAGGTTATCGTGACCTAATTGCCAGCTGTACATTGTGTGTGTCGGTCTGTGATCAGGATCCTAGATGTTTGACAATTTTAAAATAAAACTATGCAAATCATAGACTAATTGAATATAAATAAGTATATATACAATACACAAAATAATGAGCAGGTGACAATTTTAAATTGAACATGGTACTTTCGAATTCATAGTTGTCCTAGCACAAAGTCTGGATCCTGCCTCTACGTTTCATCGAAATGCATACTATTGACACCAGGACAGTATGTTAATATAGCATAATGCTTTAAAAAGTCCATAACAAGTTTCAAGAGGCATGCTTATGTTTTCTTGTTTGTTTGCTTTAAATTTATTTAGAGAAAAGAATATCAAAAAAGATAAAGAATAAAAAAAAAATTCCATAGACGCAGCGCTTTCCCCTCGGCCACCGCTTGGGTCCCAATATATAAGTGTTACATGGTTCTATTTAAACGCTACAAAGGTGTGAAAAGCAACAACGACTAGTGAACGTACATACTTAATATGCAAATTATACAGACCCATTTTTCATGAAATCTCCAAGTATAAAATGAATAGATTTTACCAATGACCTACTGTCAATCCAAACGCCTTTGTTCAAACAGCATGGTGTCTTTTTACAACAGTAATCCGACATAAGGTCGTCGGATTCTGAAAGTCCCATACCCTTCCTGTAGTATTTACAAAAGTCCGATATATTGTTGTCGGATTCTGAGTTAAATGCCCCTTTTGCCTAGTCGCTTATGCCCTTTGCAAACCGAGGAGACCCAGTAAGAAGGCTCATAGAGAAGCCCTCTAATCAGGATCTGCACGGTTTGTCGTGTTATACTATTGTTTGGAAAAGTCCCTAAATAATAACCATAAGCTCATTTTAGCTTGACTTGTTTGAATTTTGGAACAGCCCATTTCACCGTTGTAATAGTTAGGTAGACCAAAGTAACATAATTGTTAGATTTTTGCAGAACAATATAGAATTGTTGGAGGTACATGAAATGGACACATAAACATAACCGAAAAGAATTATTTGATTATTACAGCCACGGTTGATATTTCGATACACTTTCAACATTTTGTGAACTACTATGAAATATCTAACATCAATGGTACTATTTCTAGGGTAGATCAAAATTCAAATGCAGAAATTCGATTCCATTGCGACATTACAATGTTTCCTGATGAATTTTATCAATGGTCGTGCGACGTTGTTGCTAAGGTCTGGTTTGAAAGAAATAGAATTTCAAAAATACATGTACGGTAAAACCCCTCTAAACCAGACTTTAAATTCAGTATAAATATCAGTCTTGGAGACAGGTGGCAGCTTAATGCAGGATGTTAAAATAATGCAGAAAGCTCCTCGGCATGACTTTCACCCTGCATTAAGCAGCCACCTGCCTAAAAAGTTTCTACATTCTTATCTACTAGAAGTCGGGTTAAGAGGGGTTTTACTGTATTGTAAAAGGTGACAAATCTATACTTTTGAATGTATTTCAGAGATTAACAAGTGATACCCTAATTACCCTAGGTATTTTGACAAACACACTTGTGCAAATAGTGCAGACCCAGATCAAACACCTCCTTAATGGGCCCGTTTGAAAGGTTTTCACTATTTGCTGCCATGTCTGTTTAATCTAAAGTTGCAAAACTGTTTCCAAACTGACTTATTCAGCTGTACAAACTGGTAGAGAGGAGAGACTGGGTGCTAGAACACTTAACCCTTTCCTTCATATAAATGTTTTTCACGCGTTTGTAAACAGAGTAGACCCAGATCTGATGTCTCCTAAAGAAGTCGTCTGATCAGGGTCTGCTCTGTTGGCTAATGGAATTTGAAAGATCTTTTTCTTTCCTTTCTTAAATGGCTACTCATTTCCACTTTTCATGTTTCATTATCACTATTTTGTTCATGAATATTCAGTAGGTATTGAAATTTGGAATAAACATAGAACAGGAATCAAGTTTCTTATATTACATGGATCCGTTCCATTTGCGCTCTGTGTCTATATACATGTACTTTTTTAAACTATTGTTTTTGTTGATGAAATTATTGTTCAAATTCTCAAGGAATTTTTTATAGTCAGTTTGAACTGTCCAGTAATTCCTTTTGAAACAAACTAAGTTTTCAAATATTATGCAGGTTATCGTGACCTAATTGCCATTTGTACATTGTGTATGTCGGTCTGTGATCAGGATCCTAGATGTTTGACAATTTTAAAATAAAACTATGCAAATCATAGACTAATTGAATCTAAATACATGTAATTATATATGCAATACACAAAATAATGAGCAGGTGACAATTTTAAATTGAACATGGTACTTTCGAATTCATAGTTGTCCTAGCACAAAGTCTGGATCCTGCCTCTACGTTTCATCGAAATGCATACTATTGACACCAGGACAGTATGGTAATATAGCATAATGCTTTAAAAAGTCCATAACAAGTTTCAAGAGGCATGCTTATGTTTTCTAGTTTGTTTGCTTTAAAATGTATTTAGAGAAAAGAATACTAGTATCAAAAAAGATAAAGAATAAAAAATATATTAGAATCTTTTTTCCATTTGCATTTGGATGTGACGGGATTCGAACCAAGGACCTAGAGATTCATAGACGCAGCTCTTTCCCCTCGGCCACCGCTTGGGTCCCAATATATAAGTGTTACATGGTTCTATTTAAACGCTACAATGGTGTGAAAAGCAACAACGACTAGTGAACGTACATACTTAATATGCAAATTATACAGACCCATTTTTCATGAAATCTCCAAGTATAAAATGAATAGATTTTACCAATGACCTACTGTCAATCCAAACGCCTTTGTTCAAACAGCATGGTGTCTTTTTACAACAGAAGTCCGACATAAGGTCGTCGGATTCTGAAAGTCCCATACCCTTCCTGTAGTATTTACAAAAGTCCGATATATTGTTGTCGGATTCTGAGTTAAATGCCCCTTTTGCCTACACACTTATATATATATATATAGGCTACTCTTTCTTTCTTTTTTTTCTTTACTTTCTTAAATGGCTACTAATTGCCACTTTTCATGTTTCATTGTAACTATTGTGTCCATAAATATTCAGTAGGTATTGACATTTGGAATAAACATAGAACAGGGAAAGGGTTAAGGAAATTAGGGGTTTTATAAATCAGACATTGCTTGCATATGTTTGATACTGACCAAGTAATGGTCAGAATCATCCGGGGTCCAGTCTAGACCTACAGTGTTCTCATTCAACGATAATGGTGAAATCGTTAATGCTATTATGCTAAGCACGACTTGACTTGGCCCTTACTTTCAAATAACGGAGTGATGGCTCTTTACTACATAAACTATCAATTTTGGCTCTATTGGCACAAAGTGGCAAGATGAGCTATTGGAATCGCCCTGTATGTGACATGTTCATAAAACAATTCTTTAAATGTCTCCAAACTACTGACATGATTTTCAGAAAAATCCACAGCAAACAATCAATATGATATATATTATGTCCGAAACCTTCAGTACTGTCAGTACTTTGATTGTTCTGTCCTGTCCTTTTATTTGTCCTTTTATTTGGTTTAGTGCAGTGTAAAAGAAGATATGGGCGAAACGGTTAACCCTTTACCTCATGAATATTCATGAATGAAATGATGACATCATGCATTTTAATTGGATTAATCATTACAATGGCATATTAACACATGTTTTTTTCCAAAGTAAAAACTATATAATCAGATCTATATTATTCAATAAGCAAACAGAGTAGACCCAGCTCAGACGGCTCCTATAGGAGCCGTCTGATCTGGGACTACTCTGTTGGCAAAGTCGTAGAAAGGCGTATTAATGGAGTAAATGGTTAACCTTCAGCCTTCTGCTGGTGGAAGAGTGATTACCTTTTATAAACAGTTTGAATCCAGATGAGCCGCTGATTAACACGACGTCTAAACTGTTTAACAACACGATGGCATTTTGTTAGACATACTGATTATAGCTTGAATTTTGAAAATGTAGTGGCTGAAAATATGTGTAAAAAATTACTTAGTTGGCTTAAACAGAAATTCTAGCGAACGCGTTTTGTTTCGCCCTGTTTCAAGCCTTCATGGATAGGAACAAAAGGTGAGTTATTGTGACACACTTACCAACTGGACAGTTATACTTTACTGCGAGAACTCCTGCTACAGCATTCGTGTTTATGCGTCCACGATATATGAGTTTGACTGTATAAAAGTGAAGCATGCTGCAGTCTTGCAAACTTTTATGACGTCATTCCATAGACTTTATTGCAACTGCTTAGAAAATTAAAAGGGTTACTAACACAGAGCCTGGTGGATGGTACATCCCAATGCCCCGGTGTAGTTTTGGAGTTAAATTGTTTGTTTTAACTGATTCCCTCTTGGACTATTTTAGACCTAACCTCTTTGAATAAATTTACTGAAAAGGGACATTCCCTCCTGGACTAAACCCAGCCTCTTTGAATAAATCTACTAAAAAGGAGCATTTACCAGAGAAATGGAAGTTCGTAGAATAATAAGTAGAGCATTTGCTCCTATGAAGCAAAACACAATCCTTTAAATTGGACACCCATTGGCACTACGTGGCCTGTCTAGTGTCGAAGTGTCCCTAACGCCTACTAGCCAATTAAGTATCTCAGTGCCCTAGACCAGGCCAAACTGATACACTATGTAAGCAAGGTGCTTTTGTGATGTTACAGTAAAACCTCTCTATAACGGCCACTAAATTGTGTTAACTAGTTGGTATTTATGGCAGGTGGCTGCATATTGTCTTTTGGTTTCGATGAATGTAATTGAATTTTGGTTAAACAGCACTGTAACACATCTTGGTCATATTGGTCAAATAGCACAGATATTGCTTTTGGTTGGAGATTTCTTAAGACCGGTAATCCTCCGCATCGATATCCATTACTGTTGCCGTAACGGAAACTCTACACTGCTGCTGAGTTATTTTAATACTCTCGAATGCTTGGGTTCGTCTCTCTAATTACGCAAGTATTGTTAGTCTCACATCCATATAAAAGGATGAAATAGATCGGCCACGTATAGACCCCACACTTGCGCTTCCAGATTCTATTTGAGTCGTATAATGATAGCAGAAACAAGGTTAACCCTTTCACCACCGCAGTCGCATAAATGCACCACGACAAATAGTGCAGTCCCAGATCAGACGCCGCCTTTTCAAGGCGGCGTCTGATCAGGGACTTCACTATTTGTCTCAATCTCTATTTCTACATATGTGTTTTATTCCTTTGAAATTTACATTTATTGATCTCATTTCTTTATTTTACAGAATGATTTAACAAACTTGGATTGCAGAAGACAATTAGAAATTTGGCGGTGAAAGGGTTAATAAGAATTCGCATTTCTTCCCTATATACAACATCTTTGTTCAGGCTACTTCCAACGTAATTAAAAGTGGTCGTCTATTTTAATAATTCACCATTAATGGTAACATTGCACTGATGCCTGTTTGGTAGTTGACCATAAACGTAAAGCAGTGCAATGGGTCGTGAGTAGTGTTTCATTTTAGTAACTGCTCATTAGCAGACTCAATAAAACCAAGTCTGCAATTTTCTCTTTTCGCATTGCTGCTTTTGCTTTTGAAGGATCTTCACTTCACAACAGCAGGCATTAAGTGCTTGTATGACCGTAAAAATATGAACCGTACTTCATTCTCAGTTTTGTTATAATTGCCAGTCCTTCGGGATAATAAATTCCAATGCTTTAGTTATGAAAATTGTATACCGCTGCGATTTTCTCTTTAAGCATTGCCGATGTTGCTTTCGAAGGATCTCCTACCTTCAGAATGTTTGATTTGCTTGTACTGTACTGTACGCCCCCTGCTAGTAACGCTCCTTTATATGCCAACACGTCCTAAACCCTTTTCTTAAAGCCTTTTCACACATTTACAAACAGAGTAGACCCAGATCAGACGGCTCCTATAGGAGCCGTCTGATCAGGGTCGGCTCTGTTTGCTTAATGGAATTTGATAGTTCTGTTTCTTCACTCTCTACAATTGCTACACTGTTTCACCTTCTATATTGCATTATAGCTATTTTAGAGTAGAGTAGAGTATTTAGAGTATGTAGTCACTTTGTACATCATTAAGTGCAACCAAAATTATACGACTTAATATATAATGGTTTTGTAAAGAATAACAGAGATTTGAATGTTTCTTGATTTATTTGCATGTGTGAGTATTGCTTTGTCCGTCATATCATTATGTGAATGTTGCCACATGGGTATGTGACCTTCTGGTTTGACATGAATAAAATCTTGAATCTTTGTTCATGAATATACAATAAGGTATTGAAATCTGTAATAAACATAGAACAAGGAAAGGGTTAACTGTCCTTTATACGCAGACACATGATTTAGACGGAGTTCTCTGTTTCACAAGATTCTTGTAACGTTTACGGTATTTTGAACAAACCATTACCATTCGACATTGACCAACAACATTCCTCCTTCTAATTTGGTTTAAACTTATTTTATTTATAAATATTTGCACGAATATTGTAATGATAACACAAAGGATAAGAAAAGGATGGAAACGAAAGCAAGACAGATTATTGTGTTTCTCTCCCAACACCGTAACAACTACACTCGCTTTATTCAGAAATGACTGCAAGTTATTGTACTATATCAATTGTACTGAAAACCTAAATTAATTCAGCAGAATATATCAGTTTACACAATAACTTTTTGGAGAAAGACAACTTAGAAAAAGAAAAGAAACAAGAGGGCCAGAATGGCCCTGAAGCGCTCACCAGACAATCAGATGAGAAAATTTTCACTATATGTTTCTATAGAAAACTAGCCGGCCCTGGGGCGGGGCCAAATTTGACCCAAAGGGCAAAATTTATATAACTTTTGTAGAGGACCTGAACATGATGCTATGTGTCAAATATGAAAGCTAAGAACCCTATAGATTCAGAGAAGAAGATTTTCAAAGTTTTCACTATATGTTTCTATTGAAAACTTTCCACCGCTGGGGCGGGCCAATTTTGACCACAGGGGCATACTTTGTATAACTATTGTAGAGGACCTAAACATGATGCTATGTGCCAAATAAGAAAGCTGAGAAACTTCTAGTTTCAGAAGAGAATATTCTCAAAGTTTTCACTATATGTTACTATTAAAAAGTTTCCACCCCTGGGGCGGGCCAATTTTGACCACAGGGGCATAATTTGTATAACTATTGTAGAGGACCTGAACATGATGCTATGTGCCAAATAAGAGAGCTGAGAACCTTCTAGTTTCAGAAGAGAATATTCTCAAAGTTTTCACTATATGTTACTATTGAAAAGTTTCCACCCCTGGGGCTGGCCAATTTTGACCACAGGGGCATAATTTGTATAACTATTGTAGAGGACCTGAACATGATGCTATGTGCCAAATAAGAAAGCTGAGAAACTTCTAGTTTCAGAAGAGAATATTCTCAAAGTTTTCACTATATGTTACTATTAAAAAGTTTCCACCCCTGGGGCGGGCCAATTTTGACCACAGGGGCATAATTTGTATAACTATTGTAGAGGACCTGAACATGATGCTATGTGCCAAATAAGAGAGCTGAGAACCTTCTAGTTTCAGAAGAGAATATTCTCAAAGTTTTCACTATATGTTACTATTGAAAAGTTTCCACCCCTGGGGCTGGCCAATTTTGACCACAGGGGCATAATTTGTATAACTATTGTAGAGGACCTGAACATGATGCTATGTGCCAAATAAGAGAGATGAGAACCTTCTAGTTTCAGAAGAAAAAGATTTTCAAAGTGTTCTTTATATGTTCCTATAGAAAACAATGTACCCCTGGGACGGGGCCAATTTTGACCCCAGGGACATAATTTATATAACTTTTATAAAGGACCTGATCATGATTATATGTGCCAAATATGAAAGCTGAGAACCTTCCAGTTTCAGAGGAAAAGATTTTTCAAAGTTTTCACTACGTTTCTATTGAAAACTGGCTAACCCGTGGGCGGGGCCTATTTTGACCCCAGGGGCATACATTATATAACTTTCGTAGAGGACCTGAACATGATGCTATGTGCCAAATATGAAAGCTGAGAACATTCCAGTTTCAAAGGAGAAGATTTTCAAAGTTTTACTATGTATTTCTATAGAAAACAAGGCATCCCTGGGGCGGGGCCAATTCTGACCCCAGGGGCATAATTTATATAACTTTTGTAGAGGACCTGAACATGATGCTATGTGCCAAATATGAAAGCTGAGAATCTTTCAGTTTCAGAGGAGAAGGTTTTAAAAGTTTTCACTATATGTTTCTATTGAAACTGATCAACCCTGGGGCGGGGTCAATTTTGACCCCGGGGGCATAATTTATATAACTTTTGTAGAGGACCTGAACATGATGCTATGTGCTAAATATGAAAGCTGAGAACCTTCCAGTTTCAGAGAAGAAGACTTTCAAAATTTTCCCTATATGTGTCTATTGAAAACTAGCCACCCCTGGGACGGTGCCAATTTTGACCCCAGGGCCATATTTTATATAACTTTTGTAGAGGACCTGAATATGATACTATGTGCAAAATATGAAAGCTAAGAACCTTCCAGTTTTAGAGGAGAAGATATTCGAAGTTTTACTATAATTGTTTCTATTGAAAACAAGGCACCCCTAGGGTGGGGCAAATTTTGACCCCAGGAACATAATTTATATAACTTTTGTAGAGGACCTGAACATGATGTTATGTGCCAAATAAGAAGCTGAGAACTTTCCCGTTTCAGAGGAGAAGATTTTCAAAGTTTTCACTATATGTTTCTATTGAAAACTAGCCACCCCTGGGGCGGGGCCAATTTTGACCCCAGGGGCATAATTTATATAACTTTTGTAGAGGACCTGAATATGATGCTATGTGCCAAAGATGAAAGTTGAGAACCCTGTAGATTCAGAGGAGAAGATTTTTAAAGGTTCAAATTGTTGACGACGCACGACGCACGCCGACGGACGACGGACAACGGGCGATCACAAAAGCTCACCCTGAGCACAAAGTGCTCTGGTGAGCTAAAAATAAGTAGATAAAAAAGAAACGATTGTTGACACACATATGTGGAGAGGTCTAGGATTTTGAGCAGAACAAGCATACCGGTATTGAAAGTATTCTAAATTATCATCGACAAACGTGTTTTAAATTTCAGATTTCGTGGTTTTATTTTTCAAAAGATATATCAGAAGTGCTGAACTTATTAGAACCTTTTGAGAAGACAACAATCTTACACCGGCTTTGGAAAGGGTTTACAAGTCACGTTGTGCTTGGTTTACATGTCAATTCCTTACTAATGAACGAATTAGGACATACAGTAAAACCTCTCTATAACGGCCACTAAATTACATCAAATATTTTGTGTTAAATGAAGGTGACAGCTTAAAGCAAGGTGAAAGTAAAACAGAACGCTCCTATAGGAGCGTTCTGTTTTACTTTCACCTCGCTTTAAGCAGCCACCTGCCCTAAACACCAACTAATTAACACAATCTAGTGGCCGTTATAGAGAGGTTTTACTGTATTGACATTGGCCTTCGAGTGCTCGTTGCACTTGTAACACGGAACAGACAGCAATAGTACATCGGTTCCAAAAATCAATGTGTCAGCTTTTAAAGCTGTATACCAGCATGCATTTTTCCGTGCCCGGAAATGCTTGGATTCTTCATCCACCTGTAATTAGCTGATATTGGAGATGGGACGGTACCAAACCTCGTCAAACAAAACAGTAGAATAACAAGACAAAATGTGACGAAACGCACGAAAAGACATAAAACATTAAACATTTAACAAAGTAGACTAAACCACAAAAAATATGAACGGTTAAACCCATCACCATTTATAAAGATGCTTAATATTGTTTGCGTAAATCATTCAAAAGGCTTCACTTTGATGAAAAGCGTCATTTATTCACGTGTATGAAATACTTTCATCAAAGAGGATACTTGACAAAAGTGGGTAACACTGCAAACGAGTGTGAGAACTATGCAAGAGACGGAAATAATAGTTTAATTATTATTGCAGTAATTGTATTGTTATCTTTATTATGAAGTGTTTTAGTCGTGCTGAAATTTCATGGTGTAGAAAGTAGAAAGAGCATGACTTTTCAACTCAATAAATGTCTTCTTCACAATTGTACCCAGACATGTGTTTTGGTTTTAAGAAACTAACATTTCGAATGCAAGTACATGGATACTCAGATACAAACTACAGTTGAACTCGATATCTCGAACTCCAATATACTATACAAACTACATGGAGTTCGAGATAAAAAGAAGTCGAGTTAACGGAATTCTAATCTAGACAATTTCTCGAGTTCACAGCTTAATGCAGGTGTAAAGTAATGCTGAAAGCTCCTGCAGGAGCTTTCAGCATTACTTTACACCTGCATTAAGCAGTCGCATGTGTTTCTAGATATCCGTAGTTATGCATTTAAGAGGAATTCTGTATTGTAAGTTTTTGAAGGACCGATCTTTTTGTTCGAGTTATCGAGATATAGAAGTCTAACTGTAGTAAATATCCACCAGTACCTGGATCAGATTGGAATCTAGTTTATTGTTCATTGGCTCTCTGCATGCTCATTCTTTATTTCATGATAATTGCTATTACTCTATTAACTGCTTAATTATGTAAGGTGCCTTCTGCATATTGGCTATGAAAATATGTGTGATTACGGTGATAACGAACTCGCTGTGAATATTATTTGTGGTGTGCGGTGGTCTAGTGGTAAAGCGTTTGACTACCAATCCGGAGGTCCCGGGTTTAAATCCCGTCCCTCCCGGAAATTTCAGAGACGCTTTTCAGTGTTTCCCACCCGCACCTCCTCTCCACCCAGGGGTTAAATGGGTACCTGTGATGGTCGCTAACCGGTACTGCGGCTGCATGATTGCGCCATATGTTAGCAGTGCTCAATATTGTAGGCCAACGACTCAATGACCATGGGAGTAAATGTACAGTCGGTTGAGCGGTTATTCGGACTGAAAGTAGACTATAACTAGGTACTTTATTATACTTTTTTATTTGATTATTTGCTGTGTGTTTAATTAGAGTAGTATTTATTTTGCGAGAGCCTTTCATCAATTCAACGATCTTCAATTGTTTAAAATGATGTACTTTGCAGAATTTATATAATTATAAGACTAAAGTCGCCCCGTACTTCATTCTCAGTGTTATATTTTCTGGTCCTTCGGAATCATTAGTTTCAATGTTTTAGGTGTTTTATTTTAAACAAATGAATACCGCTTTAGCCGGTGCTAGGGGGAGTGAGTAGTGTTGCACGTCCAATAACTGCTCATGAACAGTGAAACCGAGCCTGCAATTTTCTCTTTTTGCGTTGCTGATTTTACATTTTTTGGAAGTATCTCCTACTTTCAGAGCTTAAGTACGAATTACGGACTCTGTTTGATTACACAGTGCATGTACGTTCTTAACCCTTTCCCCCTTAAGGTAATTTTAGTAGCCCCAGCCTCTTTGAATAAATCTACCGAAAAGGAGCATTTACTAGGGAAAAGGAAACATTTTAGAAGTCTATAGTATTGAAACCATTGTGATAAATAAGCATTTGCTCCTAAGGAGCAAATGCTCTATTTATCACAATGGTTTCAAAAAGTGATCTTTACAAAGGCGTAGAAAGGCATATTTATGGAGGAAAGGGCTAATATACAAACGATATATGCCTCTGAGAATATTTAAACTACAAAGTTATTCATTCATGAAATAATTTGCATAATGGAGTCTGTAGATCATCTGTCATTGTCAAATGTCGAAACACAATATATAGAGTATGCTTTCTCAAACAGAACGCATTTGATGAAGGCTTTGTGGAAATTTAACATGTGTTCCTTTATTATTAGTGTCACTTGGATTGGACCACAAACGCAAACCTTTATGGTTCCAACAAAACGATATAATCTTGTAATTAACTCTTTACCCAATGAATGTTTACGCAAGAAAATATGGCATGAACATTAATTATATTATTCTTACAATGGCAAATGAACTTCGGAATGCTTGGCAATGGTAGAATCATACATAATGCTACACAGTACTATAGATACACACATACAGGACGGATGATGTCAGGGGTCGCGACATTTTGTGTGTGACACTCCCTGTACAACATATTATTATCCTTGCTATGCCAATGGGAAAAGTGGTAAGACTAGATGTGCAAGAAAAGCGTTGTCGCGAAAAAGTAAAGCGTTCAAGCTCATCATTGATGAATTGCAAAGTGGAAACCTCTTGTATATTGAAAAGCATTAGTGCTATAACAGACACTGTCCTGAAGAACATCTTGAACTAGTAAGTAAAAAGAAGTCAACCATAGCTGCTGACTAAGCTGACTGTATTAGCATGTTCAAAGTATGGAATCAACAGAACCCTGTTTGCCAGTGACACTATGTCAGTGGTATATTACAGCCTCATTATAGAGACATGTCTCACATATGACAATGGTTTTGTATCCAGAATATATTTTGATAACATGTTACTAGGGGTTGTCTCTATATTATGTGCTATATAGATCATAAACAGTTTGATTAAAATATAATCGAACAGACGTCAGATAGGAGATAACACTACGTGAATGAATGAATGAATGAAATTAATGACAGACAGACCATAAAGTGTGTCACTTGCAAATCCTGAAAGAAGGATAATAACAAGACTGAGAGACATTTTAATCTTGACGTGTGTAAAATATAACAAAGATTGTGATAACAAAATAGAGCTGACGTCAGGCATGATTTCAACAGAAATAAAGGCCATTTATAGCCTCAATAAAACCGAGTCTGCAAGTTTCTCTTTTGGCATTGCTACTTTTGCTTTCGAAGGATCGCCCACTTTCATATTATATGTACTTCACAACAGCAGGTGTTAAGTACTTGTGTGGCGGCCGTAAAAATTCGCCCCGTACTTTATTCTCAGTGTTGTTATATTTTCTGGTTCTTCAGGATCATTAGTTTTGATGGTATAAGTTTTGAAAATTGAATACTGCTTAAGCCGGTGCTAGAGGAGGTGGGTAGTGTTGCACTTTTAATTACTACTCATGAACAGACTCAACAAAACCGAGTCTGCAATTTTCTCTTTTGGCATTGCTACTTTTGCTTTCGAAGGATCACCCACTTTCCGAATTGTTTTACCAATTGCCACAGTTCCTTCGGTTAATGTTCAAACATTAGACTCTGTATTTTGTCAGTGCTGTATGGCACCAGCGTTAACCCTTTCCTTCATATAAACGCCTTTTCATGCATTTGCAAACAGAGAAGACCCAGATCAGACGGCTCCTATCTCCTATAGGAGCCGTCTGATCAGGGTCTCCTCTGTTTGCTTTTGACATTATATAGATCTGATTCTTCGGGTTTTGCCGAAACAAAATAAATCAAAATAATTGAGCTAATAAAAAATCATGATGGTATTATTTCATAAATGAATATTGAACAGGGAAAGGGTTAAACATAGCACAGTGTTAACTCCTAACCTGCTATAGAAATTGCCATCAGTTCAAACTGTTAACCCTTTCGCTGCCAAACTCTGTCGTCTGCTAACTTTGTCGTCTGCTACAAATTTTCATTCTTCATTTTTGTTTCAAAAACATAGTAAAAGTAACAAACAGTTTGGATCCTGATGAGACGCCGAGTTTCTCGGCGTCTCATCTGGATCCAAACTGTTTGCATAGGTAATTACATATCCGGCATCGGCAGCGAAAGGGTTAACGCACCTATTCAAAATGTTTTCCGATTTCCTTAGTGGTGTTTAAGGTGTTTAACCTTTTGTTCTGAATTTGTTGCAAACAACTTAGACATAGATGCAAAGATCGAGTTACTCATTTCTCATTTCTAACTAATCGTTTACTATAAGCGAGATAAGGAGCCAGTCATCATAATGTTCAGACTATAAAGCATAATTAATGTTATACGAAACATTTACACATGTTCTCTCAGCCACTCTTTGAAGGGATGAATGTTATCAGCTGAAAAGCAGTCTTAGCAAGTACGGTGCATGGTTGTACACCCACTAGCTGAGCCGGAACAATATTTATAGCTGTTTTGATTCCGTTCTTTGATAATGTGATACAGTATAACTAAGAGTAGTACTAGTCCTTATTTTTCAGTTATCTGTTTGATATTTCGAAATGCCGCACGAAAGTACACTTTGTACACAGTGAAACCTCTCTATAACGACCACTAAATTACATCAAGTATTTTGTGTTAAAGGCAGGTGGATGCTTAAAGCAAGGTGAAAGTAAAACAGAACGCTCCTATAGGAGCGTTCTGTTTTACTTTCACCTTGCTTTAAGCAACCACCTGCCCAAAATACCAACTAATTAACACAATTTAGTGGTCGTTATAGAGAGGTTTTACTGTACACTGCAGCTCCAGAGGCAAAAATAAGGTCGCGTCTACATACAGTAACTGAGCAACAGATAGATGTGTGTACTCAGATACTAAAATCGTCATTTCTCCACCAAATCCTATTTTGTAACCACTCTTTAGAATCGTCTCGGCGAATTATCCTTGAAAATGTTTTAATTGATGCATCTTATATGGACCTCTGGTATTGTGTGTTTATTCTCTCCTAGGCTATTTTTAGACCAAACTTTTTGAATAAATATACCGAAAAGGAGCATTAACTATAGAAAAGGTGAGTTTTAGAATTGTTTAGTCTTGAAACCATTGTGATAAATAGAGCATTTGCTCCTGTGGAGCAAATGCTCTATTTATCACAATGGTTTCAAAATGTGAATTATATAGAGGCGCAAAAATGCGTCACTAGGGGGTAATGTGTTAAAGCGTAACCGATATTCAAATATGCGTCATATCACTCCCTTTATAAGTTTAATTTAATAACATCTGAAACAGACTCATGCTTACACATTTGCAAACGGAGTAGATAGTTAGGAACATTGTGATCAAGGTATGTTCAGTTGGCTTATTAAACAATATAGATCTCAGACTGATTATACAGTTTGGTCAAAACATCCATTGCCCATAACGACATCATGTGTATTCAGCTCTTTAATGTTCATAAAGTCATTGTTTCGGACTTAAACCCCCGGTGACTTTTGTCACTGACCGTTCCAAGGCGGTACTTCCATCTTCCTCCTATTGTATGTTTGTTTTGTCTTTGTGCGTCTCTTATTGTTTTTTCTACCCATGTACATTTTCTGTTTCCTTGTGTTGCTGTTCGGGCGAGTGTTTGTTCTGTATGTGGTATTTCCTGCATGACTCATTTTTGTACTTTGTATAACGATGAGGTAAATCCCTAACTTATATAAACTGAATCATTGTCAACGTGTCCTTTTTACTTGTTTTCTAAGACGTAACCACTACCAAATCACCAATGGAATACAACTATCACACACACACGCATGCACGCACGCACACATGCGCGGGCGCGAGAGAGATAAGGGTACAAATCTCAACAACCAACCTTAACGGATAAGCAACAACAACCACAGCTATCGGTCTGGTGTCAGTTTATAATATAACTGGGTGCAGTATCATGGAACGCGTGGACTGTAAAAACTAAACAGTCAATAAACGTTCAACAACCAAATGTTGAAGTAGGATAATGTTGATATATCAATAGGTTGAGGGAATAACGTCTTAAGTAATACATGTAGTTACAAAAAATATATTTGATCTGAAGTACAATGCTTGTCTTACCATATACATGATTAACCCTTCTCTTGCTGAATGTTAAAACACATTTCTCCTTCTTTACCCATGACCTGTTGTATATTTACATATATCTCCACTGTGTACAAGTATTTCGCTGTGAAATCACTGCAGTGGAGTGCACTGGTTGCACAATCAACTTGTAAATAGTGCAGACCCTGATGAGACAGCTCCTGCAGGAGCTGTCTCATTTGTGTCTTCACTATTTACAGGTAGGTATATTGACGTGAATAGCAAGCGAAGGGTTAACAGCCTCCCAGGAGACATTGTACTCGTATTAATGCTAAACTATGCTGTTTCCGGTTATGTACATCCATTGTACTGGACACATATTTTTAATTACTTATCGATATTCAGTGCACTTCATATAACGCATATATTTACAAATGTTTCCTGTCGTTCTTTTTCAGTGTTATCCTTTTTTCACTCCTGGAAAATATACATGTATTTGACTAGTATCAAATAACTGAGGTCGTCTCTTTGAATCGGCAAGTAGTGTCCCAAATCTCACATCCATATCATAGGATAGAGGCAGAATAGAGAGCCTGTATCTAAGGCACACTGACTTTGTTCTTCGAAATTATGTTGAACCTCCTTATGGTAATTGTAGAAAGTCAATCCGAATACGTATTTCTTCTATGCATGCACAAACGTTGTTCATGTTGCCTTCCATGTAATTAATGTTAGTCACCTCTTCCAATAATTCAACATTCATGGTTATGTTAGCACTGATTCTGAAAGTGGGAGTTCCACCAAAATGCGAAAAGAGAAAATTGCAGACTCGGTTTTATTGAGTCTGTTCATGGGTAGAAATTAAAATGCAACACTACTCACACCACCTAGCACCGGCTTAAGCGTTATTCAATTTTCATACTAAAACACTTAAACTCGTGATCCCGAAAGACCAGAAAATATGACAACACTGAGATGAAGTACGGGGAGACTATAATCTTTCACGTGCCTGCACTGACATTCATACCAGTGCAAATGCCCTCAAATGTCCTTTTTATACCCTTTAAATGTTGTCAGACTAATGTGTTCTTACTCGCTGTTCCACAAAATACTTTTAAAGCGATCGGTATTTTTAACAAACCTTTCATTTTTATAATTCAATTAACCGAAAGCATTCAGACGTGCCAAACTGATTGCATCCAAAATGAGATGAATTATCAAAGTCTTGTCTGGATCCAGTTGTTTGTAAATTAAATCGCGGCTTCTGAAAGAGTTTATAAGTCACGCATTGATTGGTTTACATGTCAAACCCTTTACTAATTATAAAAACACGAAGAACTGTTGATCTTGGCCCTAGAGTGCTAGTTGCACTTGTTACAGTGAACAATTTTGCAATGGTACATCGGTTCCAACCAATCAATATCTCAGCTTTGAAATCTCTATATCAACATATATTCATATGAACCAAATAACTTTTCTAATGACCTTTGTCTGCATATCTATGTCCAAAAGTATATTTCCTATTTAGTCATATATGATTTAATTATAAAATCAATTATGACTGACTTCTTTTAATGTTCATCCAAATTGAAACCTGTAACATTCTGTACAGAAATAGACCTGTATCCCGTGGTCGTTGTAGCGAGCTTTATCTGTATCTCATTGTACCGTTTTGTTTATTGCTTTCTACATTTAAGTTCTGCAGTGATAACTATATGTAGTTTGCTTTCTACATTTAAGTTCTGCAGTGATAACTATATGTAGTAGTGCTGTCTGTTACAGTAAAACCCTCTAAACAGGAATTTCAAACTAGTGTCAATGCGGGAGGTTGCAAATGGAGGTTGAAAGTCATGCACAAAAAAGGAGCTTTCTGCAAGACAATCACCCTGCATAATGCAGTCACCTACCTAAACAAACCTAGTCGTCTTTACTACGCGTCTAGTGTAGAGGGTATAATGTACATGTGTCTATAAAATATGGTTGAAATCATCTGATCAACATTGGATGTCGTTTATTTTAATGAAGCTGGGGTGGGTGCCACATCATGTGCAGACAAATTAAATAACCATACATACATTACGTTAACACGATTTTATTTTGAATAGTTTAGGTATGCGATTGTTCTTTTGAAGGAGTTTTGTTAACACATGCAATGTGTAATTTTCAAACAGTTGGCTGCTGGACAATGACACGCTGTGTTTTTATAAGTGGTAGTAAACACATGTTGTAGTTTGTCTAATATTACAATACACCATATCACAAGATACATTCAGAATACAGTACGTTTGAACTCTCACCTTTAATGAAGTTGCTCAACATGTTGCTTGTATATAAGTCACGTGCCCTTTAGTGGAAACAATCCTTTTTACTCACCTGTACACAAAACACTCATCACTGGGATAAATTTATAACTCATTCAGACAAAAGTGTGCCAATCTGCAAATGAATTGGAGAATTGCTTAATGAAAAAGTAGTAAAGTCAAGCAGGACAAGCTATACACAAGACGCAACCACTACCAATGTACCGATAGAAAATAAGTAACACAAACACACACGTGATAAAAGCATCAAACATCAACAAACGCACAAGCACAAAGACACAAAGACACCAGACAAACATAAACGTAAAGGTGATAAAGACAGTGTAAATAAAGGTATCACCGCCAGACTTACCCCACAACATAGACGATGGTCAACACAGGACATTACGTAAAACATAGCATAACAACTGTGAAAGTCCGTCAACTATGTACTCATGGACTTTTCTGAAGTCAGAGCAACTGCAAGGAAGTCGTTAAGGGTACGGTAGAGAAATGCAATACATGTACATGAGTCTGGTAGGCTCATCCTGTTACCGGGTTTAAGAGTGTACCACCATAAATCACGGAAATAATAGCTTAATTATTAGTGCAGTAATTGTGTTGTTATATTTATTGTGAAGTGCTATAGTCGTGACGAACCGCATGATGTAAAGAAGAAAAGGAGAATGGTGGCGTAAGACGTTTTGTGTTAACTGCATAAGTAGCAAGACCTGAAATAAATTGTATTGAATACTTTCTTTAAATGGTATCCCCTCCTAAACCACATTAAGTATTTCAGTCAAATTGCACATAAATGATCTGCAGGTGACCCTCCATGAAAGGTAACTATGTAAAATATTTCGGTCCATTTCAAAAGTAGGTCAAAGGAGCTTAAATAATTTTAGCGAATAATTTATCTAAATGACATCTCCTAACCTCTGAATGGTATTCGGCAAAATTTCACAGAAAATATATCCATAATACTTTAAATAAACGTAATATAAATCGTTTCGATCCATTGCATAAGTAGGTCATAAGTAGCTAAAATAGATTTTAATGAGACTAATTTCTTGAAACGATATCTCCTTCTTAACTGCTGAATGGATTTCGACAAGATTTCACTGAAACGACCATCAGGTGATCCTCAGTAAAGTTATATAAAGATTTCCGGTCGATTGTATAAGTAGGTAATACAAGCTAAATATTAGTTTTAATGAGCATTTTCTTTAATTGACACGTACTCTTAAACTACTGAATGAATTTCAACCAAATTTCAAAAGAATGCAGATTATCCGCCATGACAGTTATATAAATCATTCCAGTTCATGAGTGCGTCACAGGAGCTAAAATAGATTTTGACGTGTAATTTCTTTAAATGGCATATCCTCCTTACACATCCTCCTAAACCACATAAAACACTTCATCCAAATTTAAGAAAACCATCGATGAAAGTTATATAAATCGTTCCGGACGATTTCATAAGCATGTCTCAGGAGGTAAATATAAATTTTAATGAATATTTTCTTTAAACGACACCTTCTACTTCTAAACTGCTGAATGGATTTTGACAAATTTTCACAAAACTGATATGTAGGTGACTCTCTCTAAATTTTATATAAATCTTTCCGGTCGATTCCATACGTAGGTCATGGGATGTAAAAGTAGATTTAACCTAACAATTTCTTTAAATGACGTCTCCTTTACCACTGAGTGGATTTTAACTAATTTTTCCGGTGACCCTCCATGAAAGTTATATAAATCATTACAGTCCATTGCATAAGTAGGGCACAGGAGCTAAAAAGATTTAAATGAATTTCTTTAATTAAACAATACCTGTTCCTAAAGCACAGACGGAGTTTTGATCAATTGTCAGAGGAATCATTTTTCATATATTTATACATCATTATTGTCCGTTGCTAAAGCTGAGCACAGGAGCTAAAATAGATTTTAATTAACGATTTCTTGAAACAACCTCTAATAAACTGCTGAATAGATTCGACCATTGATTGTCAGGTGACCCTAACAATAGTTACAAAATTGTTTTTGTCCATAACATAAGTATGTCACCCATGTTTTTTAAAAGCAATTCCTTTAAACAACATATCCTCCTAACACTGACTGGATTTTAAATAAATGTCAGAAGAATTATGTTTATATGTATATAGATCGTTCCTGACCGTTGCATATTAAGTAGGTCACGCCATATCATTTAACAAGGTATACGATATATGGCCATCATGGCCTTTTTTCTGTTTAGCGTTATCGTGATATCGCCAGCGTGTTAACTAAACACTGCATAGTCTGCATTTAAACAGCAAATGCCGTTATGTATTCAAACATGCGTCATATCACTTTGCAAGAGTTAATTAACAACTTACCTTATGGGGACCTATTGTTGCACATTTGCGAACTGTGTAGATTCAGATCAGATATCTCATGTATGAGTTCTGTGAGCAAAATTTGTTTAGTTTGCTTATTAACATTTAACCTGCTATGGGCGGGTGAGTGAAGACATATGCAAACAGTTTTGATCCAGATGAGACGCCGATTAACTCGGCGTCTCATCAGGATCTAAAATGTTTGATACCCTGGTTGCATTTTTGGTAGACAAATTGATTATAGCTTGAATTTTGAAAATGCAATAGGTTAAAGATAAATAAATGTAATATGTATGCATCCTAAAGGTTAAACGATATAGATCTGTTTCTACAGTATTTTGCCATATCATGGTGAAAACATACATCGCTCATAATTACCATAACAGATATTCAGCTGATGCATATTCATAAAGTCAGTGTCTCTTACTTATTTCTCGCATGGATATTCTAGAAACCCTAGCTTCATTTGTCAAAAGTAAGCACGTCGGCATGACTTATTACATTAGAATTATTGCGGCATATTATCTAGTTTATTATCAGACACTCTCTTAGATTTTAATATGCCATGTTGTTTTGTTGTGATGGAAATGATAATTGGCTTATAATTGCTTCCTCCCATCATCATGATTGTAATTTGGGCTGGAATGTCTTATTGTAAAGGAGGCGGTAATACATAAGAAGTTGATGATCAAAAGTGTTGGGTTTTTTTGCTATCCTGATCTCTTAATGGTTTACGGAATTGATGCAACGTAATGCAATGATGTAACCCAATACCTCATAGGCTATTTTTAGATCCAACATCTTTGACTAAATCTACCGAAAAGGAGCATTAACTAGAGAAATGGATTTTTTTTAGAGTTTTGTAGTTAAAACCATTGTGATAAATAGAGCAGGAGCAAATGTTCTATTTATCACAATGGTTTCAACAGGTGACATTTGCAGATGCATCAAAAGGCGTCAATATGAGGGAATGGGTAAGACGAAGGCAAAACATAACAAAAATATAGATAACAGTAAGTGTTTTGCACTATTTAAAACGTTCCTATGGTAAAGATCAATGGCTTTTTTACGTCTTTGCAAACATAGTAGATCAAGATCAGGTGTCTGACCAGTGTCTGTTCTATATGTTCTGTATGTTTATTAAATGATATAAATCTAATAATAAACTTTTGCTAAGCCCAAGATATCTCTTTTTCACATGACACTATAAGCGTTAATTAATATACTGTTTTGATTTGTCTCATGAATATTTAGAAAGTAAAGGGCCAATGATACAGAGTGTGAAATAGTTTGGATATTATTGGCAAGCAGAGTTACCCTGTATTCCGTATGAATTCAAACTGTTTGTATCACGAGTGCTGTTGGTTAGGATTGCATTCTATTTTGCACTCTGAAATAAACTGTTCTTCCTCAATAGAAAAAAGAACCAGCAGTTGGGGAATGCATCGGTATCTGATAAAGATTTTGGCAGTAAAGGTGTGCAATGGCACAGTAACTGTTAATAACCTTTAAATCATGTCATAGCATGATACTGTACACCACTGTTGGTCCTTACAATTTTTTTAACTAAAATTATAGCACGGAAATGACAGTATGACGCCCGCATGCCCGCTTTCCCGTCCGCATGCACGCATGCACCGACATACTCATCATTCTATTAACTGTACTCTTTCTACGGAAAATCTTATTAAACTACTAGATATGCATGGCGCATTGTTTGTTACAACTGCCCGCGAATGATACTACTATTCAAATGATTTTATAGACATTTGGTGTTTCATGGTTCAAGGTTATTGCAACTCCGGTTGGCATCGAAGGGCAATAACACTGTGTGCATCTCAATGTGTTTTACAATAATCATTGCAAGTCCCGTTTTTATTGCATTCCGGTTAGTATAGAAATGCAATAAGCTTCTGTTCCTTAACGTTGTTTGCAACTATTATTGCAAAACATGTAACATGTTCTGAAACCATCGAATTTGAGTGCATTCAACGAACGGGATTGATATAACGTTTGTTTCATTTCATGTCTGCTCCTGTTCTGGTTATCTACAGCCATGGTACAGAACAAAGAGTTTTATATTCTTTTTATATTCATTGCACTTCTTTGAAACAGGTAAATGTTTTCTTTTCCATTCTATACTTATATTCTTTAACCTTTTTTATCTATCATTCGTTAATAACTGATTATGTTGTTATTTCAACATGAACTATACTCAGTTTCTGGACCGACCACTTTAGTAATTCTTTTGACAGCAGTGGTATTACTTACCATACTGGGCCCCAATACTGCTTTTATGTTATTTTATTTAATTTACCTGAATGCCTGAATTCGAATCGTCTCTCTGACTCGGCAAGTAGTTCCATAGTCTCATGGCCGTATAAGAGGATGAAAGCGACCAGGGGCATGTAGAGCCTAAAGGACATATTATAACCTTACTCTTCCAAGTTCTCTTTGAAGTTTGTCGTTAAAGCTATAGCAAGGTAAATTCAAATACAGTAAAAACCTCTAAACCGACATTCTAGTAAAGAAGAACTTAGATACTTTTCAGCAGACGGCTGCTTATGACAGGGTAAATGTAGTGCAGAAAACTCCTAGAGGAGCTTTCTGCATCACTTTCACCCTGCATTAAACTGTCACCTGTCTCCATGACCGATATTTATACTAAATTTAACGTCCGGTTTGGAGATTTTACTGTACTTTTTTTCTTCCCTACATACATCATCTATGCTGTTAAGCTGCCTTCCAAGTAATTAAAGTTAGTCTCCGCTTGCAATAATTCAACATTCATGATAACCACTGTTTGGTTCATCATAATCTTTTACATTTACGCCAGTTCAAACTTCCTTAAATGTAATTTTAAGTTTCGTTTATATGCTTTCAGATAAATTCGTTGATTCTCTCTATTCCTCAAAATGCGTGTAACGCGATCGGCATTTTCAACAAACCATTATTATTCCATATTAATCAGTAGAACTTGTGGATTATTTTCACCGATTAACAATTTCCACAATTTCACATTTCGAAACAGATTTATCAGACGTGCAAAACTGGTTAAATCCTTGTTTCAACGACGAATGCCTCATCTAGATCCAACTTGTATTTAACACATTCACTCATATTACTGACTCCTTTCAACTCCTTAGGAGCAAATGCTCTATTTATCACAATGGTTTCAAGACTACAAAATTCTAAAATCTTCCTTTTCTCTAGTACATGTTCAATTTCAGTAGATTTATACAAAGAGGTTATTCAATAGTCGATGATGTAATGGGTAAGATGAAATGATGACTTTGCAAAGGGTTTATAAACAATTCTGCTTTGTTTTATTTATTGGTCAGACTCTAAAATATTTGCCAGAGAAATAATCATTTCTGGCATGTAATGCTGAAAAAACTTTCTTTACTGACGAGCCAATGAAATATTACACCAATTTGTCTTGCTCAGAAGTTTGAGAATCACTAACCTTTCTTCTGGATAACATATTCGTATTTTTCTACTTTGTACACAACCGTTCCTCGTGATCTAATTAAATATAAACTTACTAAATCAATCCAGGAATTATTTGCCAGAGAAAAAAATCATTTCTGGCATGTAATGCTGAAAAAGCTTTCTTTACTGACGAGCAAATGAAATCAATTGGTCTTGCTCAGAAGTTGGCGAATCACTAACCTTTCTTCTGGATAATATATCCATACGTTACGGGAATGCTATATGCCGTCAGGTGATTGGTATTCCTATGGGTACGAATTGTGCACCCCTGGTCGCCGATTTGTTTTTGTACTACTATGAGATATATTTCATATTGAGTTTGAACCCACAATCACTTGTAGATGTCATAAAGCCTTCAATGATACGTCTCGATATTTGGATGATATTTTCAACTTAGATAACCTTTTGTATGATGTTTTTATTCCTACCATATACACAAAAGAACTCAAACTGAATAAAGTTAACCCTTCCGACACTTATCCGGCTTTTCTCGATCTAGACCTTAAAATTGACAATGGAATGATTTCTTCTAAAATTTATGACAAAAGAGACGATGTTAGTTTTAATATTGTAAAGTTCCCTCATCTTGACGGAGATGTTCCCCGTGTCCCATCGGACGGGGCTTATATATCTCAACTTATTCGTTTCGCTAGAGCTTTTCTTCTGTTGACGATTTTAACAGAGCTTTTCTTCTGTTGACGATTTTAACAGTCGAAATCTCATTTTAACTGAAAAGCTGCTTAAGCAAGGATACAGATATCATAAACTAAGAAAGACATTCTCTTAATTTTATTATCGAAATCTCTCACTTATTGGCAAGTACAAATGTAATCTTAGGGCGCTCCTGAGACACGATATTTCAAATCCTGAATTTTATGATGATGTGATTTACAGTAAAATTATTGGACATACCCATTTTCTCACTTTGTTCACTAAATACGTTAAAAATTTCATTAAAAAGGGATATGATCCTATGGTACTACAACATACTACATATCTGATACTCAACCCTTTTACAGTTGACAATCAGGCTGCCATCTTTGCATGTACGCCGCCGACAATGAAGGTTTAGTTCTCTATGAAGGCGACCTATTAAATCCGGAAATATTAAGGAAAGGGTTAAATTGAAAGAAAGTAGCACGTGTAGTTTGAAACAGCTGCTAGACAAAGTCTAACAGTTTTTATAAGCCATAGTGAACAAATGTTGTACAGGTCTCCCTCCTCTCTACAACGACACCCTTTGGGATACGAAGATTGTATGTGTTGTTCAGAGGGAGTTGTTATAGGGAGGGAAAATCAAACATAATGTGATTAGCTTGTTTGCAGATCCCCAGATAAGGTGTATTTCGAGAAATAAAACCGTTATATCTAAATCAAACCCTATGTTGTGACCACTCTTTAGAATCGTAACAAAGTGACGATTCTAAAGAGTGGTCACAACATAGGGTTTGATGGAGGCATAAAGAAAATACGATGGAAAAAGTTGTGTTTTGAGCCTTGTTGTTTCGGAAACAGTAACATGCGTTGTTGTAAGGAGGAAATCGTTATTGAAAGGGCCGTTGTAGGGAGGGAGCACTGTACATGTTTAAGCTAATTTGCAATACATTATTTACCATACCATAAGACAAAAACAAATGCCACTTTTTTCATCAAATCACTAAACACTGTTTGTGTATATTATTCAAATGTAATTTGTTCCCTTTGGTGAAACCCGTCCTTTATATTCACCGGTACAGATACAGTAACACCTCTCTATAACGGCCACTGAATTGTGTTAATTAGTTGGTATTCAGGGTAGGTGGCTGCTTAGGAGCGTTCTGTTTTACTTTCACCTTGCTTTAAGCAGCCACCTGCCTTTAACACAAAATACTTTATGTAATTGAGTGACCGTTATAGAGAGGTTTTACTGTATCTTGACAAATCGTTCAGAAAAAAGTGGGCAAATTTGCCAATGAATTGGAGCACTACGTAAGGCATGAAAATAATGGCTAAATCATTCTAGCGTAATTGTGTTGGTATATTCATTGTTAACCTAATGGTTCAGAACAGAGGTGGATATTGACTTTTTAAACTCAGGAAATGCTTTCTGCTAAATTGTAGACAGCAAAGTGTTTGCTTAATTAGAATCTATCTGTTTGAATGTCAAATACCTGAAATGACATGTGTTAGCAAGTCTCTACCAGTACCTGGAGCTGAGTGGAATCAAGTTTATTGTTTCGTACTCTACTTTATAATAGTTCGCTACTACTCTTTGATTAACTTAACCCTTACAACGCTGTCTTTTCGAAAGGACTATTCCAAAATTCAAACTGGTCAATCTTATGGTTAATATTTAGGGACTTTTCTAACGAAAAGTGTAACATGACAAACAGTGCAGACCCTAATGAGAGGGCTCCTCTAGAAGCCCCCTCATCTAGGTCTACACTGTTTGCAAATGACATCAGTGACTCGTGTCCCGCATAGTATTTGTAATGCATTTAATTCAGAAGTGGCCGTATTGATTTTGCGAGAGCACTTCATCAATATCAACGCACCTTTGTTTGCATAGACTCGTAAATATCTTGTAGGATTTATGAAGTGGGGAAATTTACATTGAAATTTCGAACGCTGTTTTAAACCTGACTTCGATTGCTAACGCAATGCCTTCACGTCCCCAGCATACCGACAGTACATGCCTCTGATATTTGAAATACACGCAGTGATATATTTCTTAAATGCATTTGCATTATTGGAACCTGTAGATCATCTGTTAATGTCAAACGTTGAAACTCTAGAAAAATTATTAGCTTACTAAGTACAAAAGACATTTGATGAAGCCCAGAGGTCCAGATAAGATGCGTAAAATTTAAACATTTTCAAGAATAGCTCATTTATTTCTCCATCAAATCCTGTACTGTGACCACTCTAGCACGCATCTTTATCTGCAGCTCTGGGTGTGAGAATTTAACATAGTTTCTCTTACCATGTGTGTCACTTGGCTTGGAGTTAATGCCACAATAACAGAACGTCTTGATTGTTAGAAGAGTGTAGAGTCTTTTAATTAATTCTCTAATGATGAACATATGTGTCAGAAATAATTTCATCATTAATATTAATCGGAACATTTTTATAGCAGCAATTGAACATTGCAATGATTGGCTCTGGCAGAAACTTGGGGATCATATCAATATTAATAAATGGACAAAAAAGAACAGACTCTGATCATATAACGCCTACAAGAACCATCTGAACTGGGTCTGCTCTGTTTAGCTCCTTTGGTGCCAAATTTAAAAGTGTCGTCTGCAATAATAATTTCATATTAAATATAATTCTAAACTAAATAATAAAGGTTTATTAGTAAAATACTTGTTTTTAAAAACATGTATGCTTAGGCTAAAATAATACAGAAAACAGTGAAGTCCCAGGTTAGATGCCGCCTTGAAAAGGCGGCATCTGACTTCGGACTGCACTGTCTTCAATGATGCCAACAGACGACATTGGCGCCGAAAGAGTTAAAAACTCGTCTAAATGCATCTCTTTCAAGTAAAGGGGGTGTCGGGACTGAAATCCTCGACATTCATGTTTTAAGGTATATGTAAAAGTACATGTATGAGTCATGCAGGAAACACCGCATACAAAACACACAACCGCCTAATCAGCACCACGACGAAAAACAGTAAATGTACATGTATATAAAAGATACAAAGAGACGCACAAAGACATAACAAACAAACAATAGGGGATGAGATGGATGACCACCTTACAACGGTCAGTGACATATATCACTGGGGTTTAAACAGGTATGTAAGTTTCAGTTAGACAATGTTTACTAGGTTAACAATAAGCTCATATGTTCTTGTATACTTATATGGTTTCTGTATTGTTATAACAAGATCGTAGAATAATTTACCGTCACCTTTTATGTTAACACATTTCGTTGTTTTGTTTAATATGTACAGTCTCAAGGAAGGTCGTCGTCTCTATAACGGTACACTGGAGACATTTTATTTATCGGTAAAAGTTTTACAATTGAACCCTTAACCCATTCCCTCATATTGACGACTTTTGACGACTCTGCAAAAGTCACTTCGTGAAACCATTGTGATAAATAGAGCATTTGCTCCTATAGGAGCAACTGCTCTATTTATCACAATGGTTTCAAACTGCAAAATTCTAAAAGTTTCCTTTTCTCTAGTTAATGCTCCTTTTCGGTAGATTAATTCAAAGAGGTTGTTTCTAAAAATAGCATATGAGGTAAAGGGTTAAATGGGCTTTTCAAACATTCTATCAGGTCAAGGTTATGGTGAATATTCAGGGATTGTTCTAAAGAAAAATGTAGCATGACAAAACGGTACAGTAAGATATCTTAGTTTTCAACTTGTATTTGCATTTTCAGTACATGCTTTGAATAATAGTTCAGTCAATCACATATCCTAGAAATATCAAATATTGAGTATTTAATTCTTGTTGTTTGTGTTCCTTGTTGTTATTGCCATAACCTAGTAAGTGACATTAATGTAGTTCCTATGCTGACTTAGTGACATTAGGAGAAAGCCGGTCACTAGATCAGATTTTGGCATGTGCCTATGTGGCATTAGCATGTCAACCAGTCACGAGGTCGGTCGCATTATTGTATCATATAGTACTACAACATACTGCATGTGTGATTGTCAACCCTTTTACAGTTGGCAGTCACGCTGGCCTCTTTGCATGTTCGCCGACAAGAAAGGTTTAGTACTCTATGAAAGCGACCTCTTAAATCCGGAAATGGAAGGATGACAGTTACTCTGTTTGCAGCTCAATCATTGAGTACACTAGCGATAGGTGGATACAGTTTGTTTCACTTAAATGTTTTCGTTTTACGTGCACTTTACCACTGTATTTGCCTTCGCGGTTGTTGTAGATTAGTCGGAGAGGGGATACGTTTATTTACACTGTTTGTCTTTTAGGATGGGATGGAATAAGTTTGAGGTTGGGCGCCCCTAAACTAGTTTAACCCCTGACCGTTCCAAGGCGGTACTTCCATCTTCCCCGTATTGTATGTTTGTTTTGTCTTTGTGCGTCTCTTTATGTTTTTGATAGTTATGTACATGCTGTGTTTTCTTGTGTTGCTGTTCGGTCGACTGTTTGTTCTGTATGTGGTGTCCTGCATGACTCATATTTGTACTTTTATCACATGACTAGACGAAAGTAAGTTGTAAGCCTGTTACCGAGGCATATTGATTATTATTATTATTATTATTATACCATATTTATATAGCACTCTTTTCATATCTAAATACGTTCAAAAGTGCTAAATTGATGTTTGGTGTAGTCCATAGATTTTCTCCCTTACAAACAATTCAAGGCGTAAATTGTTCGACTTGTCTTAGCATGACATTCTGTTTCTCGGGTTGATAATATGAATGTTATACATTTTGACTTTCTACATTAACCCTTTACTCCATGAATATGTATGTAAGAAAGTTTGCGTGTATGGATAGAATTAGTGTAATTGTTATAGGCATATGAATAAGAGAGTTTTAGAAGCGGGTCTATATGAATTCCATAAGCAAACAGAACAGACCCGGATCAGACGACTCATACAAGAACAGTTTGTTTTTGGTCTCCTCTGTTTGCAAATGCGATAAAATGCGTATCTATAGGGTAAATGTTTCATATAGTATGCAGGAACAACATCTGTTTCAGCAAATATTAATATTATACATTGGAATGTGTGATGTAGTGCTGATGCCTAGTTGTGAGGCATTATATGGCTACACACTGGTTTATTAAGACGTGTTACCGTTTCATGTTCGAGTATTGAGGTAATACATCTATAAACGTCGATATAATGGTAACATTAGTCACATGAATCATACATACAAATACTGCGTTTCGTCTTTTAGCTAAATGAAGCCCACAGAGGTCCAGATAAGATGCGTAAATTAAAACATTTTCAGGAATAGTTACTTTATTTTCTCCACCAAACCTTATACTGTGACGATTCTAAAGAGTGTTCACAGTATAGGATTTTTAGTGTTTTAGTGACGTTTTAGTATTTGGATACGCACCTTTATCCTTAGCTCTGAGTCCCATTTTCTGGTTATTTTATGCACATTCATGACTGACTAGATGCCAACGAAAAGTTATGGAAAGTTTCATTTTTTTAAGAGTTATTGTCCCTTGATTGTTCAATTACACTTTGTTGTCTGCTATAACTTTCAGTTTTATTTTTCTTCATTTTTGTTTCTAAAATCGTATTCACAGTAACAAAACGTTTGGATCATGATGAGACGCCGTGTTTCTCGACGTCTCATCTGGATCCAAACTGTTTGCATAAGTAATCGCAGATGCGACACTGGCAGCGAAAGCGTTAACATCCCTACAGATGTAGGATTGCCGCAAACAGGACGATGTTCTTGCTTCTAGAATATTCTTACATGTAGTTCTCTATCAGTTATGAAATGTTTAAATATTATGCATAAACAGATGGAAACAATACCTATAGTTCTTATAAGCACCGAAGCATGTGTAATACTGCTTGTATTAACCCTTCTCTTGCTGATTTTTAAAATACATTTCTTCCACTTTACCCATGCCCTGTTGTATAATTACATATATCTTCACTGTGTACAAGTATTTCGCTGTGCAATCACTGCTGTGGAGTGCACTTGTTGCACAATCAACTTGTAAATAGTGCAGACCCTGATGAGACAGCTCCTGCAGGAGCTGTCTCAGCTGGGTCTTCACTATTTACAGGTAGGTATATTGACGTGTAATACTGCTTGCATTAATGGCTGGTTGTTAACTATATGCCTTTCTATTGCCTTTGCGAGCATAGTCATAGTAGACCCCGATTAGACCATGTAGCAGCTTTCTAATTAGTTTCTGCTCTGTGTGCTTATGACATAATACATATATGATTTTACTTCGGATAGTCTCTGCCATGGTAAAATATTCTCTTGTCTTGGTGCCATTATAACGTTTGATATGATTCTGCAATTTCTGCTGGGGCTAAAGAGTCTGGTGTTCATATGCCATTATAACAAATAAGCTAATTATATTGAGAATGTAAGTATTTATTAGAAGTGTCCTAGCACATAAGGGACCTATGTGAATGATCCTGAAGGACAATGAATATTGCTCCCTCTCTACAACGACACCCTTTGGGATACGAAGATTGTATGTGTTGTTCAGAGGGAGTTGTTATAGGGAGGGAAAATCAAACATAATTAGTTTGTTTGCAGATCCGCAGATCAGGTGTATTTCGAGAACTAAAACCGCTATGCCTCATTCAAACCATATGTTGTGACCACTCTTTAGAATCGTCACAAAGTGACGATTCTAAAGAGGGGTCACAACATAGGGTTTGATAGAGGCATAAAGAAAATACGATGGAAAAAGTTGTTTCTGGAGCCTTGTTGTTTCGGAAACAGTGACATGCGTTGTTGTAAGGAGGGAATCGTTATTGAGAGGGCCGTTGTAGGGAGGGAGCAGTGTAATTTATTACTCTTCTATTCCCATTTCTCTCTATTTTTGTTCTTCCACTAATCTATAATTTTTCTACTTATCATCCACTAATCATCCACTCTAGCACCCAGGGCAACTACGGAATCTGTCAGGATGAGTAACCGTCCTTGTTTGTTTTCTTTCTTTTTATCTACCCTTCTTCCTTTTCTTTCTATCATGTTCATTGGCCCGTTGACCAGAGAGATTCGGGTACATGTGTATATGGCTTTAACATTGAGGGTTTGAACTAAAGTGGACTGAAGTGGTAAATTGATAAAAATATAGATTATGTCGGTATAATATTAAAATGATGTCATAATGATGTATAGGAAATTAAAGAGAACAAGCAAATAGTTATTGTTGTTTTATCGTGCCAATTGTTGCTTCTTTTTTGTTGCTGATTGTGGTAGACCAATCTCGAAAAGCGGTTAAGCTAATCTAATTAGGTTTCTATGCAGAATCTATTTAAAATGCAATGAAAGTCCTAAACGCATAAATGGATGCATAATTGGATAGAAGAAAGTTATCTAATAAATGTAGAAATCAATTATCTGTAAACTGGAGTATATTTATTAGCATTCGAATATCTTGCTATACTTGTGATTTTAAAATGCCAGAATTTAGCACGAGAAAACTAGGTATAGTTGTGTCACCAGATATGCGGTTAACCTCTACCTTATACATACAGTAAAACCCCTCTATAATGGCAACTAAATTGCGTTAATTAGTTGGTATTTAGATCAGGTGGCTGCTTAAAGCGAGGTGAAAGTAAAAAGGAACGCTCCTATAGGAGCGTTCTGTTTTACTTTCATCTTGCTTTAAGCAGCCACCTGCCTTTAACACAAAATACTTGTGTAATTTAGTGGCCGTTATAGAGAGGTGTTAAATTGTACATATTATAACGCCTTTGCAACCCGAACAGACTCCGATCAGACAGCTCCTACAGGTTGTCATGACAGAAACTGTAATGTCAGAGTTTGCTTATGACATGTTATAGTCTGATTTTGCAGTCATTCCCAGTTCAATATTTAGTCAAAATTTCAATACCTACTGAATATTCATGGACAAAATAGTGGTAATGCAAAATGGAACAGGAACACTATAATAGCCATTTTAGAAAGTAAAGAAAAAAATATATCAATTTCCATTAGCAAACATAGCTGACCCTGATCTGGGTCTACTCTGTTTGCAGATGCGTGAAAAGGCGTTTAAATATGAAGGAAAGGGTTACATTATTTAGGTAATGACGCAGTTTAAACAATTTGACTGATTAGTATTCGTAATGTAATTATTTCTAAAATGGATAGTCATCAGGTGAAATGAGAAAGACTCGTTTTTTAATGTTTTGATAAACAAATTGACTCTAAAAAGAACGGTTTTCCTTACAATGCGAATCTGCTCAGAGTAAAGGTATACTGTCTGTCATACAGAATTGATAACGCGTTTTCTAATATATCTCATAACCATCCTATCGTAGCCGTCTGGTCTGCGTCTACTCTGTTTGCAAATATGTGAAAAGGTGTTTATATGAAGGAAAGTGTTAAAACAAACGTTAATGTTATTCCATTTTTGCACGCTTTTATAGACAGACACCTTATCTTTAACACGTATTTTCACGTGCTGTGCGGTCACCCTTAGGCAGTGCACCAGACAGCCTTGGCTATGCTTGTTTTCCCGCTTGTTGTATATATATCTTATTCAGTGCCATTGGTGAATCTATGATTGCCTTTGCAAACAGTTTGAATCTATATGAGACGTCAAATGCATAGAAAGGCGTATTTATGGAATAAAATGGCATTCAACTGACACCATACCTACTAGATGGCTTTACTAGATGACTCTTGTCACGCTCTGAAAAGCGTTTGTCTGCTTCAATGTGGATTCCATGCAATTTTGACTACTTCCGATTCGATAAAGCTTTTTAAGAAAATACGTGTCAAACAGCTTGGATCCTTGTGAGATGACGAGTTACTCGGTATCTCATCTGGATTCAAGCTGGTTGCAAATGACAGTCGAGTCGTGAAGAGCCAACAAAACAGGTAGACATATTAACCCTTTCGGCGCCAAATTTCTTATTGTCGTCTGCAATCCAAATTTTGTTAAATCATTCGGTACAAAACGGAAATGAGATAAATAAATGCAAATTTCAAAAGAATAAAGCACATATATAGAAATAGAGACTGAGACAAATAGTGAAGTCCCTGATCAGACGCCGCCCTGAAAAGGCGGCGTCTGATCTGGGACTGCACTATTTGTCGTGGTGCATTTATGCGACTTCGGTGGTGAAAGGGCTAATATTGGTTTACTATACTAGTACTCGCTACACGCCACACTAACTAATGGGCCCGTCACACCATGACGTTCTGGTCAGCGTTCTCTGGCGTTTGAGGAAACGTTGGTAGTCGCCCATGGTCGCTGGAATAGCGCCAGAAGAGCGTTGTGTGAACGCTTGTGAACGCTAGTGAACGTCGTTGATCGCCGGGAATTGGCGGAGAACGCTGGTCCGGAAAATTTTTTTTGAACATGCACAAAAGTTCTCACTGAGACCAGCGTTCTTCAACGTTTAATTTAAACGCTGAAGAACGTTTAAGAACGTTAATGGAACGTTTTATTAATGTTCGATGAGCGTTGCACGCGTTCGGATATCGTTAGTCAGTCGTTACTCTAGCGTTACTTAGTTGTTACTAATCGTTTGCTTTGCAGTGAACGACTCAATGGCGACCTGTCAACGACCGCTGAACGGTCCCCTAGCGCACGCAGCGTGTGACTTAAGTCAAACGAACGTCAAAACGCTATTCTGTCGTTATTCACACGTTAGTCACACGCTCAACACGCTCGTCTAACGTTCACAAGTCGTTCGTTGTGCGCCAGTGGCACGTCAGCACACGCTAATGGTTTTCAGGGGTATCTTACTTGTCGCTGTTACACGCTTCTCGCGCGTAAGACACACGCTAGTCATGCGTTAGGTACACGTTTATCACACGCCAGATGTGTCACAGATGTGAGACACACTGTTGTAACTGTAACTCATGAGACACATTCATGACAATCTTTGCAAAACGTTTGGACCCAGAAGAGACGCCGAATAACTTGGCCTCTCACCAGTATCTAAACTGTTGACCCTCTGATCGTATTTGGAAAGAAATGGAAGAAGCATTTTGGCAATAAAATAGGGTTATATTTTTGCAAATGCTTTTAGATATTTTTTACTAGTTAACCCACCTTTGATGTAAGATTTTCAGTTAATAAATCTTAGCATTCGGTGTTTGACCGATATAGTTTTATTGTACGTCATTTAATTATTAAATGGTCAATTCAAATTTCAAACGGAGTTTCTGATATTTTTATGCCATACATTGTACATCAAACAAAGCGAAATGAGAGTGGATGCAGATGAATCATACTTCTTATATTTCCTACAGGTCATATGAAATATGAGTCATAGTTAAAATGGAGCATAAATGCTTCTAGATAATAACCCTTTATTCCATAACTGCGCCTTTACAACAGAAAAGTCTCAAATCAGACGGCTCCTGTAGGAACCGTCTGTTCAGGGTCTGTTCTGTTTGCTTAAGAAATGATATTGATATTATTCTACAGTTTCTGCTATAGCCAAATAGTCCTGTGTGCAATTGTCTTAAGCCGTCATCAAATGGGTCTACAAGGCAGATGGTAGCTTGATGCAGTTTAACGTAATGCTGAAAACCCATATAGCTTTCTGAATTACTTTTGTCCTGCATTAAACAACCGTCTGCTTTTAATATTCACATGATAAATAAATGAATGAATGCCCACTTAAGGCATATTCTACTGTATGTGAATGGATACACCACTTGTTTTCAACCCAGAGTTAGCAAGCGTCATTTGCCTTACCGGTCAAACGCATGAATGGACAGTACGTGAATGAAAACTAACTTTGTTCTTAAACCCAGAATTGGCACTTACAGTCATATTTATAAACGGGTAATATGGAAATAAGTACAATATCTTTAAATACACAATTTAAATTTGTCCTTTGCTTTGCGGTCAAATGTATAAATGGGCAGTGCAATGTTTATAAAATTGGTTTTAACCATTTACTCCATAAATACGCCTTTCTACGCATTTGCAAACATAGTAGACCAAGATCAGACGGCCTTTTAGGAGGGAGCTGTCTGATCATGGTCTGCTCTATATGATATAGATATGATATAGATATGATTCAACAGATTCTGTATTGGCCAAATATGTCTGTGTCCATGTGGTATTAGAACAATTAATCTAATTAATATTCACGATGTCCTTATTTCTTACATGAATATCCAATGAGTAAAGGGTTAGATCCATTGAAAGCGGGGAATGAGAGTGTTAGCGTGTGGAGATCAGAAAGCCTCGTGAGAAACCTTCTGATCTGGGTCTACAGTGTTTGCAAGTCTGCATTGTTTGTCAATCAAAATATTCTAGCAAGTTTAAGCTCATTCTTATTAAATGGGCTCTATACTTACAGTAATGGGCAATTGCATTTTGAAAATTGAGCATTCAGAATCTATAAGAGAACTATGAAAAGTGAGCAATGTGTTAAAGAGATATCAAACACCAGACGTGGAACATAATCCATGTTCTTGTAAGACTTATCTTCACTGTTGTTATCAGCCTTTTTGCACTGCTGACAAAATCCAGAAGTTATATCGTTTAGCACTTTCCTTCATATAAGCGCTTTTTAGCGCATTTGTAAACAGAGTAGACCCAGATCAGACGGATCCTGTAGGAGCCGTCTGATCAAGGTCTGTTCTGTTTGTTAAGGGAATTTGATATATCTATGTCTTTACTTTCTAAAATGGCTACAATACTCAATATTCCATATTTCATTATAACTATCTTGTCCATGAATATTCAGAAGGTATTGAAATTAGAAATAAATAGAGAACAGGAAAAGGGTAAACTGGATTAACTACATGTATTTTCAAAGTTTATACAGTAGAACCTTTTTTTCACTGCTAGGTAGGTGCCATCTGCAACATTAGTAGACTTCTTCAATTTTCATCTTTTAACATATTCCTTTTTTGTTTAACCCTTTCCTCCATAGGCTATTTTTAGATCCAACTTCTTTGAATGAATCTACCCAAAAGGAGCATTTACTAGAGAAAAGTAAAATTTTATAATTTTGTAGTTTGAAACCATTAGGTCCTATAGGAGCAAATGCTCTATTTATCACAAAGGTTTCAAGATGTGGTTATTACAGAGGCGTAGAAAGGCGCATTTATGGAGGAAAGGGTTAAAAACATAATAAAATAGGACAAATTGTTTGGATACTGACGAGACGCCGAGCTACTCGGTGTCGAGACGCCGAGTTACTCGGTTTGAAAGGTAATCACATATTCCGCAATAACAGTGAACAAGATAAACGTATTCAGCTGCTCAATGGAGGCGGGTGGGAACTTTCTGTATAACGCTCGTAGTGCATTAAGCTACTGTCTGTCTTTAACATCCAAAGCATTCGACTTCTTTTGGATGACTGGTGTAGAGAGATTTAACTGTATAATATAACCTGTCTTAAGCGGTCGTGAATGTATTGCACATATGAGTCTTAACAGCATGTGGTTGCTTAATACAGGGCAAAAATAATGCAGAAAGCTCCCATAGGAGCTTTCTGCATTATTTTGACCTGCATTAAGCTACCATCTGCCTTACAGATCTATACTTAGACCTCTTGTTGATGGCCGCTTAAGACATGTTCTACTGTATGATTATATTTCGTGATCATGTTTCGCTATCAAGCATTTCCAGACTGTAAGTGACGTGGAAGCTAGGTGTGAAATAGGCGGATGCCTACATCATGTCGATTGTGATAAGAATTGCGTCTTGGCAGATTAGATGTTTAAACCACGCATTGTGCATTTCCCGCAATGACTTAATATGTAATAGATTTGCGTGTTTAAAGTATTTACCTCATGAATAAGTATGCAATAATATATCATTTCTCGAATATTCAATGACTGAATTCTATAAGTGTACCTACACAATGGGACGTTTGATCATGAAAAACATTTTATAATAATTTCTATGTAGATTCAAAAGCAAACAGAGCAGACCCTGATCACCAAGGAGTAAAAATGCGTCTTTATGAGTTAACCATGTACTCCATAGATACGCCTTCTACGCCTTTGCAAGAGTAGACCCAGATCAGACGGCTTCTAAAGTAGTCGTCTGATCTGTGGCTGATCCGTTTGCTTATAATATAATGTAGATATGAATGATTCAGAAAGGATACAGAACAGACCCATATCAGACAACTCATGTAGGAGTTGTCTAATCAGGACCTACTCTGATTGATCATATGCTAGTCTACTGTTTTCCATGGTTTCAATACAAGAATTAGATATATAAATTTATAACATAACTCGCGGCTTCAGCGTGACGTAACACTATCATTTATTTTTTGATATTCACGGGCATATATTCACTAGTGAATAACATTCGAACGACCGAACTGTATTCATACGCGCTGTCAAAACAAACAAACTGGCGGACGGTGACCTACCTGTCAACGATTGAGTCACGATAGATGGCAAAGGATTGTTAACAAGGCACTTGCGCCTTAAGTTCGATAAAATAATACAAATTGTAATCGCTGTCAGTAATTATATACAAAATGTATGCCAAAAAAGACCTACCAGCTTTGTGCTCTGACCCATACAATCCATTCTACATAGAAAATGCCTCCACAACTTTGCATTTTCTTCACCGCATGTCCTTTTGTTTATGCAGATTTCTACTCATAAAAATATCTCGTCAATCAACAACTATAGTCATCTGAATCCAGCACAGCACAAACATATTTCAAATATGCTATACTCAGCTAATCGCGAAAATCTTCCTACTGTTCCAACACATTTTATGCAGCAGTTCGTACTGAATCTTTTGTCCATTTCAAACATTTTCACTGAACTTGAATCGAGATTTTTGTTTCTCGGTGGAAATGTCCATGTCCATGTGTAATGAATGGCTTAATATACCAAAACGAAGGCGCATTTTGAATCCCATTGACAGTGAGTGTCAGACGTGTTGGCGACTGTATGTGGGTCTTCATTTAAATGGCGCGCTTTACATAGACACAAGTTGTGTACAATGACGTCATAATGTGACGTGTTTGCAACTATGTATGCAACTATGTATGTCAAAACTGTAACTCAAAATTTAGTTTGACGTGTTTCTGTATGTTTTTGTATCATAAACTATCACAGTTAAATTGAATACCAGAGAGGTCTGAATTAGATCCTGGTTGATATGACAGTAAGTCAAAAAAAAGTTGGAAAATTTGGACCTACTTTGTCCCAGTTACCTAGCGAACCTAATAACACCTTTCATTCATCATTTCTATATGTAAAGAGAATTTATAACAATCCACGTTACTGCTGAAATATTGGCTGCAAATAACATTTGTGTGTGTTATGTTATAAATAGGATCTTGCATTCGTGTTCATGATTATTGGATTTATTAAATTCGTCTTTTTAAAACGATAAAAAACTCGCTAAAGCTCGTTTTTTATCGTTTTAAAAAGACTCATTTAATAAATCCAATAATCAGAAACACTCATGTAAGATCCTCTATATCCAACATGGGTTGTGTTTGGCATAAATATTCATGATGTAAAGTGTATCTCCACAAAAATGCAATCAGAGTATATAACATTTTGGAGATTGATGAGTCGCCGAGTGACGCGGTATCTCCTCTATGGCCAAACTGCATACATATTATCACATATACAGTAAAACCTCTCTATAACGGCCACTAAATTGCATCAAGTATTTTGTGTTAAAGGCATGCAGTTGCTTAAAGCAAGGTGAAAGTAAAACAGAACGCTCCTATAGGAGCGTTCTGTTTTACTTTCACCTTGCTTTAAGCGGCCATCTGCTCCAAATACGAACTAATTAACACAATTTAGTGGCCGTTATGGAGAGGTTTTACTATAATCACCACTGTCCCTTCAAGCATGCTAAATGTTAAAGTAGCAACAAATTCACTGTCTTTGTATACAGATTTGGACCGGTTTCCATTATATGTAAATAGACATATAAGAGTAATCAAGTTTTGGCTAAAGTTTTATTCTGTAAAGTACGGTAATTGTATATTAAAGTCGAAAGTGACATGCAAAGAAGAGAGATTGCAGAACTCACAGAAGTTGTAAATTGGTCATCAAAAGTAGGCCTACGTGATTTAATTCAGGCTTTGAGGAGATATGGGTTTTTCCCGAGCCAGTTTGTTTTAAATCTTTCATTCCCATTCTAAAGTCACGATTAAAGAATATTTGCATTGCGGTTGTTCTGGAAGTATTAATTCTAGTACATCTTTCTCAATGTTTAAGGAACTTGAAACAACTTCTGATCGGTCTGATTATCTAGCCTTTCTCCATACATTATACCCAAATACCATTGCCCAAATAAGATTGTCGTCGCACAAACTACTAGTTAAACAGATAGACACATGGATATAGAAAGAACCAAAGAATATGCCGTTGCTGCATATTAAATGATATAGAATGCGAGTACCACTTCATATTAATTTGCCCGAAATATGATAAATTTAGTAAACAGTAACAAAGCTATTATTGGCGACGACCAAGCACGTTTAAATTAATTGAACCGTTAAACAGTAATAAGACAGTAATAAGACAACAATGCTTTCTAAATTAGCAGTATTTTGTAACACGAGTTTTAAATACAATAATATTATTGTTGACCGCTAAATGTAATCACAATTTTGTAATAGGCTACATTATAATGATAATGATTTACACTCTCCCGTCCATGTATGTTTCTTTTCGTTGCATGCAGAAAACATGCAGGTGTGTATGGTGATAAGCTGCTGTGCTTAACCCAATACCTCATAGGCTAATTTTAGATACAATCTCTTTGAATAAATCTACTGAAAAGGAGCATTAAATAGAGAAAAGGAAAAGTTTATAATTTTGTAGTTTGAAACCATTGTGATAAGTAGAACATTTGCTCCTATAGGAGCAAATGTTCTATCTATCACAATGGTTTCACAAAGTGACTTTTACAGAGTCGTCAAAAGTCGCCAGTATGAGGGAATGGGTTAAACCGAAATTAACAACATATTATACTGTGCTAATGGGTAATCTTTTACGTAATAAATTATTATGCAAGAAATAACAACTTTATTAAATTACCAACATTAACACTTCTCCCGCTATGTATGAATTGACTTACAATAGCAAACAGCTTGGGTCCTGATGAGACGCCGAGTAACTCGGCGTTTCATCAGGATCCAGCCTGTTTGAAATTCAGTCTATAGTATTTTAAATTCTTGATAAAATCAGAAGTAGTCAAATTTGCACCAGATCTAAATAATTTGAGCAGACATTATTTTTTACACAATGGGGTAAGAGTTAAATTGATATACAGTAAAACCTCTCTATAACGGCCACTAAATTGTGTTAATTAGTTTGTATTTAGGGCAGGTGGCTGCTTAAAGTAAGGTGAAAGTAAAACAGAACACTCCTATAGGAGCGTTCTGTTTTACTTTCACATTGCTTTAGCCAGCCACCTGCCTTTAACACAAAATACTTGATGTAATTTAGTGGCCGTTATAGAGAGGTTTTACTGAACCTTCAAAACTGTAAGCAGGGTGGTTTTACTGTATTTTGGTGCAGATGGTGGTCGGGATTTGCTTGGGTTTAGAACCCATCCATTGTTTCACATTGAGAGGGCACAGCAAACCAATGTTTTTTTGCTGGAATGGGCCATTTGATATTGACGGTTCAGAAAATAGTGCAGATCCTGATCAGAGGGCTCCTTAACCTTTGTTTCATATAAACGAATTTTCATACATTTGCAAACAGAGTTGATCCAGATCAGAAGGCTTCTGTAGGAACTGTCTGATGAGGACCTGTTCTGTGTGCTTAAGGCCTTGTGTAGATCTCTTTCTTCAGTTTCTGCCAAGCTGAGATAAATCCCTTGTCCATGTTCGATTTAAATGATTATGTAATTTATGTTTATGAATATTCGTAAGGTGATGAAATGTTTAATAGATATTGAATAGGAAAGGGTTAATCCTTTCTTTTACGAATATTCATGTAATAATTAAATAATGACGTAATGAATATTAATTAGATTATTTCTATAACAACACATGGACACATGGATATTTGGCCTTGACAGAAAGAGTGTGATCAGATCTATATTATATCATAAGCAAACAGAGCAGACGCTGATCAGACGGCTCCTATAGGAGCCGTCTGATCTGGGTCTTCTCTGTTTGCGAAGGCGTAGAAAGGCGTATTTATGGAGCAAAGGGTTAAAGAGCCCTTTGATCTCGAACTCTACACTTTTTGACTGTGCCCTTTTTAATGGTGACTGGACACGGGTGGGTAAAAGTAATTTTCGAAAAGCAAAATAACACTTTAGCTATCAAAGTGGAGCGAAACAGTTATTTACTTACTTTGTGAATGCCAGGACCCAATTAACCTCTGCACGAGAAAATGATTTCATTAACAGCGATATTGACAATCTGGAGGGCTTTGGAAACCACTTGAACATTGCCCCCTAGGGGAAACGCCAGTACGGTATGAATCCTTTGAAACTTAATCACAGAGCGAAATGTGTCTGTTATGTAAACAAGAACATCGGAATAAATGTTCACGTGGTTTATCGTTTCTGTCACGAGAGAGGTAAAGGAAACATATGTTCAATGTGCTGTACACATATAACATGCAATAAAATGTCTTACTCTTCTCTCCTCCTCCTCCTCTCTTCTTCTTTTTGTCTTCTTCTTTTTCTTCTTCTCGCCTCCTTCTTCTCCTTCTTCTTTCTTTCTTCTTCTTCTTCCTTTTCTTCTTTTCTTGTTCTTTTTAGCTCTACTCTTTCTTGTATTGTTGCTTCTTATTCCCATTCTTGTTCTTGCTGTTGTTTTTATGATGTAAGATTTAACCCTTTACTCCATACATACGTCTTTCTACGCCTTTGCAATGAGCGTTGACCCAGATCAGACGGCTCCTGTAGAGCCTGTTGGATCAGGGTCTGCTCTGTTTTCTTATGAAAATAATGCAAATTTTCTGCGTTCCTGATCCATTATAAAAACTAATTTAATCATTATTCGTGATGTCACTATTTCTTACATGAATATTAATGGAGTAAGGGTTAACAAATATTCTGCACATATTCAGAACCTATCATATTCAACATTGTTTGTATTTTAACTTTTTTTGCATGACTTCCACCTTGCATTAAACTACCATCTGTTATCAAGACCGATATTTCTACTAAATTGAACGTCCGGTTTAGAGGGGTTTCACTGTACAATGTGTGTAAGACGAGAAGGTTCCTAACATATGGCATATATATGTGTACACGTATGTCTGTTACACACTGTTAAAAAGCATCTAAATATTCATGCAATCGGTCCAGCCCTTTCAGCACAAAATTTGTAAGAAACATGACCAGGTTCGGAAGTTATAAAACTTCTGAATTGAGTCTTATATCATTCTCAAGTATCTGATTTGTCAGATTCTGAGCTGGCTCAGAATCTGATCAATCAGATGCTTGAGAATGATCTCAGACTCAAGCAAAATGTTTTATAACCTCGGGACCACGATGATTAAGAGTTTAGACGCCGAGTCATTTTATTCAATCTGTTTTGCAAACCTATCATGAATTCACCAGTGGAGCGTTAGTGCTTAAACCGGTTTGTCTAAGTAGCATTTTCTAAAACATTATTACAGTTGCACACGATTTAGATTTTGATGGGACGCAGCATGAAAACCATGTCCTCATAGGAGAACTTTCTGCATAACTTTCACCCTGCATTAAGCTACCTCTTGCCTATAACACGATTCCCTCATATAAACGCTTTTTCGCGCATTTGCAAACAGAGCATACCCAGACCAGATGGCTCCTATAGGAGCCATCTGATCAGGGTCTGCTTAGCTTGCTGATGAAATTTAATAGTTCTGTTTCTTCACTTTCTAAAATGACTACGATGTTCCACCTTCCACATTTCATTATAACTATTTTTTCCATGACTATTCAGTAGGTATAGAAATATGGAATAAACATAGAACATGGAAATGGTAAATGCATCAATTCTTCATTACTAAAATTCGAAGTATCGAGTTTTTACTGTAGCCGTAAAGAGTAGCAAGCAGCATATAAATGAATACAAAGCATAGAGTAAATGATTTTCTTCTGCCAATATGTGTCCTCTGCTAGAATACTGAAAGTTACGTTCTTTTATATACAGGAAAACCTCTCTATAACGACCACTAAATTGTATTTATTACTTGGTATTTAGGACAGGTGGCTGCTTAAAGCAAGATGAAAGTAAAACAAAACGCCCCTGTAGGAGCGTTCTGTTTTACTTTCATCTTGCTTTAAGCAGCCACCTGCCTTTAACACAAAATACTTGGTGTAATTTAGTGGTCGTTATAGATCGGTTTTACTGCACCTTCAAACTGCAACCAGAGTGACACATATTTCGGACCGAGTTACTCGGCGTCCCCTCTAGACTCAACGTGTATGCAAAGATTATTTCAAAAGTGCTGCTGCCGTGCCAAGAGCAGTTTTAGTGCAGGAACTAGTCCCAGTTCCAAAAGGTGAACACAGCAGAACCTGTCTTAAGCGGTCATTCATTTGTTGAACATAGGAGTCTAACAAAGCAGGTGGCTGCTTAATGCAGGGCAAAAGTAATGGATAAAGCTCCTATAGGAGAGCTCTGCATTACATTTGACCTGCATTAAGCTACCAACTGCCTTTCATACTTATAATTAGACCTCTTTTTGATAGCCGTTTAAGACAGGTTTTACTGTAAACATGTTTCCTGAGAATACGTTCTTGGCATGCAGAAACGGGATGAAATGACGCATCTAGTACATGCATGCATGCCAAATATGGGACGGGATTTACAAAGTATAATGACTTTGCTAGAATGTTGTTGTAAAAGATGCTTTATGATCATTTGCCTGCTATAAAAAGTGTATCTACTTAACCCTTTCCGCTATGTTAGCGCATTTTGACGCATCTACAAACAGAGTAGACCTAGATCAGACAGCTCCTATAGGAGTCGTCTGATCAGGGTCTGCTCTGTTTGCTTATGGTGTAATATAGATCTGATTCTACAGCTTCTGCCTGAGGCAAAATGTCCTGTGTTTATATGCAATTATAAAATTAATCTTATAAATATTCATGACGTCATAATTTCTTACATGAATATACAACAGGGAAAGGGTTAATCTCAGATCTGTTGCAATTTTTAACTTCTTCCAAGTGTCAAACAGTGTGGATTCTGATCAGGCGCCGGGTTACCACGCATCTAGTCTGGATCCACGCCGATTGCAACTTTCTGTTACTTCGTGCTTGGTAGGCAAAGGGTTAATTAAATCGAAAGTTTGACTGAGAGCTTGGAAATTCTCTGTCGGGACAGCTCGAGGAATTCTACATACGTTTTCGGATTAGTCGGAAACCGCCGAGTAGTTACGATTGAGATATTCAATTATGTTTCAGTGAAATTTAAATCGTTCAAACGATTTTATCGACCTTCTCTACATTTGTTATGCCAGACAGCAATCACGCGACCGACAAGGAAATCTTCAAAAGCATCATGGGATATCTTTTGAAAATGAACAAATTAGTTCTTCAACCTTTCGCTGCCAATGGCGATTCTGTGATCTTACATATGCAACCAGTTTGGATCTATATTTTACGCCGAATAGCTAAGTCTCTCATTAGGATATGAACTGTTAGATGTAGTTATTTTGTTTCTGAATCAAACAGGAAGAACGTTCAAAAACAAGTCTTGAAGCAGACGACAAATTCTGCAGACAACCAAAGAGCTCATATTTTGCACGCTGAACAAAAATTCCTTGAAACATGTTTTCTAATGGTGATTACGTAACAGCGTTTATGTCGATTGTTCCCAGCATGTGATCCGTGTGTAAAACATAACTTGGACACCGGTGAAACGCCGGGTAACTCTGCGTCACATCTGGGCCCAAACTATTCGCAAATGTAATCACGGATTCTCCAGTAGAAAGTTAAAGCTTAACTATTTCGCTGCCGAATTTTGTCGTCTGCAAAGTTAGTCGTCTGCTACAATTTTGACTTTCTATTTTCTTTCATTTTCTATTTCAAAAATAATCCCACTAACAAACAGTTTGGATCCTGATGAGACGCCGAGTTACTCGGCGTCTCATCTGGATCCAAACTGTTTGCATAGCAAAATTAGAGATGTGACATTAGGCAGTTTGAGGGTTAATGTACGGAACGTAGAATCGTCTATCACATTTACCAATACCTTATCTTTATGGTTGATTAACAATGTCATGTTTAGCAGTAATGGAAGATACCACATGTATACAGTAACACCAATCTAAATCGATCTCTGTACGAATAAATATAGATAACCCTTTCCTTCATATAAACGCATTTTCACGCATTTGCAAACAGAGTAGACCCATATCAGACGGCTCCTATGGAGACGTCTGATCAGGGTCTACTCTGTTTGCGTATGGCACATGTATGATATAGATTTGATTCTGCAGTTTCTGCCTGAGCCAAAACATCGTGACATTTTGTTTACATATGCTATCATAAAATCTCAGCTAATGAATATTAATGGTGTCATTATTCCTTACATGAATAATAAACAGGGAAATGGTTACATACACAATAGACAATGTTTTAAGCGACCATCAGAAAGAGGTCTAACTATGAGTCAGTAAGGCAGGCTGTGGCTTAATACAGGTCAAAACTAAAGCGCAAATCTTCTTAAAGAGATTTTTGTATTAGTTTTGCCCTTACTTTAGTAACCGCCTGCTTTTTAAGTCTCCCGTGTTCAATAAATGAATGTCCGCTTAAGACAGGTTCTACTGTATGTCTTTAGGCGGTTGCTTAATGCAGGATGAAATAAAGAGTTTTGTGCATACACTCGTTCTGCATTAAAGTACCACCTGTCTTCAATATCCACGTGTTTTAGGCTTAACTGTGGTCGCTTTAGAGGGGTTTTACTGTGCTTGCTAGAAATTGATTAGCTAAACCAGTCCATGGTAGTCGTTATAGTTTAACCCCTTTCTATAATGAATATAAATAGCAGAAGTTTAATAATGACAGCTATAAACAAGGGAATACAGTAGAACTTTTCTAATGCGACCACTAAAATGAGATATAATTCTGGGTCTTAGAGGTAGGTGGTAGCTTAATGCAGGGCGAAAGTAATGCAGAAAGCTCCTGCAGGAGCTTTCTGCATTACTTTCGCCCTGCATTAAGCAACCAGCTGCTTTTAAAAACATTAACGTCTCCTCATTAAGTGGTCGCTTTAGAGGGGTTTTACTGTACTACGGCTGTAGAATCACATCTGTATTATACATGGGCAAACAGAGCAGACACTGAGTCGTCCGGCCAGGGTTCACTCTGTTAAAAATGCTTCAAAATGCATATCAATTGTTAATAATTGTCTGTGTTTTTATTATGTCACAACCTGTAGAGTCACACCTTTATTATTCATAGGCAAACAGAGCAGACACCGAGTCGTTCACTCTGTTTACCAATGCTTCAAAATGCATACCAAATGTTAATAATTGTCTGATCAATGTTTCTATGTCAGTGTTTCTTGAACTTGTTCTGATGGTCTGCCAATGATGTGCATTTGCAAAATAATAATAATAATAATAATAAAGACTTTATTTAACGAGAGTACTCATTTGGTTATGACCAATCTTCCATGAGGCCCTCAAACAGAGAGAAAACATATATACAATTACATATAAACAATTTGTAATGCTTTCATAATAATTTTGCATAGGCACCAACCTTGCACTGGTGATAAACAGATCTGAGTGTAATCCATTATGTGCTAAGCACAATTTTTACCACACAGAGTGTAGACCCGGATGAATGAGTTCCTGTAGGATCCCTCTCATCAGGATCTGCATTGCTTGCAATGGGAAATAGAAATTGAAATTCAAAAATTGTTGGCTCTGGTGCAAAAAGGCTGCATGTGGAATTCATATGTAAATGCAACCCCATTTCACCGAGTAGACGATTTAGATCGATTAGAACTAACGATATCGATGTAGATCTAATATATTAGTTTTGAAAATAGAAAATCGGTGCTAAGGGGTGTGAGTAGAGTTGCACTTTTAATAACTATTCATAAACAGACTCGATTAAACCGAGTCTGCAATTTTCGGCAGGTGACACAAAAATTGTTACATGGCAGGTATATGGACAATTATAAAGGAATGTCACGTGTGGTATAATAATACAACTATCAGCCATTGTCAAATGAAAACGAACAGAATACTGAGGAGATATTTGATGCATTTAATGCATAGTATCAACAGCTCATGAATGGAGTTTGCTTGAATAATAAGAAGGTTCATAAAAATCAGTACAATAAATCGCTCAGGAGGGCATGCAAGCGACTTAACCCATTCCCTCATATTGACGTCTATTGACGCCTCTGTGAAGTCACATTTTGAAACCAGTGTGATAAATAGAGCATTAAATATTGCTCCTTTGGAGCAAATGCTCTATTTTTCAAATCGGTTTCAAAACTACAGAACTAAAGAAAAACAACTTTTCTCTAGTAAACGATTTATCCCGAGAGGTTGGGTCTAAAAATAGCCTATGAGGTAATGGGTTAAAGGCAGACATCGGAGTTTGACTCTGCAAACTTATTTTTAAAATTACATACAGTCGAACTTCGATATCTCGAACTTCAAAGTACCATACAAATTAGTTCGAGATAACAGAGGTTCGAGTCATCCGATTTACAGTCTGACCAATATCTCAAGTTCACAGCTTACTGCATGTCTAAAGTAATGCTGCATTACTTTAGACCTGCATTAAGCTGTCACATGTGTTTCTAGATATCTGTAGTGATACATTTAGAGCAATTCTATATTGTAAATTTTAGAAGGACCGAACTTTCAGTTCGAGTTATCCCAAAGTTCGAGTTTTCCGAGTTCGAGATATGGAAGTTCAACTGTACATGAAAAACATAGGCATTCTAAACAACGAAGACCCAGATCAGACAGCTCCTGATCACGATCTACTCTACTTGCTTATACAGTAAAACCTCTCTTAACCGGCCGTTAAATTTAGTATGAATATCGGTCTTGGAAACAGGTGGCAGCTTAATGCAGGGTGAAAGTCATGCAGAAAGCTCCTCTAGGAGCTTTCTGCATGACTTTCACTCTGCATTAAGCAGCCACCTGCCTAAAAGTATCTAAATTCTTATCTACTAGAATTCCGGTTAAGAGAAGTTATACTGTACATGTATGTGCCATGACATTAATATTTCTTATTGTATAGAAGATATTCAACTGTTTTGGTTGATATCGAAAAATATTTGTATTTGGTTAAAAATTTCAACCTACGAACTCGTTTTTAACCCTTTCCCTGTTCTATATTTGATCCAAATTTCAATACCTATTGAATATTCATGGACAAAGTAGTTGTAATGAAATATGGAAGGTGGAAAATTGTAGCCATTTTAGAAATTAAAGAAAAAGATATTTCAGATTCCATTAGCAAACAGAGCAGACCCTGATTAGACGGCTCCTATAGAAGCCGTTTGATCTGGGTCTACTCTGTTTGCAAATGCGTGAAAACACGCTTATATGAGGGAAAGGGTTTACCGAATAACAACCTATAAGAGTGGCATATTTTACTGACCAAATTAATGACGAAAAGAAATTGATTATTCTGTTTATTAACCATTTCCTTGTTCAATATTCTCGTAAGAAATTATGACATCATGAATATTCATTATCTGAAGTTTTTTAATGTAAACTTATCAAGGAAATATTTTGTTTTGATAAAAGCTGTAGACTCATACCTATACCATGTCAAACAGAGCAGACCCTGATCAGCTGGCTCATATAGGAGTCATCTGTTCTGGGTATACTCTGTTTGGTTCGCAAATGCATAGAAAGGCGTACTTATATGGTGTAAAGAGTTAATATAATAATTTAAAACCCTTCGCTTGCTATTCACGTCAATATACCTACCTGTAAATAGTGAAGACCCAGATGAGACAGCTCCTGCAGGAGCTGTCTCATCAGGGTCTGCACTATTTACCAGTTGATTGTGCAACCAGTGCACTCCACAGCAGTGATTGCACAGTGCAATACTTGTACACAGTGAATATATATGTAATTATACAACAGGGCATGGGTAAAGAAGGAGAAATGTATTCTAAAATTCAGCGAGCGAAGGGTTAAACTGATTAATATTCATAATGAACTAAGTCTTGCATGGATATTCATCGGGAACAAGTTTAAGGTCTTGCCACATTTTCGTCATCGAGCTACTATAGGGTTAATGAATTGTAAATGAGAAACGCAAATTCTAAGGCAAAAGAAAGACATTGTCACAGGAAGTGATAGTATCACTAGTGACGATATAATTTATCTGAAGAAAAAAAATCACTCACTGTTAGCTATACAATTAAGAGGTTTTAACCCTTTACACCATGAATTCGCAGGTAAGAAATAACGACGTTATGACTATTAATTAGATTGGTGTTTATAATATCATATGAACACAGGAATGTTTGGCCATAATTATCAGAAAAGGGTAGAGTCATATCTATATTATTTCATAAGCAAACAGAGCAGACCCAGATCAGACGGCTCCTGTAGGAGCCGTCTGATCTGGGTCTACTCCGTTTGCAAAGGCATAGAAAGGCGTATTTATGGAGTAAAGGGTTAATGTAGGGTGAAAGTCATGTGAAGAGTAAATATAATAATTAAAACAAATCAATATTCCTATTGGAATTAGTCTTGCATGAATATCTATCAAGTACAGTAAAACCTCGATTATTCGAATTTTCGTTATAGAAGAATTTAGACCCTTTTATGCAGGTGGCTGCTTAATGCATGGTGAAAGTCATGCAGAAAGCTCCTAGAGGAGCTTTCTGCATAACTTTCACCATGCATTAAGCTGCCACCTGTCTTAGAGAGCGATAATAATACGTATTTTAGTGTTCGGATAATCGAAGTTTTACTGTATAAGGTTAAAGACCTGCCACATTTTCACCTAGCAACTATAGAAAGTGATGAGCCGTTCATTTGCATTATTGTTCCATGTATTTCTTTGGGTGTTATAGAAGTTTGAACATCATCTTATTAGAATTATTATTATAGATGTTTTGACCCTTTCCCTGTTCTGCATGTATTCCAAATTTCAATACCTACTGAATATTCATGCACGCAATAGTCATTATGAAATATTGAAGGTGGAACATTGTAGCCATTTTAGAAAGTAAAGACACAGATATGTCAAACTCCATTAGCAAACAGAGCAGACCTTGATCAGACGGCTCCTATAGGAGCCGTCTGATCTGGGTCTACTCTGTTTGCAGATGCGTGAAAACACGTTTATATAAAGGAAATGATTAATTAGAATAATGCATAATCTCTTCACCCTAAATGTGTTGGATAATTAACACTGGCTCCTCCTTTTCTGAATAATAATTAAACAAAACGTTGTATCAAAATTCATCACCGAAGAAAATAATTGGTATGACAAGCAGTACAGACGATGATCAAAGGGTTCCCTCGGGAGCCCTTTGATCTGGGTCTACACTGTTTCCAAATGTCTTATATACTCGGTTCCCATACATTGAACATTAGCCTTTAGTATTCAACGGGCAAATGTATGTTCACCTTTGCAAATGAACTGGAATTTGCGTCTCATCAAGATCCCGTCACACTGTTCGACATACTGGAAGATTAACCCTTTTTACATGTAAACTTTTCACGTATTTGCAAACAGAGCAGACCCCTATAGGAGCCGTCTGATCAGGGTCTGCTCTGTTTGTTTATGGTATAATATAGACCTGGTTATGCAGCTACTGTCCTGTGTCTATATGCTATTATAAAAAATAGTCTAATTAATATTCATGACGTCATGAATATTGAACAGGTAAAAGGGTTAACCAAATGTTCATCAAATCAAATCAATTTTCTTTCGATGACTGTTGGCACACAAGACTACACGTTAAGGCTAGATATGCGGATCCTATGACAGCTTGCACAGTCCATTCATAATCACATTGGTCCCGGGGTTCGATAATGCAAACATGGAGGTATCAATGAATTCACATGGTATATAGATACATGTATATGCCATATACGTTTCTATAACGTAAGATATATGTTTGCACGTGCAGTAACCACTATTACGTTAACTCTTTCGGCGCCAAATTTCTAATTGTCGTCTGCAAACCAATTTTGCTAAAATCATTTCGTAAAATAAGGAAATGAGATAAAAAAAAATGCCAATTTCAAAGGAATAAAGCACATACACATGTATATAGAAATAGAGTTTGAGACAAAAAGTGAAATCCCTGATCAGACGCCGCCTTTTCAAGGCGGCGTCTGATCTGGGACTGCACTATTTGTCGTGGTGCATTTTTGCGACATTGGCGGTGAAAGGGTTAACCGCGTCCAGCTTGGGTCAAGATGAGACACCGAGTCACTCGACGTCTCATTGAGATCTAAGCTCTTTGACCATAGGTCAAACATTTCTCAACAGCTTTATCAAATCGGATGTAGCCCTAGTCCAAATTGCAGGAGATAAAAAAAAATATGCAAATACAGTAAAACCCCGCTAATGCGACCACCAAAAAGGGGCATAATTATGGGTGACAGAGGCAGGTGGTAGCTTAATGCAGGACGAAAGTTATGCAGAAAGCTCCTATAGGAGCTTTCTGCATAACTTTCGTCCTGCATTAAGCAACCACCTGCTTTAAACGGCGTCAGTGGCTGTTTATTAAGTGGTCGCATTAGCGGGGTTTTACTGTATTATACTTGTACAGCATAAGAATACATTTCGAGGCGCTATCTACCATGTAAAAGGAAATCAGAATTTACGCATAATCGATAATGACATCAGACGTGGAAACCCACAGGCAGTGGTATCGAACTGATTTTGTGATCAATACTGTACACGTGTATATAAAATCATTCTTGACCCTGCTGAACTGTGAATCAGAGCTACAGATAAACTCAAATACTAAAAAAGACTATTCTAAAGAGTGGTTACAACATAGGGTAACCCGGTTTGACGGAGAAATAAAGGAGTTATTCTTGAGACTGTTTTAATCTACGCATCTTATCTTGACTTCCGGTGAATAATCTTGAGAATTTCGCCCGACTCAACCTTCACTGCCACAAAGACTTGTTTGTGATGTCATATGCAAACAGTTTGGATCAGATGAGACGTCAGAGTAACTCGGCGTCTCAAACTGTTTGACAAACTGCTTAGCTTTTTTATAAAGAAAGTGAAGAAAGATACACTCTAAAACTTGAAGCAGACGACAATGTGTCCAGCAGACAACAATGTGTCTAGCAGACGACAATGTGTCCAGCAGACGACAATGGACGTGTCCAGCAGACGACAATGCTAGCACTGAAATGGTTAATATATAGTATATCAGACCATTTATACGTTTTCAAGAATAGTTCCTTTATTTTGCCACTAAATTCTATAATATGACTACGCTTTAGAACCGTTACTTCGAAACCATTCTAAAGAATAGTCACAACATAGGGTTTTGTGGAGAAATGTAAAAAAAAAAATAATTATAAACTAGTGTCTCCTTTTCATTTGACAGTATATGTTTATAACTTAGTTGTTATTTAGGATAGTTCTCATGTTTTTGCTTGTCATATGCAAACTAAGTAATAAAACAAATACTTTAAAATACTTTGAGAAATGCCGATTTTAGTATTTGAATATACACGTATACGCATCATAAAATGAACAAGATACCATTGCCTGAGCGGAGAACATCAAATACCTGTGAATAATACAGAATTATCAATCTCGTTTAATCCTTAACACATTCCCTCCAAGTGACGCATTTTGGCGCCTCTGTAAAAGTCACATTTAGAAACCATCGTGATAAATAGAGCATTTGATCCATAGGAGCAAATGCTCTATTTATCACAATGGTTTCAAAACTTCACAATTCTATTTTTCTCTTTTCTCTAGTTAATGCTCCTTTTCGGTAGATTAATTCAAAGAGGTTGGGTCTAAAATTAGTCTAGGAGAGAATGAGAAAACTGTGAAAACAATATTGGCTGGTCTAATACTGATTTTATACAATCTGGACTATTTCCGATGCGATCAAGCATTTGAGAAACTATTAACCAAGTGTCAAACAGCTTGGATCCTAATGAGATGCCCAGTCACTCGGTGTCTAATCTGGATCCAAGCTGTTTGCAAAAAGGGACTAAAGTCGCGAATAAACGGGATAAGGATACCGGACAGCACAATATAAAACACGAGCAACAAGTAAATGAAAAACTAAATATTTAAAACATAACACATGAGTAAGGCAAGATGGAGGCATGTCACTGAGTTAGTAATATTCAGAGCTACAGATAAAGACATTGATCCAAATAAAGTAAACCCTCTCTATAACGACCACTAAAGTGTGCTAATTAGTGGTATTGAGGACAGGTGGCTGCTTAAAGCAAAGTGAAAGTAAAACAGAACGCTCCTATAGCCACCTGCCTTTAACACAAAATATTTGATGTAATTTAGTGGTCGTTATAAAGAAAACTCGTCATTTCTCCAGCAGATCCTATACTGTGACCACTATTTAGAATCGTCTCTTCGAGACGTTTCTAAAGAGTGGTCTCGGTATAGGATTTGGTAGATAAATACAGGACCTTTTCTTGAAAATGTTTAAATCACGCATTTATCAGGACCTCTGAATATTACTGCTAACTTCTCAATAATTCGTTGGTGAGACATAAACGTTAGTCACATGTTTGTAATGTTCAAGGAGGAATGTCACAAATCGGGACAGTATGTGACGACACTCGGGTTACAATAAATCGGACACACATCCTTACGAATAATCGTAAATGGTTTCACGAGCAGCGTAATGGTGGAAAGGGTACATGGCCAATTGCAAACAGTGTTGACTCAGATTAGCCGTCTGATGAAGACCTATAGTGCCTGAAGCATTAGCCCTTTATTATGCAGTTGGAAAAATATGTTTAAATTTTGGATCTGGTGCAAGCTGAACGGCTACAGCTTTGATTTAGCTTTTAACCCTTCGCTTGCTATTCACGTCAATATACCTACCTGTAAATAGTGAAGACCCAGATGAGACAGCTCCTACAGGAGCTGTCTCATCAGGGTCTGCACTATTTACAGGTTGATCGTGCAACCAATGCACTCCACAGCAGTGATTGCACAGCGATATACTTGTACACGGTGAAGATATATGTAATTATACAACAGGACATGGGTAAAGAAGGAGAAATGTGTTTTAAAATTCAGCAAGAGAAGGGTTAAGAAACTACCGGACTGAATGTCATACAGTTTGGATCCCGCTGAGATCCGTCTCGACTGGGTCCAGGCTGTATGCAAATACAAGTTAATGTAGCGGATACCGAGATAAGGGTTAACGGCAATGTGTTCCTTACCAACTGCAAATACCAGTAGTAAATACAGTAGAACCTGTCTTAAGCGGCCATCAAAAATATGTCTAATTATGGGTCTTTAAGGCAGGTGGTAGCTTAATTCAGGACAAAAGTAATGCAGAAAGCTCCTATAGGAGCTTTCTGCATTACTTTTGCCCTGCATTAAGCAAACACCAGCTTTTAACACTCCTATTTTCAATAAATGAATGGCGGTTTAAGACAGGTTCTATTGTACTCCAATAAAACTCAACATTTGCAGATAGGGTGGTATCTGGGTCTACATTGTTTGCAATATCCGAACACATTGTTTTCCGCAACGCCAATTAAGTGATGCAACTAGATGGATACGGAATCGCTGGTATCGGTTTCTTCTGGGTGACTATCATGGTCGACTTCATCCAAGGGACAACCAGTCACAGCTTCTACTATCTGAGGCACGGTTAACCTGTTTCCATAGTTGGAGTTGAAGTTGGCCTTGCCGTTTAAATGTAGGTCAGAATCATAAACAACACCGGGCTCGCTCATTATTGAGCTTTTCTTTAGACTGTAGTGCCTCGTCCCGGAGTCAAAACTTGATGTATCTCTTGGGGAAAGATTTCTGCCAAACGGTTTCGTCAGCTTAGGTTTGTATGTCCCGAAATCCATTTCTGGTACCGGGTTCTCTGTCTCTGAAGGAATGAATTCTGGCCTTTTAAGTTCTATATCTTCGCACCCGGCATACCGGAATCCGTAATATAAATGAAAATTACCCGCTATTATTGGAACAACCATGCCAATTATCAGAAGGCCCGTTACAGCACAAACACACGCGATTAAATACCCAACGGTCGTGTCGGGTACCTTATCACCATACCCAACCGTTGTCAATGTAACGAGGGCCCACCACAGACCCATAAAGATGCTGTCAAAAGTCGACTTTCCTGAATAATGTTCTGCGCAGTAAACGAAACTGGCAAATATAGTCAGCGCGAATAACACAAACACGACCAATAACGTCAACTCACTGACGCTCGCCTTGATGGCAAGGAGCAACACACGTAAGCCACGGTAATGGCGGGAAAGACGAAATATCCTGAAAACACGAAGCACCATCAGCGCGTCCAGGAGAATCAACAGAGTTATATGACTTAAGTTTTGTTGCCAGTAGAATGGGTATGAGATATCTATGATGAATCTACTCCATGCTGGAATGATATAAAGGAGGTCAAGCAGGGTATACCAGCTCTTAAAGCGCCTCTTGAGACATGGACAAACATACAGTCGGAACAAAAATTCGGCACTAAAGAAAAACAAACATATCGTATCGATTACTACAATCGCGTCGGGCGGATCGGTTGTAAGAAGTATTCGTAATGTGCCAGTGATGTTTTCGGAAATGTTGAAGTTGGGCGTCGTTCCGTCTTCTGCAAAGCGGATGAACAGGTGCTTTCGGAGAGGTACCCGGATGGACGGAAGTGTGGCGAAGAATAAGCTGAGAATGGACAGTATTACGAGCCCGTAATACACGACAGCAAACATCTGAAAATAGAATGAAGAAAATAAGACACCACATACAACATTTGATCGTCTGAACCCTACACTCCATGGATACTTCTTGCACGGTTTGAAATGGTTGACCTATTTATATGTATGATCAGAGACCTATATTTATATGTATGATCAGAGACTTATGCTTATATATGTCTCTGGTATGATGCACACCATATCCATGCACATTCAAGTAAGATTTCATCCAATTTGAGTACAGTAAAACCCCTCTAATGCGACCACCAAAATGAGGTATAATGATGGGTCTTAGAGGCAGATGGTAGCTTAATGCAGGATGAAAGTAATGCAGAAAGCTCCTACAGGAGCTTTCTGCATTACTTTCACCCTGCATTAAGCTACCACCTGCCTTTGCCATTGTGAATTATGCTCATTTTTGTGGTATAATTAGAGGGGTTTTACTGTATGCATTCGTCTAGTTCTTGCATAAAACGTATGGAGTAAGGAAATGTTTTGCTTTGGTAAAGAGAATCATATCTATAACATGTTAGTTTACAAACAGGTGCTGTCTGATGCGGTCTACTCTGTTTTACAAAGGAGTAAAAAGACAGGCGAAGCTATGGAGTTAAGGGTAAAACAAACCTTGGTCGCTCGTATTGGAAAAGTTTTTGAAATTACTTTAATGTCATTAATGACAGACAGTATGGATTTGCAAATGAGCTTCAAGTCCAAGAACAATACTTAGTGAGTTGTGTCTATGTTGTTTTCGCATATAAGCAGTTTTTGTTAGGCATTTTTAACTCTTTCCTCCATAAATGCACCTTTCTACGCCTCTGTAAAACTCAATTTATAAAACCGTTATGATAAATAGAGCATTTGCTCCTATGGAGCAAATGCTCTATTTATCACAATGGTTTCAGAACTACAGTAAAACATATCTATAACGACCACTAAATTGTGTAAATTAGTTGGTATTTTGGGCAGGTGGTTGCTTAAAGCAAGGCGAAAGTAAAACAGAACGCTCCTATAAGAGCGTTCTGTTTTACTTTCACCTTGCTTTAAGCAGCCACCTGCCTTTAACACAAAATACTTGATGTAATTTAGTGGCCGTTATAGAGAGGTTTTACTGTATAACATTGTTTTTCTTTTCTCTAGTTATGCTTCTTTTCGGTAGATTATTTTTCAAAGTGGTTGGGTCTAAAAATAGCCTATGGAGGAATGGGTTAACTCTTACCCCTGTTGTGAATTAACAATGTCTGCTCAAATCTGGATTCAGCGCACAGTTTTTGGCTACTTCCAATGGAACATGTATTTGAAAAACTGTTGACAGAGGGTCAACCAATTTGGTTCCTGATGATTAAGCCTTTATTCTATAAATACGCCTTTCTATGCGCTTGCAAACAGAGTAGACCCAGATCAGATGCCTCCTTTAGGAGCCATCTGATCAGAGCTGCTCTGTTTGCTTATGAAATAATATAGATCGATGATGCTACAGTTTCTACCATGGCCCAAAGATCCTGTGTCCATAGGCCATTATAAAAATGATATTCATGATATCAATATTTCTTAGACATTAATATTCATGGAAAAAAGGATTAATCCTTTAGCTGGCTGAGCAAAATATCGACAGTATAATATACCGTCTACATCAAGTCTAGATGTACCGTTATATTCCATGTTGAGCAAACAGAGTAGACCACACAGGTGCTGTCTGATCAGGGACTGTTCTGTTTGCTTGTGAAATAATGTAGATCTGATTTTGATATTTCTGTAACAAGCAAACATTTCATTATTTGCTTTGGGTTTTTTGTGTGTTTTTTTGTAACTAAAGATTCAATGGACATCATAGGCTCAGTGGTGTAGCGTGCACCTCCTAATGAGGTGGTCGTAAGTTCGAATCGCAACGGAGGCTCACTCGTTCTTATAAGGTATTATATGTAATACCTGGGCCTATGAAATCAGCCAACAGGTATTCATGCAGTACTGATTTCTTAACCATTTACTCCATGAATATTCATGTAAGAAATAATGACATACTGAATATTTGATTCATTCTTATAATGGCATATGGACACAGAGATCTTTGGCTATGACAGAAACTGTAGAATCGTACACTCATGTATCTATATTATATCACAAGCAAACAGAACCGTCTAATATGGGTCTACTCTGTTTGCAAAGACGTATTTATAGGGTATAGGGTTAAATACGCAACGTGGGAGTCAAACAGTTTGGTAATTGATGAAACTAGAACTATCACTAAAGGTGATGGAATAACCCCGCACAGCTGCCTTGATCGCAAATCAAACACAACCTAAAATAAACTTTCTGATTTAAAAAGGGTCATAATTCTGTCAAAATGATAGGCACAGTTATGTACCCTTGCCTACAGATGAAGTTTGTTATGGTGAAGAAGTGGTCCTAGTTTCAAAGCATTATTTCACAGGGTTATGTAAGATAAGTGGACTTTAACAAAAACCTCAACAACAAAATTTAAGATAACAAGAGGGCCAGAATGGCCCTGATGCGCTCACCAGACAATCAGAGGAGAAGATTTTCAAAGTTTTCACTATATGTTTCTGTTGAAAAATTGGCTACTCCTGGGGCGGGGCCAATTTTGACCCCAGGGCAATAATTTATACAACTTTTGTAGAGGATCTGAACATGATGCTATGTGCCAAATATGAAAGCTGAGAACCACCCAGCTTCAGAGAAGAAGATATTCAAAGTTTCACTATTTGTTTCTATTGAAAACTTCCCACTCCTGGGGCGGGGCCAATTTTGACCCCAGGGCCATAATTTATACAAATTTTGTAGCGGACCTGAACATGATGCTCTGTGCCAAATATGAAAACTGAGAGCCTTCCAGTTTCAGAGGAGAAGATTTTCAAAAATTTCATTATTTGTTTCTATTGAAAACTGCCCAACCCCTGGGTCGGGGCCAATTTTGACCCCAGGACCATAATTTATATAACTTTTGTAGAGGACTTGAACATGATGCTCTGTGCCAAATATGAAAGCTGAGAGCCTTCCAGTTTCAGAGAAGAACATTTTCAAAGATTTCATTATTTGTTTCTATTGAAAACTGCCCACCCCTGGCGCAGGACCAATTTTGACCCCAGGTCCATAATTTATATAACTTTTGTAGAGGACCTGAACATGATGCTATGTGCCAAATATGAAAGCTGAGAGCCTTCCAGTTTTAGAGGAGAAGATTTTCAAAGAGTTCACTATTTGTTCGTATTGAAAACTGTCTACCCCTGGGTCGGGGCCAATTTTGACCCCAAAGCCATAATTTATATTACTTTTGTAGAGGACCTGAACATGATGCTCTGTGCCAAATATGAAAGCTGAGAGACTTCCAGTTTCAGAGGAGAAGATTTTCAAAATTTTACTATATGTTTCTATTGAAAACAAGGAATCCCTGGGGCGGGGCCAATTTTGACCCCAGGGCCATAATTTATATAACTTTTGTAGAGGACCTATAGATGATACTATGTGCCAAAGGTGAAAGCTGAGAACCCTGTAGATTCAGAGAAGAAGATTTTTAAAGGTTCAAATTGTTGACGACTGACGACGGACGACGCACGCCGACGGACGACGGACATCAGGCAATCACAAAAGCTCACCCTGAGCACTGTGCTCTGGTGAGCTAAAAAGGGGCATACTTCTGTTAAAAAACTTGACAGAGTTATGTACTTTTGCCGATAAATGAAGCATACGATGGTAGGCAAGTATGTAAAGTTTCAAAGCTTTATCTGAAAGGGTTACGTAAATAAATGGACTTAAACAAAAACCTTAACCAGGTTGTACCATGGACAGACAGACATGTAAGATAAAAAGGACCATAATTCTGTCAAAATGCTTGGCCGATCTATGTACAGTTGCCTGCAGATGGAGCTTGTGATGGTAGACAAGTGTGTAAAGTTTATCTCAAAGGGTTATGTAAATAAGTGGACTTAACCAAGTTGTGCCACGGACAGATAGTGCCACGGACAGATAGACAAGGTGCAATGGACAGATAGACAAACCGACGGACCGACCGACCAACACACTGACTCCTATATACCCCTCTCAAAGTTCGTTTGCGGGGGTATAACTATTCCTTACGGAGTCGCAAAGAATCTGTTAAAGGTTAAATCAGACCACGTGATAGCTAAAGCTTACGTCAGATAACGTGGCGGCAGAAAAAAAATGTACTGGGGGACGGGACCATCTGATGCAAAACATTGTGCCGTAATCAAGTGGTCAATGATCGTTATTAACATCGTTTTTTGACAGAATCGTTGACTTAGCAACAGGCATATCGCCCACAGCCGCCAGTTAAGATGGCTTATCAATTAAATTTGTAATTGAAGCACGATTTTCACATTTCGTTATCTCGCTTAATTAAACCGACGTGACGTGTAAATAAATAGAAATTTCAGAAAGTTTTTTCCACGTGATGTAAAACATTTGGCGGTAAGTGCACTCTGAGCAAAACTTGAAAAGATAAGCTTTATCAGCCTTTATGCACCTTTGACTGACAAAATAAATGTTTTTTACAGATCTGTGCTGTACCTAAGCAGTATTTATGCCGGATCTGATCTTATCTCCTATCAAACGGCTGTAGTATTCAGCTCAACCCTTATCCACTATCCGCGCTACCTGACTCCCGGTATCCAAATGAAACACCGGTAAACCCTTTCCTTCATATAAACGTGTTTTCACGCATTTGCAAACAGAGTAGACCCAGATCAGACGGCTCCTATAGGAGCCGTCTGATCAGGGTCTGCTCTGTTTGCTAATGGAATTTGAAAGACCTGTTTCTTTACTTTCTAAAATGACTATAATGTTCCACCTTCCATATTTTAGTATAACTGAATATGAATATTCAGTAGGTATCGAAATTTGGAATAAACATAGAACAGGGAAAGGGTTAATTCGAGCAGAGATTGGTTTTTCCTACAATAGGTTCAGTGTTAACCCATTTCTTGATATAATTGCATTTTCACGCATTTTTATACAGAGTGACCCAGATCAGACGGCCCCTATAGGAGCCGTCTGATCAGGGTATGCTCTGTTTGCTAATGGAATTTGAAAAACCTGATTCTTTACTTTCTAAAATGGTTATAATGCTCCACCTTCCATATTGCAGTATAACGATTTTGTCCATGAATATTCAGTAGGTATTGAAATTTGGAATAAACATAGAACAGGGAAAAGGTTAAGTCGGCCTCTCATCAGAATCTAAGCTGTTTGACACTCGGTCAATAGTTTCTAGAAAGCTTGATCGAATCGGACATAGTCACACTTTTACAATGTCTTAATCTGTGTAGACGCTGTTTTTTCCCACAGCAGGTTAGGTGTTAACCCTTTCCCTCATATGCTAGTTTTAGATCCAACCTTTTTAAATAAATCTACCGAAAAGGGGCATTAACTAGAGAAAAGGAAAAGTTTAGTATTTTGTAGGTTTGAAACCATTATGATAAATAGAGCATTTGCTCCTTCAGGAGCAAATGCTCTATTTATCACAATGGTTTCAACAGGTGTCTTTTGCAGAGGCGTCAAAAGGCGTCATTATGACGGAATGGGTTAAGGAAGCAAGCTGATACATGTACATGCTCCTTTCGCTGACGTTTTCATTTGTTTCGTGTTGTTTTGGGGTGTTTACTGTTTAATTTTCTCTAAATGCACTATCAATGTTTCAAACGATTTGGATTCTAATAAAAGCCATTTACTGATCGTCTCATTTAAATCCAAATAGCTTGTGTTCGTGATCAATAATTCGCACAGAGATTCTAGATGTTTTGCTATGGTTATGTTCACGCTGAATGATAGTGTTCCAAGAATAAATGGACATGTTTTTTTTCACGCTTCCTTAACTAGCATAAGCATAACATTTGAATCGTTCAACAGGGGTCCAGATAAGATGCGTAAATATTTTATTTCAAGAATAACTCCTTTATTTTCCTATCAAACCTTATGTTATGGCCATTTTTAGAATCGTCTCGAAGAGACGATTCTAAAGGGTGGTCACAACATAGGGTTTGGTGGACAATTTTAGTATTTGGAGTACGCACATTGTATTTTATTCAGCTCGCTGCAACCCTTTCCCTTATGTTAACGCATTTTTACGCATCTGCAAACAGAGTAGACCCATGAGAGCCGTCTGATCAGAGTCTGCTCTGTTTGCTTATGGCGTAATATAGATCAGATTGTATAGCTTCTATCTGAGCCAAATGTCCTGTGTGCATAATATTATGTCATTATAAAAAGAAAATGACGTCATTATTCCTGACATGAATAATTATACAGAAGAGAAAGGTTTAACTAACATTAGCATAAAATTAAAAAATGATGTCAGCTGAAACTCTGATCGGGAGCAAGTTTTACTTACTGCCGATTCGTTCAACAGAGATCCAGATAAGATGCGTAATTAAATGGGTTTTTTTCAAGAAGAACTCCTTTATTTCCCCCTACAAGCCCTATAGTATGATTACTTTTTAGAATCATAGAGTTTTAGAATCGTCCCGAGGGGATTATTCTAAAGAGTGGTTACAAAATAGGATTTGGTGGAGAAATGACGATTCTAGTATTTGAGTACGCACCTTTATCTGTTGCTCTGGAACTTCAAGCTTTTGGGAAAATACTACATGCACTTGTCAATAGCTTGGCTCTTAATGAGCCGATTAACTTGGCGTCTCATCTTGATAAAGCTATGTGGTGCAAATACAGTAAAACACCTCTAAACCGAAATTCTAGTATAATTTTTTTTAGATACTTTTATGCAGACGGCTGCTTAATGCAGGGTGAATGTCGCGCAGAAAGATCCTAGAGGGGCTTTCTGCATAACTTTTACACTGCATTAAGCTGCTACCTGTCTCCGAGACATATATCTATACTCATTGGACGTCCGGTTTAGAGGGTTTTACTGTAAAAGATAGGACGCACTAAGCACGATAAGGCCAACGTCTGGAATGGTTATCGCCGCTCAAAATGATAAATGGCAAGAGTATCATTAAAGACAATCTTTCTAGAAATGACGTATTTTAGAAGTCTGTAAAAAAAAATGGAAGTTAACAAAATTGTAGTTCGTTTAACGAAAAGTAGTAGGATGTGGAATATCTCACGTACTCGCTGAAAATTACAACAGTTTGACGTTCAAGTATCTATGTCGCTGATGTTATTCACCCACGTCTTGTATACATGTATATATATTTTAATTCAACATGTATCAGCAATATCGCAATAATATGTTGTTCTTGGACAATAAATTACCACTGTCTATGTGAACCGTTTTTACTGAATCACAAATAAAGGATATTACATTAGTGTTCGTGTATTAATTATTGATTTTCATTAAACAAGTTGACTAATTTGACACGATGCTTGCCGTGTGTCATATTTAATTTATTCAACGGGTTTGGTAAATATCAATAGTAAATGAACACGGGTGTATAATTTTTTTTATCACATGCCACAAAAAGACAAACATACTTTTTCTCCTATGAGTATTATATTTCAATGACAGCTGTCAATTAAACCGAATTGCTTACGTCATGTGCGTGTTATATTACACGAAACTACGAACTCGCTATATTAACTTGGATACAAGGAGTGCCGTGTAATAAATGAGTTTAACCCTTTCGCTGACAAACTCTGTCGTCTGCTAACTTTATCGTCTGCTACAAATGTTCATTATTTTGATTTTCTTCATTTTTGTTTCAAAAACATTATAACAGTAACAAACAGTTTGGATCCTGATGAGACGCCGAGATACTCGGCGTCTCATCTGGATCCAAACTGTTTGCATAAGTAATCACAGATCCGGCATTGGCAGCGAAAGGGTTAACGATTCACAAAATGGTCCAAACAGTATCACTTTAATAGCCATAAGATATCTCCAAAACCCGTTAATTACAGATAAGATACTTTGAACGATAACTCACTATGATTAGATAATGTAGTTTTTTGAATAAGTTCCAAAAATAATTATTGTTTGTCTAAAGGTTACATTTCTATTTAACCCTTTCCCTCATATAAACCCTTGTCCGTGCATTTGTAAACAGAGTTGACCCCTGCTAGACGGCTCCTACAAGAGCTGTCTGATCAGGGCCTGCTCTGTTTGCTTATGAAATTATAGCAGATCTGACTCTACAGTTTCTTTCATTATCAAACATCCTGTGTATATAATATATAAATTCAGACAATACATATTGATGACGTCATTATTTCTCACATGAATATTCAACAGGGAAATAGTCCATGTAACGTATGATTGCCAGGAACACGTCATACGAAATATACAGTAAAACCTCTCTATAACGGCCATTAAATTGTGTTAATTGGTTGGTATTTAGGGCAGGTGGCTGCTTCAAGCAAGGTGAAAGTAAAACAGAACGCTCCTATGGGAGCGTTCTGATTTACTTTCACCTTGCTTTAAGCAGCCACCTGCCTTTAACACAAAATACTTGATGTAATTTAGTGGCCGTTATAGAGAGGTTTTACTATAGTGCTTTCAGAGCTTTTGGGATAATGTATCCATCCAATCGTCAGTACCCAGACGGTGTACAAATGACGTCACAAATTAATTTTCTGGTAGGCCTACTATATTTACATGATGGCAATCAGTCGAAATAAAAAGCAAGGAGTTAATGTTGTCAATTTTAATGAGACACCTGGGTCCAATCTTGTTTCCACAGGTTATCCCAGATTCGCAAGTGAGTGTGGCGTATATGTTGAGAAAGCATTTCAGAAAGCATGCCACGCATATAACTGCGAGTGAATCGCTTGTTGCATAGCAGACAACGAAGCAACCAGGGACTGATGTGATGTGAGCCCACAGACAAGTTTATTGGTTCCTGTTCATATTACAGTGCTCCCTCCCTACAACGGCCCTCCCACTAACGATTCCCTCCTTACAACAACGCATGTCACTGTTCCCGAAACAACAAGGCTCCAGAAACAACTTTTTTCAATCGTATTTTATTTATGCCTCCATCAAACCCTATGTTGTGACCACTCTTTAGAATCGTCACTTTGTGACGATTCTAAAGAGTGGTCACAACATAGGGTTTGATTGGGGCATAACGGTTTTAGTTCTCGAAATAACCTTATCTGGGAATCTGAAACAAGCTAATTATGTTTGATTTCCCTTCCCTATAACAACTCCCTCTGAACAACACATACAATCATCGTATCCCAAAGGGTGTCGTTGTAGAGAGGGAGCACTGTATTTTAAATTGTTGTACTTAAAGTAATTAGTAAACAATAATCAAACACGGTGCATAAATACGTACAGCTTTAAAGAAGTAACGAGATTTAACGAGGTCATTTATTTTCATGCACAATAAAATATCTGTATACCGACCACTCAAAATATGTCTAATTTGGAGGGATGGGAGGGTGGGGTAAGACAGTTGGTAATTTAAGGGTCAAACTGCACGATGGAAATTAAGCATACGATCTCCTATGAGAGATATTTGCATTGCTCTTGTTCTGCATTAAGGGCGGCTATTCAGTAAAACCTCTCTATAATGACCATTCAATTGTGTTAATTAGTTATTTAGGACAGGTGGCTGCTTAAAGCAAGGTGAAAGTAAAACAGAACGCTCCTATAGGAGCGTTCTGATTTACTTTCACATTGCTCTTTAAGCAGCCTTTAACACAAAATATTTGATGTAATTTAGTGGCCGTTATAGAGATGTTTTACTGTAATCATTTAATTGGTGGCCACTTAGGAGATGTTCTGCTGTAATATTGAAAATTTGATACTACCTCGGAAGTCTCCCCAGTTGTAATATTAATCCTTTCAATGCTGAGTTTTCAAATGCACTATTCCAAACTTCAATAGTGTGTAATATAGAGAAATATCACTGGCACTTGATCGAAAAAGACTATAATTTATTTATAGCAACTAGTACATTAATACACTATATCATATTACACAACTGTAGTCTGTTTCGATCAAGTGTCAGTGAGAAATATGTAATACTGGCTATATTAACTCGAATACAAGGGATGTTATGTGATAATAATAAACAATAAGACTCTAGATGACGTAGTTTACCTCTTCGCCACACTCTATATTATTGGTACTCATTAGGAAAACAACTCTGGGTCGACTCTAATGAGTACCAACAATATAAGGATTGGCTAACCCTTTCCCTCATATTGACGACTTTTGACGACTCTATAAAAGTCACTTTGTGAAACCATTGTGATAAATAGAGCATTTGCTCCTATAGGAGCAAATGCTCTATTTATTACAATGGTTTCAAACTACAAAATTCTAAAACTTTCCTTTCTCTAGTTAATGCTCCTTTTCGGTAGATTTATTCAAAGAGGTTGTATCTAAAAATAGCCTATGAGGTAATGGGTTAAGTAGCTGGTCATCTAATTTTGTCCTTTTAAATTTTATCTTCATACTACAATTTCTCTTCATACAGTAATACCATCCATGCCTGAACTCTGTACCTCTTGAAAATATTTATATAAGAAATACATGTAATGCTATTATGAATATTCGTTTATTCGTTAGTTGCATATTTCATATGGTATATGAACACATGCTTTTGATAATGAGAGAAACTGTAGAATCAGATCTATATTAGTTCAAGAGCAAACAGAGCTGGTCCCGTTTAGATGGTTCCTACAGGAGCTGTCTGATCTGGGTCTACTGTGTTTGTAAATATGTTAGTGTCCAGTGTTCTTTAAAAATGACATAGTCAGATAGTGTAGACCTAGACCCTCCGTTTGCTCAATATCCGTGGTTGATTCCAGCAAATATTTCTGTTTTTCTTTGCCCCATCCGCATTAAAATTGTTGGGGACCAACATAAGGTCTGGAGGGATTTCATCTAACCCTTTCCCTATTCAATATTCATAAGAAATAACGAAATCATGAATATTTGTTAGTTGAAATGTTGTATTGAAAGATTTCCTATGGAAGTTTTTACTTTGAAAGAAAACCTGTGGAATTAGATCTATATCATGCCAAACGCACACAGAGCAGATCCTGATCAGGAGCCGTCTGATGTGTGTCTACTCTGTTTGCAAATGCGTGAAAAAATATGTGAGAAAGGGTTAACTAATATGAGAATAAATGGGTTAAATGGACCAGAACCTTTCTTATCTATATAGTTGTGTCTACAGTAACACGTTCGTTGAACGTTATCTAAGAATGTAGTGTGTCTTCTTCAGTTTTCATGGCAGATAGTCTTTCCAAAAGGCTAACTTTTGAACCAAACTTTGAGATTCAGACTTGTGAAAGCATTGTTAATATGTATAAATACTTGCGTTTTGTAAAATGTTGATTGCAATAAAAACAATAGAAAAAGGACGTAAAATACAATTTCCATATATGCATAAAATATTACGTTTTGTAAAATTAAGACCGTACTAAAAGTAGAACAAAGCAGTAAAAATACAACTTCAATACATGCAAATAATGCATTAAATTAATAACTGAAAAATTCGGACTTTGAAAATGCAAATTCCATCTGCATAACAAGTTACGTCGCGTAACATTAAGTTCGTGTACTAATAAAACCGACGCTAACCGATTATGTATGCAGATTAAGTTTTAAAGACAAAGGCTTTGTTAAATATCAAACTTGCAATAATATTTAAAATTTGCAAGTTTGTGTCATAAGTTTTGAAATTAGATTCAAAGTTGGTCCTGCATCAGAGCTATTAGCATTATTGGCCGAGATCCTGTCTAAAATCATCAACGGAATAATTTGTAACACTGACAGCTAATATGTATCTGTCAATAACAACAAACAAGAGGGCCATGATGGTCCTGATATCGCTCACCAGACAATCAGAGGAGAAGATTTTCAAAGTTTTCACTATATGTTTCTATAGACAACTGGCCATCCCTGGGACGGGGCCAATTTTGACCCCAGGGGCATACTTTATAACACTTTTGTAGAGGACCTGAACATGATGCTATGTGCCAAATATGACAGCTGAGAACCTTCCAGTTTCAGAGGAGAAGATTTTCAAAGTGTTCACTATGTTTCTATCGTAAAATGGCCACCCCTGGGTCGGGCGAATTTTTACCCCAGGGGCATAATTTATATAACTTTTATAGAGGACCTGAACATGATGCTTTGTACCAAGTATGAAAGCTGAGAACCTTACAATTTCAGAGGCGAAGATTTTCAAAGTTTTACTATATGTTTCTATACAAAATTGGTCACCCCTGTTTTCTCTATATGTTTCTATTGAAAACTGGCCAGCCCTGGGGCGGGGCCAATTTTGACCACAGGGGCATTATTTATATAACTTTTTGTAGAGGACCTGAACATGATGCTATGTGCCAAATATGAAAGTTGAGAACCTTCCAGCTTCAGAGGAGAAGATTTTCAAAGTTTTACTATTTGTTTCTATAGAAAACAAGGCACCCCTGGGGCGGGGCCAATTTTGACCCCAGGGGCATAATTTATATAACTTTTGTAGAGGACCTACAGATGATGTTATGTGCCATAAATGAAAGCTGAGAACCCTGTAGATTCAGAGGAGAAGATTTTTAAAGGTTCAAATTGTTGACGACGCACGACGCATGCCTACGGACGACGGACATCAGGCGATCACAAAAGTTCACCCTTTGTGCTCTGGTGAGCTAAAAACGTAAATAAAACCGGGCCTGAAATATCGCTGCTAAAGTCAGAATAAGTAGAACCTGTCTTAAGCGGTCGTTCATTTATTAAAAGCAGATGGTTACTTAATGCAGGGCAAAATGTAATGAAGAAAGTTCCTATAAATACGAGCTTTCTGCATTACTTTTGACCTGCATTTAGCTACAACCTGCCTTACAGACCAATAATCAGACCGCTTTTTGATGGCCGCTTAAGACGGGTTCTACTGTAATATATAATAAAGACCCATCCAATTAATATTGTGATAGCATTTGATAGCATTATTATTTTGTCCTGTATTAACCATTACAGTACGGGACACGAGTCACTAATATCCCTTGCAAACAGTGTAAAACCAGATGAGAGGGCTCCTTTAGGAGCCCTCTCATCAGGGTCTGCACTGTTTGTCATGTTACATTTTTCTTCACAAAAATCCCTAAATATTCACAATATGCTTGACCTGTTTAAATTTTGGAATAGCCAATTAGAAAAGGAAGAAAAGGAAGCAGGGTGAGAATTGTAAGCGCTCTACTTCTGGCTGCTTGCACAGTAGTGCAGAGGTCCAGATAAGATGCGTAAATTAAAACATTTTCAAGTATAACTCCTTTACTTCTCCACCAAACCCTATACTGCGACCACTCTTTAGAATCGTCTCGAACAGACAACCTAGGGTTTGGTGGAGAAGTGGCGATTTTAGTATCTGACTACATGTACTTTCAATTATCTGTTGTTCTGACAATTTTAGTATAGGAGTACGTGCATTTACCTGATGTTCTGGGGCCATGCTTATAAAGCTTTTTAGTTGAGTCTGAGTTCGTTCTCAAGCTTTTGATTGGTCAGATTTGAGTTCTCAAGCTTTTGATTGGTCAGATTTGAGCCAAAGGCTCAAATCTGACCAATCAAAAACTTGAGAACGAACTCAGAGTCAACCAAAAGTTTTATAAGCATGGACCCTGATCGGTGTCTGTTGTTTTGATTTTGTAACATGCATAGGACTAGTAGCATTGACTGAAACTATGTACACGTATCTGTCAATAAGAACGCAAACTGCCAAGAGACTGAGCATGAATCATGACTGTTAAAGACACACACACAAAAAAACTTGTAATGTTCCAAGCGCATGCAGCTTTCTTTGAACTGGTATGGAAAATTAATTCATTTCTCCTCGGTAAAAGAACAGCTCATCCAAAAACTTCAAAACAAATAACACAAGTATCTCATTAACAGCTGAATATTGACACTACATGCCCACAGAGGGAACACTTGGCATATTTCCCCGGGGTGACGGAGTTGTATTTGCGTGCCCATCCTTTAGCACGGAAATATGCAGTGTCTTCCAATAATAATTTCATTTCTATGGTTTGAAAAACAAGTTTTGTTCTGTTTTCGAACACAATAACAATATTTACCCGCCGTCTCATCTGGTCACAAACCGTGGGCAAATATGTTCACAGATTGTGTCCATTGCATTCTATTGGTGTACAGTAAAACCTCTCTAAACCGGAATTATAGTAGAGAAGAATTTAGATACTTTTAGGCAGGTGGCTGCTTAATGCAGAGTTAAAGTCATGCAGAAAGCTCCTAGAGGAGCTTTCTGCATGACTTTCACCCTGCATTAAGCTGCCACCTGTCTCCAGTACCGATATTTACACCAAATTGGACGTCCGGTTTAGAGATGTTTTACTGTATCCATTCAGTTCTTGGGACGAATTTATGATTTCATTAGTAAACAGTTTGGATTCAGATAAGACACCGAGTAACTCGGCGAGACACCGAGTAACTCGGCATCTCATCAGGATGCAAACTGTTTGACATTCTGATCGCGTGTCTGTAAAGTAAACATTGAAGAAAGAATGCCTTTTACTTATAAAAAATGGGCAAATGATGTTTGTATATTAAAGGTTCACGGGGCTGAAAGGGTAATATTCATTGCACACTGGGGAATGCCAATTACGTCATGAGGACCATTAGAACATTCCTAGCAATAATTCTGTCAAATAACGGCCTTTTGTAGCATCGTTCTATTCGAATACAGTTTATTTTGATTTCGTAGATGGTCCATAGGACACTTTAAGGACAATAACTGGTTCCTTGGCAACACTCTCTGTAGTATGACAGATGTTTAGTAAACCTATACCCAAGTACTTCGCTTTGTGGGTGGACCTGATGATGCGTTCATCGCCAGGGCAAATCAGACAGACCTTTCACGCGAATTGACAGGTAAATATACATGTAAATATATAAAGGTGATAATAACAGAATATAAACTTAATTTTAATATAAATATAAATCGAAGGGGGGGGGTTACTAGAAATGTACCATTTTTTCAGAAATGAAAATATGTCGAAATATTCTGTAGAAGAAGCCCTTTAAATCGGACTTTTACAAAAGAATTCACATCTTCTTAGGCAGATGGCTGCTTAAATGCAGGATAAAAGTCATGCCGAGAGCTTTTTCACCCGGCATTTAGCTGCCACCAGACTTAACCCTTAAAACGCTGACTCTTCAAATGAACTATTCCAAAATTCAAACAGGTCAATCTTATGGTGAATATTTAGGGATTTTTTTAAAGAAAAGTGTAACATGACAAATAGTTCAGACCCTGATGAGAGGGCTCCTCTAGGAGCCCTCTCATCTAGGTCTACACTGTTTGCAAATACCATTAGTGACTGGTGTCCCGCATCGTAAGCGCTAAGCTGCCACCTGACTAAACGACTAACACTGATACTAATTTGAAAGTCCAGTGTAGAGAGGTTTTACTGTGATAATTGTTATGAAACTATGTGTTAGCGTGAACGAAGAAATATGAACATCACTAATTGCGAACGGGCGAAAAGAACAGTATTATGACAACATGGTAAAGAAAAACGTATAACGGTGGCTGATAGAATGCTGACGTCATGGAGCTACCACATAGCTGTATTTAGGAAATCTAAGTAAAAACTGCATATTTCTATGCTAACCCCTATCTTGCTGCTACTCATTAGAATCTTCTCCGATGAGTAGTACAACTGTATGGTTTTGCAGCGAAATAAGAGATAATGCTACATCAGTGCGCATCTGATCTACAGCCCCGGATATAGAATTATGTGCGGTTATTGTAATGTTTGTATCGTGAATGTAATTTATTATCAAAAGTCCAGATACGGTGCGTAAATTTCAACATTTTCATGAATAGCTCCTTTATTTCTCCACAAAACCCTATACTGTGACCACTCTTTAGAATACACACTCTTTAGAATCGTCTCGAAGAGTAGTAGTTGGGTATGCACCGTTATCTGTTCTCTGTATAATTATGTGATTTGCAAAATCATAAAAACTCCTATGTCTGTTTAAATGTAAAACTGTAATCCTTGACGGGTGATTCACGCTTACTTGCGTGATTGAGTGTGAAGAATTATTGCAGACGAATTGTACTCTTAAAGTGCACATTTATCATTTTAATAAGCCAGTCTGGATTAATCAAAATCTTCAGAATTTAGGGGATGGGAGGAGATGTTTATTGTCTGTCATTTATCTGCTGTCACACACTGGGTGAGTTCTTTTGAGTTGTGTTGTTTGGCGATAGCAGAGATAATTGGCTAATACCTCACCTTCCCTCCCCGCCAATACTGGCGCTGTTCACGTCAGTACAGCGATGTGAAATATCAAAACATTGAAAATATGCTGAAAGAGACGTTTTGAGTATACGCCTATTAGCCAATACAACGGGGGATATTGTCCAGATAACCCTGTACCTGTTGAATATTCATTTCAGACTCCGCCCATTTTGAATATTAATCAGTTTGATTCTTGTATTAAAATAAAAAATGAATGATTTCGCCTCATATCTATATACGTGTATAAGCAAAAATATCAGACCCTGATCAGACAGACCCAAGAGGAGCTGTCTGATCCGGGTCTACTCTGTTTGAAGAGGCGTACATATCCATCTCTTTCAAGCAGAGTTAAGTCATCTTGAGTGTCCCGCCTATTCATCCTAACAGTAGTTATGTATTAAGAACTCCCATGAAAGTACAATGCACACTTACATATATACTCGTTAACTGAAAACAATATGGCCATCGAATAGTTCTCATATTTTCGTTACAATTGTGACTCATACTTGTAAGATCGATCGCTTGATGAATATTGACGTCTCATCTGGGTCAAAACTGTTTCATTAGTCATTTACAACATTGTCATTTTTTTGTAACATTCGTTAAACACAGCCATGTCAGGCTTTCTTTCTGCTCTGTCAGGAAAGGTATTTATTATCTTTAACCCCTACACTGATACAGACGCCCTTTTCATGCCTTTGCGAACAGAGTAGACCCAGATCAAACGGCTCCTGTAGGAGCCGTCTGATCAGGGTCTGCTCTGTTTGCTTGTGGATATATGTAATACACATATAGATCTAAATATGCAGTGTCCACAACAGTGTAAAATTGAGTCTGCCCATGAATATTGTTGAAGTGAAGAAATATTAATTAATATTAAACAGCTGTCACGCATTGTCGTCTGCAAAATTTGTGCTCAAAAACAATATTCTATTTGTCATCCATTTTTTTTCAAAAGTCACAATTATTGTATGAAATAGTTCATGATCCTGATGAGACGCCGAGTTACTCGGTAGCCAGAACAACAGATAAAAGTGCGTACTCAAATACTAAAAGCGTCCTTTCTCCACCAAACCCTATCTTGTGACCACTCTTTAGAATCGTCTCTTCGAGACGATTCTAAAGAGTGGTCACAAGATAGGGTTTAGTGGAGAAATAAAGAAGTTATTAATGAACATGTTTTAATTTACGCATCTTATAGATCTGAACCTCTGTATAGCTCTTCTGAAGCCTAACTGTTTGCATAGGTAATCACGGACTCGCCATTGGCAGCGAAATGAGTTAAATGCGCTAGCTAGCTTGGCAGTAATTTTGTTTCCATCTTGTTACTGAAAACAAAACTTGTTATCAACGAAAGTCTACACTCGCCAGAACGTTTGATACTAGATCTACGTAAAGCTATACAGTCCGTGACGAGCACGTGAACTTCTCGTTGTTATAAGCGACCGATATCACTACAAACTGTGTAAATCCAGACCAGTCTGAACTTTTGACAATATCATTGTCAATGTCAGGAATAGGCATTGAATAAATGCGTTAACAAATGAATGATAAAAGCATGACGCGATGTGAATAAAATCAAACAATGGTGCATGTTAAGTTGTTCAACAGACAATATCACGGATTTCGGCGCCAAAACGAATTAATGAGCAAAACGTTGTTCCAAATTTGATAATCTAAAGCCAAGAATGCAGATTTCACATTGTCGGTAGGTAACAGGTGTTTCAGTTTTAAATCCTTTCTTCGCCTTTGCTAACAGAGAAGTCACAGATCAGATGGCTCCTGTAGGAACCATCTGACTCTATGGTCTGCTCTATTTGCTTATATATAACATGATATATATCTGATACTAAACTTTTTTTATCAAAGCCAAACATTCCTCTGAAAAATTTTACATTGTAAAAATATGTAAAACTAATAAACATCCATGATGTCATTAATTCTTACATGGATATTCATGGAGTAAAGGGTTGAGGGTTTCTTCATAATGTATACACTCTAATTGGCTGTGTGTACATTTGTAGTTTATATGTAAGTCTTTACTACGTGAATATCCATGTAAGAAATAATGATATCATAAATTTATAGCAATTAGATGCATTTTCATAATGGCATATTAACACAAAAAGTTTTTAGAGAAACTGTACAATCAGTTCTACATGAGCCTTCTGATTTGGATCTACTCTGTGTGCAAAGGCGTCAAAAGCCTTGTATATAGAGTAAATGGTTAACCCTTTCGGCGCCAAATTTCTAATTGTCGTCTGCAATCCAAGTTTGTTTCTCATTTTCATCAATGACCTACCAGATAAAATTAAGAATCTTGTAAAAATATTTGCGGACGACACAAAAATCTACTCTGTCATTAATGAAGGAGAAGACATAGACTCGCTCCAAAAAGATCTGGACAATCTATCGGAATGGTCAAACACATGGAAACTTGGTTTTAATGCAAAAAAGTGTAAAAGCATGCATCTTGGTCACAAAAATGCAAAACATCAGTATACAATGCTAGATAGCAAATCAGGAATAAGAACAATAATACAACAAGTTGACGAAGAGAAAGATCTAGGCGTGACATTCCAGTCAGACTTAAAATTTAGTAAACACATTACACAGTGTGTAAACAAAGCAAACCGAATGGTTGGAATCATCAGAAGAACCTTTACTTCTTTAGATAAAGAAATGTTTCTGACCCTATATAAAACAATGATAAGACCATATATGGAATATGCCACTACTGTCTGGTCGCCTTATCTGAAAAAGGACATATTCATCTTGGAAAACACCCAACGGCGGGCAACAAAGTTAGTCAAAGAAATCAAAGACTTGCCGTATGAGGAGAGGCTTGGATTTCTAGGATTACCAACCCTGAGCTACCGTCGAGAACGTAATGATGTTATCCAGGTATACAAAATTCTGAACAACATGGACAAGTTAGACAAAAATGCTTTTTTCAAACAAATGGATCAGACCAATACCAGGGGCCACAGCCAGAAATTAGTCAAATCACACAGCAGGTTAAATGTCAGGCACAAGTCTTTTTCACAAAGAGTTATAAACACATGGAATAGTTTATCCGAAGAATGCGTACAGAGCAGTAGTTTAAACGAATTTAAGACAATTCTAAATGAATGTTGGAAGAAACATCCGAAAAAGTTCTTCGAGACGTCAGTATATCAACGCTCAGTGAGCAGCAACTATAGAAATGTAGCGAGGAGGGGCCATAACTTTCCAAGGGAAAACCAACGGCCTGCGGACCAGTAAGTTACCAGTAAGTTACCAGTAAGTTGTTAAATCATTTAGTAAAATAAGGAAATGAGATAAATAAATGCAAATTTCAAAAGAATAAAGCACATATATAGAAACAGAGATTGAGACAAATAGTGAAGTCCCTGGTCAGACGCCGCCTTGAAAAGGCGGCATCTGATCTGGGACTGCACTATTTGTCGTGGTGCATTTATGCGAATGCGGCGGTGAAATGGTTAAACAGGTAGAACCTTATTGCAAGATCGTCTAATTTCAAACCTCTCATGCAGAGGTCCAGATAAAACGCGTAAAGTAAATTACAACATTTTCAAGAATAACCTGTTTATTCCTACACAAAACCTCTTCGAGACGATTCTAAAGAGTGGTCTCAACACAGGGATCGGTGGAAAAATGACGGTTTTAGTGTTTAATCCATTCCCTTATATTGACGCCGTTTGATGACTAGATGTAATATTGACTTTCTGAAACCATTGTGATAAATAGAGCATTTGCTCCATAGGAGCAAATGCTCTATTTATCACAATGGTTTCAAACTACAAAATTCTAAAAGTTTCCTTTTCTCTAGTTAATGCTCCTTTTCGGTAGATTTATTCAAAGAGGTTGTATCTAAAAAAAATAGCCTATGAGGGAATGGGTTAAATACGCACCGCTCCCACGTGATTAAGCATGGTGTATAACAAGGTTCAAGTTATCAATTACCTACGGGTTTACGTGTTAAATGTTTGTTATTTCTGGTCGATAACCCCGACGTTCTTTTACATACAGTAAAACCTCACACATCCAAACTTTTAGTAAAGAAGAATTGAGAAATTTAAAGGCAGGTGGTTCCTTAATGCAGGATGAAAGACAAAGTCATACAGAAAACATTATTTTCACCCTGCATTAAGCTCCCACCTATCTTAGCGACCGATAATTATTTGAGTGTCCGGACAAGGGAGAGCCTATTGTTTTTACATGATTACCATCAGATGAATAGTGTTATGACATTCTAAGGCATTATTGCCAGATAAATAGCGGTAGCAGCAATGACATGTCACCGTGAAGTCTGATGAGTTACTCTAAATAACTACAAAACGATCGCAGATACGTGCTTTCTTAACCCTTCCTCTGTTTAATATTCATGTAAGAAATAATGCCATCATATGGATATTAATTTACTTATTTTTATAATGACATGTGTACACATACGTTTGTGGTATTAGTAAAAACTGTATGATTATTCAGATATATTATAAGTTCATAAGCAAACAGAGCAGATCCTGATCAGACGGCCCCTGTTTGAAAATGCGTGAAACTTTTGCATTCATAAGGAAAGGGATCAACGCTATCCGTTAAACACAATTATATTATATACATGTTGAAACACTGTGCCCGGTTATCCGTTAAACACAATTATATTATATACATGTTGAAACACTCTGCCCGGTTTTAATTAAATCGTAATCGTTTAACACTTTCCTTCATATAAACGCCTTTCCACGCATCTGCAAACAGAGAAGACCCAGATCAGACGGCTCCTACAGGAGCCGTCTGATCAGGGTCTGCTCTGTTTGCTTATGGAATTTGATAGATTCGTTTTAAGTTTCATGTGTAAAAGGAAAGGGTTAAACCTTATCCGTTTAAAACAATTATATATGCATGCTGAAACACTAGGCCCGGTTTTAATTAAACCGTAATAGTTTAATTGAATTATAAACGCGTAACTTTCAATCAATGTTTCATATACGTAAGGCATTGGACCACTATCCAAAATCAATACTCAACTCTGTCTTGTGTTGATATACATGTATACGATAATTGATAAAGCTCGCAGAAACAAGAAAAGGTCAAATCAACATTTCATTCAAGCTGACGCAAATAAGGGATTGTTAAACACATTGTCAACACTATATTAACTTATTCCCTCCTTGGCAATTTTTAGACCCAGCCTCTTAAATAAATCTACCAAAAAAAGAGCATTAACTATAGAAAAGGATAATTTTAGAATTGTGTAGTTTTGAAACCATTGTGATAAATAGAGCATTTGCTCCTATGGAGCAAATGCTCTATTTATCACAGTGGTTTCAATAAACGAGTTTTATAGAGGCGCAAAAGGCGTCAGTAGGAGAAAATGAATTAATTCATCATGACATAGAATGAAATTTGAAGGGAAAAACGTCCAGTGTGTTCATATCTAGCAGTTACACTTTTCGAAAAGTAGCTGATTAAAATAAGCCTTTTGCCTGATGCGATGTTTCGTGAACTGGTGTATTTTCTAAATTACTTCAGATTCGTTCAAGTATTTAAAGCACTGCTAGCCGCGTCTCAGACTCCTTGGATCCTATTAGGCGTCGGGTCACTCGGTGTCTCATCTGACCCAAGCTCTTTGCTGATGACAGTCAAGTCTTCAGCAGCTTGATAAGGTTTAACTGACTATCAGATATAAATCGTATTCTTGGCCTTTAACCCTTCGCTCCATAAATATTCATGTAAATAATAATGACATCATGGATATTAATTAGATTAATTCTGCTAACAGTGCATGGACACGGAATGTTTTGTCCATAGCAGAAACTGGAATCATATCAATATTGTATCATACGAAAACAGAGCAGACCCTGATCAGACGGCTCCTACAGGAGCCGTCTGATCTGGGTCTACTCTGTTCGCAAAGGCATAGAAAGGTGTATTTGTGGAGTTAAGGGCCACTTTTACATCTGTACCAAGTACACCATTCTATTCGGGTTAGTGTGTGTGATCATTTAATTCATTCCCTTATATTGATGCCTTTTCACGTCCTTTGAAATCATTTTAATAAATAGAGCATTTTCTCCATAGGAACAATGATTTATTGCTCTATTTATAACAATGGTTTCAAAATAACACATTTATAACATTTTCCTTTTCTCTAGTAAATGCCCATTTTCGGTAGATTTATTCAAAGTGGTTGGGACTTAAAATAGCCTATGGGGTAATTGGTGAGAAGCCGTGTAATCTGAATTTAGATTTTGAGGATAAATGGGAGAAAATCACTGGCACGTGATCGAAAAATACCATAGTTCTATTTATAACACATATTACATTAATACACCGGTGTATAATAAGGGTTATAAATAGAACTACATGTATAGTGTCTGTGGAGAAAACTGGACTTTAAGAACTATAGAGTTATTCTCTATTCACCAGTGGTTTAAAAATGTTTTTTTTTTATTTGTGGCTCCTTTTCGGTAGATTAATTCAATAATTAAACGTTACGTTCATGTTACTTAATTCGCTTTAAAGAAATTTTCAACAAAACTAGAATGTGGGTCTTCACGACAAGTCCATTCTGTAGTTTTGTACACGCGTAAAATGCATATGTCCACATGCTAAACGTAACAATGAAGTTTGCCCATCTTGAGTATCTAAGTTTATAGTCCATGACTAACGAGTATTTCACATACAAAACGTATCGTCATTTTATTCATTTATCCTTTAAACATTTACTCTTCTAGAAGCATACGCTTATAGGTATGTCAAATAAAAGTAATAATTAATTTGACATCAGTATTCGGTATGTATGGACTTGTTCAAAAGTTTTCGTGATTCAAAATAAGTGTCGACAAGAGAATCGTCTAATAGGGCTTATGTTCTTGTTTCTGTGAAAGTTTTGTTTGAGTCAAAAGAGAGGGAGAGAAGAGAGAGAGAGAGAGAGAGAGAGAGAGAGAGAGAGAGAGAGAGAGAGAGAGAGAGAGAGAGAGAGGGGGGGGGGGGGAGAAAATTACCTTTGCAGCAAAGGAGGATTCGTGGTTGTCTATAAACACCCATGCCTTTCGCTTGAACTCTTCGAACCTTGATTCAAAGGTTAAAGTTTTCTCGTCCTCGTCGGTAGCTGTGTACGTTGGTAAAGAATAAAACTCGGCTTTGATTAATTCGTAAGTCGTATACTCGTCCACAGCATCGAAATAATATTTCCTACAACACTCAGATATACATCCGTCATCAAGATCCCAGAATTTTAATTCCTCTTTAATAGCTGCTGAACAAACGTTTCTTGGAACGTGCATACTTCCAGTTCTATAGTAATCCAATATAAACTGGAACATAAAAGGATTCCTGTCAAAGAAAAATTCCCCGGTGTCTGGGTCGTAATGGTCATCTTCGTGTTCATTAAGATACGCTAACTTTGTATGTGGCACATTCCTAAGAGTGGTTTTCCTAGTTTTGAAAAGCTTTCCTCCAATATTCAGACTGACATAATCTGCATCATCCACACAACTTTTTCGGGTATGTCGGTTGAAATATTCCTCAGCTTTAAGCGCTAACTTTTGTTGAAAAAGCTTATGTGTTGACTTATCTCCTTGAAATATAGATCCACGCCGTGTTGGCACAGACAGGTAGGCCATGAGTATTCCTGCACGACAAAGTTTCAACTAACTCTACAGGACGTAATACTATTTCCATTCCGCACAATAGGTTACAGAGAGGAAGAGGAAAACGAGTATGTCCATATCATTTACCACAACCACATTTGTAATCCCAGGAATCCGCCTTACATTTTGCTAGAATTCCGACATTATTTGTTTACGTGAACGTCATGCGTGACGTCAGATGCGATTTACCAATTAGCGGAAAAATTGACATCGCCGACGTCTTGGATAGATGTAACGTTGTACACGTCCTTGAAAATACAGTAAACACGTCTAAATCGGACGTTTAGTAACTCTTTCGCTGCCAATGTCGCATCAGTGTAAACAGTTTGGATCCAGATGAGACGCCGAGTAACTCAGCGTCTCATCAGGATCCAAACTGTTTATTACCGTGACTATGTTTTTGAAAGAAAGAATGAAGAAAATTACAAAATGAAAATTGAAGCAGACGACAAAGTTAGCAGGCGACAGAATTTGGCAGCGAAAGTGTCAAATAACGATTATAAGCAGATGTTTGCTCACTACACAGGGAAAACATGCAGAAAACTCCTTTTGAACTTTTCACCTTATTTTAAAATTTCACCTCTTATAAAGATGGTATTGATACCAGTTTGAAAAGTCCGGTTTAGAGAGGTTTCATCGTATCGACAAGTTTTTTGTTAGCCGAAAGTACTAACCTAAAGAGAGTCATACAAATACTTTTTAAACCATAGATAAGGCACTGAACAGAAATAATTAATTAAAAATCCGCAGAAATGTCTGCTGCCACTCATTCTTTTCAAGCACTGAAATCATCTATAAGGCACCCAGTTACTAACAAGTTACAACTATGCGGTGCAAGATTGCTTACTGTACAATATAGTGAAAGCGGAGTTATACATAAAGCTGAGAACGACAGAGGTATATTCTGTCGGTATCTGAGTGTCGTCTGCTTCGAAAGCGAAGACTCTAATTTCTGAAATATTTTGTGAAACCGATTCCTGGTCGAAATATAGAGTAGATATCAAATTGCTTGGCGTCTGATCTTAATCTAAATCATTACATGTGAACTTTAAAACCTTTGAATGCGGGACACAAATGCACTGTCATTTGCAAACAAAGCAGACCTATCTCAGAGTGTTCCTAGAGGAACCTTCTGAATCATGTCTGCACTGTTCGTCATTCAAACCCCGCTTACAAGTTTAAACCTTTTACACTAAGTGGACACTATAGTTACACACTGATGGACTAGTCTACTCTGGAAATTCGGCAGTGGAAGGATTAACGTAATAATTAGTAGGTAAATATTATATAACAAGCAAACAGAGAAGACCCAGATCAGACGGCTCCTAAATGAGCCGTCTGATCTGGGTCGACTCTGTTTTTAATGACGTAAAAAGGCGTATTTATGGAGTAAATGGTTAATGTACATAACACGTGAGGGGAATTATATCAGATTCCTATATTAGTTCAACCTCAGCGGATGCAATTTCATATCTTAAAGATAAAGTAAAAGTAACGTTAAAGTAGCAATAAATATTACTTCTCGGGTAAATTATGATAATGGCGATGATAATGAATCTGATTTTGATTAAGATGGAAGTGACAAAATTGATATTGATATTTATAGAGAGCAATAACAATATCAATAATAGTATTGCTACTGTTACTGAACTAAGTATATTGTTTTTATTATAATAATGTTGGAAATTGTAATGATAATAAAATCATAATGATAATAACAATAACAACAGTTGCAATACTAGTAGTAATAAAAAGTAGTAGTAGCAATAGTAGTAGTAATAGTAGTGATGGTGGTAGAAGCAGTAGTAGTAGTAGTAGTAGTAGTAGTAGTAGTAGTAGTAGTAGTAGTAGTAGTAGCAGTAATAGTAGTAGTAGTAGTAGTAGTAGTAGTAGTAGTAGTAGTAGTAGTAGTAGTAGTAGTAGTAGTAGTAGTAATAGTAGTAGTAGTAGTAGTAATAGTAGTAGTAATAGTAGTAGTAGTAGTAGTAGTAGTAGAAATATTAGTTGTCGTAATAATAATAATATTAATAATAATAACAATAATAATAATAGTAGTGGTAGTATCAGAAGCAGCAGCAGCAGCAGACGTAACCCCGTAATAAGATGTTATATCATTTGCTTCAAAGAAATCGCAGTTGCATTTTTTCCGATATATATTGGAAATCCCAGCGTTGGAGCTTGTCAACTTATGACGAGGAAGGTCTCGGCCAAGTTCTGTTAGTTCTTCATTTGCTAGGGACTCGGCATTTATTGCAGAACAATAACCTTCCGACTAAAGCGGCCTATTGCCTTGAAGGCGTCTACTAATTAGTGTCGACTTTGTTTATCTTAGGTAAAGTAGGGTGAACAGTTTCTATTTCCGTACAACGACTTTGCCAAATCAAGAAAAAATCTTTGAATGCGAGAAACGATTGAATTGACATTTGCAAACAGTGTAGTCACAGGTAAGAGGGCTCCAAATAATGTAGACCTAGATTAGAGTGATCTCTATGGTTACATGAACCCTTTCCTTCATAAATACACCTTTCTGCGCCTCTGTAAAAATCACCTATTGAAACCATTGTGATAAATAGAGCATTTGCTCCAAGAGGAGCAAATGCTCTATTTATCACAATGGTTTAAAACTACAAAATTCTAAACAGATCCTTTTTTCTAGTTAATGCTCCTTTTCGGTAGATTTATTCAAAGTGGTTGGGTCTAAAAATAGCCTATGAGGTAATGGGTTAACCATTTGAACGCAAGAAACGGATATACTGGCAATTGCAAACAGTGTACATCTAGATCAGAGGACTCCTGGTTGTTAAATTAATTATCCTTTTTATGGAGGTATGAATGAACTGGCATTTGCAAATAGTGTATACCTAGAATAGAGGGTTCCTGGTGGTTAAATTAATCTTCCTTTAAATGAGGGATATGAATGTATCGGTATTTGCAAACAGTGTAGACCTACATTAGAGGGATCCTGGTAGTCTTTGAATTCAGGAAACGAATGTACTGGCATTAGCAAATAGTGTATATCTAGAATAGAGGACTCCTGGCGGTTAAATAAACCCTTTGAATTCTGGAAACGAATGTACTGACATTTACAAATAGTGTAGACCTAGAATAGACGAATACTGGTGGTTAAATTAATTCTTTAAATGAGGGATATGAATGTACAGTAGAACCCCTCTAATGCGACTACTTAATAAATAAACATTTCTATCTTTATAAGCAGGTGACTGCTTCATGCAGGACGACTTTTGTCCTGCATTAAACAGTCACCTGCCCCTGTTATCTAGAATTATGACCATTATTGGTAGTCGCATTAGAGGTTGTACTGTACTGGCATTTTCACACAGTGCCCTCTAGTCTGTGTTCGCAGTGTTTGTCAGTCAATATCCTCTCTTATAAGTAAATACATTCATACAGAATGAACTCTATCGATAAACAATGATAAAACATTCAACTTCATTAATTCAGCTTTCAAGTCGTTACAACTTTGGAATCAAACGTGTCCGTGGGTAACTGAGTGTATCGCCAGTCACCTGAATCCAATTTGTTTGATACTCTTGGCTGCGTGTTTGAACAGAAACGATGGAAACACAGCTATTATTATCATTTGAATATAACAGTCTTAACAAGCAGATGGTTGCTTAATGCAGGGCATAAGTAATGCAGAAAGCTCCTGTGGGAGCTTTCTGCATTACTTTTGACCTGCGTTAAGCTTCTTTTTTGGTGACCGCTTAAGACAGGTTCTACTGTACATGTACATGTATGTGTTCATGCACACTACTCTCATTCAGCAGTTAAAGTTGGCTAGATAAGTAGAACTTCGATATCTCGAACATCAAGGGACCATACAAATTAATTCAAGATAACAGAGGTTCGAGTCATCCGATTCTAATCTGAACAATTTCCCAAGTTCACTCATATAGGAGCTTTCAGCATCACTTTCGACCTTCATTTTAAAGTGGTCACGTGTTTCTAAATATGCGTAGTACAGTAAAACCTCTCTGTAACGGCCATTTAAGTACATCAAGTATTTTGTGTTAAAGGCAGGTGTCTGCTTAAAGCAAGGTGAATGTAAAACAAAAGGATCCTATAGGAGCGTTCTGTTTACTATCACCTTGCTTTAAGCAGTCACCTGCCCTAAATACCAACTAATTAACACAATTTAGTGGCCGTTATAGAGAGGGTTTACTGTAATACATTTCAGAACAATTCTGTATTGTAAATTTTGAAAGAACCGAACTTTTAGTTTGAGTTATCCGAGTTTAATATATCGAAGTTCAACTGTAAAATGGATTTACAGCTGACGGGAAGCTCACACATCGTGTCATTTATACAGTAAAACCTCTCTTTAAGACAGGTGACTGCTTAATGCAGGGTGAAAGTCACACAGAAAGCTCCTCTAGGAGCTTTCTGCGTGACTTCCGCCCTGCATTAAGCTGTCACCTGTCCCCAAGACCGATATTTATACTAAATTTAACGTCTGGTTAAGAGAGGCTTTACTGTATTAGTAGTTTCTGTCTACACTGGTACAGCAGGTCTTACATATAGCGAATACAATGAATAAACACGGGTTTCTATAACAACAGATGGTTGCTTAATGCAGGACGAACGTAATACAGAAAGCTCATACAGGAGCTTTCTGTAAAACTTTCATCCTGCATTCAGCTAGATATACCACCTTATTAATCTCTCCAGTGCTACCAATACGGGTCGGTGATATCATATGCAAACAGTTTACGATTACTCGGCGTCTCATCAGGATCCAAACTGTTTGACCCACTGTTTGAATAAACGTCTACTGTAAATCTTGAAGCAGACGAAAATATGTTCAGCAGACGACAATGATGTCACTGAAAGGATTAAAACGCAGAATTAGACTTATTTTGAATGGTCGCTGTAGACAGGTTATATTTTCCCCTGTGGAACGACATTTATCCAGGTAATTACAACAATGTGCCTACTCTTCGTACCAATCAAAGCAAAGAAGTACTCATGTCAATCCATTGGCCCACAATAATAAGTGCATTAATAACAGCTTAAGTCTTTAAAGACAAGCACATCATTGCCAACAGTACACGGAACCACATGTTCTGATGCTTAGCGCAACATTGGGGGAATTCATGTAGATTTAACCTTTATCCCGCAGTGAAAAAATAATGCCTGCTCTAATTTTAGATCTAGACAGTGTACAATTTTGATAGTATATTTCTGAGTCGGTCAAATTTTAGAAAATTATTGACCGATTGTCAAATAGCCAGATAAGATAAGACTTAACCCTTTCCCTGGTGAATATTCATGTAGGAAATAATGACGTCATGCATATCAGTAAGATTATTTTTTATAATGGCATATGAACACAGGGCATTTTGGCTCAGGCAGAAGCTGTAGAATCATATCTTTATTACACCATAAGCAAACAGAGCAAACCCTGAACAGACGGCTTCTATAGGAGCCGTCTGATCTGGGTCTACTCTGTTTGCAGATGCGTCAAAATGCGCTTACATAAGGGAAAGGATTAAGTATGGGAAACAGACAAATATCAACTCTGTTTGACAACCTTTTTATAGGAGTCGTTCTCTGGTAAATGACCCATTTTTATTGCAAACAAGCAGTGCAGTTTGGTGTTGGTTTTTATCGCCTTTTGCGTCGCTTTAACAGTATTTCAGTCATATCATGACGTCCAGCTAATTGCAAGTGGAAGAAGACCCCAGATGTTCTTCTGTGCACAGAACAAATACATGTAACATTGTTTCGTGCACGGAAGAACATCCGGGTAGAACCACCGCAAGCCAACTGGAACGCTTCCTCACATGAAAAACCCAAATGCCGAGACCGGGATTCGAACTGAGGCGGTGGTCATCATCTGGTCATCATGGGCCACGACTAAAGCAGGACGTTTTATAACTTCGTGGTCTGGATTTGGTCTTCACTGTTTGCAATATGACTCATTTTCTCAGAGAATCTCTCATTTATCTAGTTTTGTTTTATTTAAACAGCAACTCAAATACATGTGCAGTAAAACCTCTCTAACACAGACCTCACTTTAGTACACATATCGGTATTAGAGACAGGTGGCAGCTTGATGCAGGGTGAAAGTCATGCAGAAAGCTCCTCTAGGAGCTTTCTGCATGACTTTAACGCGCATTAAGCAGCTAGCTGCCTAACAGTATCTTAATTCTTCTCTAGTAGAATTCCGGTTAAGATCGGTTTTACTGTATGGCATGAAGTGACCTAATATTGCATGGTGTGATTTTTCCCGTAAGGAGCATGAAGAAATCGTCCTATCTCAAAACCAAAACATGTTTGTGTCGAATATTTAGAGGTAGGTTCGATCAGTCACGTGTATATTTGGTTGGTACGAAAGCTGGCCACTAGATACGGTTAGGTCTTGCTAATACGACCACCCAAAAAGTATAATTCTGTATTTTTAAAACAGGTCGTAGCTAAATGCAACACAAAAACAAGAGCCGCGTGCGGCACCAACTTCTCGTCTTATTTGGTGCTTGTCCAGCTAAATCAAACATTTTTGAAAAATATAAAGGGCCATAACGCAAAAAATTTGAAATCAACAGTTATGGTTCAAATGTAGGGGCCTCTCCCTCAATGAGATCTACTAACTTATGAAGTCTCAGGTTGATACCGCTTATACTTTTCGAGTAATGAGCTACATTAAAGTTTTTGCACGCCGACGACGCCAACGCCTACGACCCAGTGATCACAATAGCTCTACTTTTCTGCGAAACTGACGAGCTAATTATGAAGAAAACTCATACAGGAGGAAATCAGTACACGTAACGGAATACCTAAATTACCTTCTGTATTAGGACAAACAGACCAGGGCAAATAGTGCAGATCCAAATCAAACTGTTTCTGATGGAGCAGTTATTTAGGGCTTACTCTGTTTGCTACTAATGTCAGCCTAATTTAACCCATTCCCTCATATTGACGTCTTTTGACACCTCTGCAAAAGTAACTTTGAAAGCATTGTGAAAAAGAGAGTATTTGCTCCATAGGAGCAAATGCTCTATTTATCGCAATGGTTTCTAAACTACACAATTCTAAACTGTCCCTTTTGTGTAGTAAATGCTCCTTTTCGGTAGATATGTTCTAAGTGGTTGGGTCCTAAAATAGTCTACGAGGCATTGGGTTAAAGCTATCAAATGGTGTCGAGTTATTCAGCTTCATAAGCTGGTGGAGACCTGGTGTCCGAATACTTTGGGTAGCATTGGAAATACAGACACCTCCCTCGGAGCCTGTCACTTACTGAATGACTTTTAGAATATGGGTACGAAACGCGTGTATCACATGATGTCAGACCTGTCAGAAAGGCTGTACTGTATAAACATTAGCAACAACGTTAAACTAAGGTTAACGTAGTGTGTGAAGGCAGGGTTATGTTTCTTGCAAATTGTACTGAAAGGTGAACTGGTTGTATTCCAAATGACCGACGCTGAAGACAAGAGCTATGGGATGTTCATAGTAGTCAGGAGAGTAGCTGAATCCAAATGTAATGTACACACTGTGACTATAGCGGTCCGGGGCAAATTTAGAATTGTGTAGTTTTCAAACCATTGTGATAAACAGAAAATTTGCTCCTACAGGAGGTCACAGAGAGAGGTCACAGCATGGGGTTTGTTGGAGCAAATGCTCTATTTATCACAATGGTTTCAAAGGGTGACTCTTCGAGACTATTCTAAAGAGAGGTCACAACATGGGGTTTGTTGGAGCAAATGCTCTATTTATCACAATGGTTTCAAAGGGTGACTCTTCGAGACGATTCTAAAGAGAGGTCACAACATTGGGTTTGGTGGAGCAAATGCTCTATTTATCACAATGGTTTCAAAGGGTGACTCTTCGAGATCATTCTAAAGAGAGGTCACACCATGGGGCTTGGTGGAGAAATAAAGGAGTTATTTTACCCATCTTATCAGGACCTCTGTAAGTACCAGCGGATTTAAGTAAAAGTAATGTCTGAGGGGTCCAAAAAAAGTAAGACAACATATAGTTCATACATATGTATCTATTTGTCAACAAAACCTTTAGCATCAGCCAATACGAATACAGTAAAACCCATCTAAACGTTCACTCTAGTATAAATATCAGTCTTGGAGGCAGACTGGTGGCAGTTTAATGCAGGATGAAAGTCATACAGAAAGCTCCTCTAGCATGATTTTCACCCTGCATTAAGCTGCCACCTGTCTTCAAGACTGATATTTATACTAAATTGAATGTCTGGTTTAGAGGGGTTTTACTTTAACAAAATCTTAACCTATAGCCTGCTATGGGCGGATGAGTGAATACCTATGCAAACAGTTTGGATCCAGATGAGATGCCGATTAACTCGGCGTCTCATCAGGATCCAAACTGTTTGACACCCAGATTGCATTTTTGTGGACAAATTGATTATAGCTTGAATTTTGAAAATGTAGTAGGTGAAAAATTCTGTAAAAATAATTTGCTCAGCAGGCTAAAGGTAAATGAAAGTGCTCAATTTCTTATAACCTTTTGAACGCTGGAAACATTTGCAAACAGTGCAGAGCTTGCTATGGGCAGATCAGTGAATACCTATGCAAACAGTTTGGATCCAGATGAGACGCTGAGTAACTCGGCGTTTCATCAGGATCCAAACTGTTTGACACCCAGATTGCATTTTTGTAGACAAATTAATTATAGCTTGAATTTTGAAAATGTAGTAGGTGAAAAATTCTGTAAAAATAATTTTCTCAGCAGGCTAAAGGTTAATGAAAGTGCTCAATTTTTTTTATAACCTTTTGAATGCTGGAAACATTTGCAACCAGTGCAGATACAAACTGCAATAGGAGTGCTCTCATCACAATCTGGGTCCATGCTTATAAAACTTTTAGTTGAGTCTGAGTTCGTTCTCAAGCTTTTGATTGGTCAGATTTGAGTTCTCAAGCTTTTCATTGGTCAGATTTGAGCCAAAGGCTCAACTCTGACCAATCAAAAACTTGAGAACGAACTCAGACTCAACTAAAAGTTTTTATAAGCATGGACCCTGCACTTTTTGTCATTCAAAATCATTTGGCAAACGTAAACCTTTCATAATGAAACTGAATAATGAATGAATACATTTAATCCTTTCCTTCATATAAACACTTTTTCATGCATTTGCGAACATAGTAGACCTAGATCAGACGGCTCCGATAGCAGGTGTCTGCTCAGGGTTTGTTCTGTTTGCTAATGGGATTTGACTGATATATTTCTTTACTTTCTAAAACGGCTACAATGTTTCACCATCCATATTTCATTATAACGATTTTTTCCATGAATATTCAGTAGGTATTGAAATTTGGAATAAACACAGAACAGGGAACAGGATAAAAATTCAACTAATTAATATGCAAAGGCATTATTTCTTTCATGAATATTCATAAAGCAAATAATTAAGAAAACAATAACAACAAAAAAACCACTATGACTGTTGTTTTTGGGCTCTTCTGCTTTTCTGTCTGAACATGAGCTTGAAGGAAATCTCACACTGGAATGCATCCAGGAGGGCCTGCCTAGCCTGGTTGGAAATAGTCTTGACCGTCTGACCCCCAACTCCCAAAAACCGTTGCTGTAGAAAAAATATACGATATACACATGTTGGGTATAAACTTTGCGAGTACAGTAAAACCTCTCTATAACAGCCACTAAATTGTGTTAATTAGTTGGTATTTAGGGAAGGTGGCTGCTTAAAGCAAGGTAAAAGTAAAACAGAACGCTCCTATAGGAGCATTCTGTTTTACTTTCACCTTGCTTTAAGCAGTCACCTGCCTTTAACACAAAATACTTGATGTAATTTAGTGGCCGTTATAGAGAGGTTTTACTGTACAGACATTCAAATACATGTAGATGATTTAGGAATTATCTGAATGCAAATAAGATGCTGAATACAGAGCTGCAGATAAGATGCGAAAACTAAAGCATTTTCAAGAGTAACCCCTTTATTTCGCCACTCTTCCAGACGATTCTAAAGAGTGGTCAAAGTACATGTATAGGGTTTGGTGGTTTGGTTTGGTTTTATAAGGTTTTACATTGTTTTAACAGTATTTCAGTCATATCACAAAGTCCAGCTAATTACAGGTGGAGGAACACCCCAGAGGTTTTTCTGTGCACGGAACAAATTGCACTGTTTTGTGCTCATAAGAACATCCAGGTAGAGCCACCGGACCTACCACAAGCCAGCTGGAAGGCTTCCTCACATAAAATATCCAAATGCCCTGACCGTGATTCAAGCCTGTAGGAGCCATCTGATCAGAGTCTGGTCTGTTTGCTAATGACATAATATATATTAACCTATTACTCAATAAAGGGGCCTGTCTACGCCTTCGCAAACAGAGCAGACCCAGAACTATAGGAGTCATCTGATCAAGGTCTGCTCTGTTTCAATATGTGATGCAGTAAAAACCCTTTAATGCGACCACCAAAAAGATGAGTCATTCTGGGTTTTATAGGCAGGTGGTTGCTTAATGCAGGGTGAAAGTTATGCAGAAAGCTCCTATAGGAGCTTTCTGCATTACTTTCATCCTGCATTAAGCTACCACCAGCTTAAAAGACCGCCATGTTTGTTCATTAAGTGGTCGCATTAGAGGGATTCTATTGTAATATAGATCTGATTATACAATTTCTGCTCAGTAAAAATTTCATGTGTTAATATGACATTTTAAGAATTAACCTAATTAATACCCATGATATCATTATTTCTACAATGAATATTCATGAAGTAAAGGGTTAAACAGTTTAGATCTTGAATTGACTTGGCATCTCATTAGTGCTTCACAAGGTTGTAACATGTTGCAAGTAGCACTCAAGAAGCTAATAACTAGTGTCTGAAATACGTTAACCGAAATGTTTCCCACGCCAAAATCGAAACATACTTCTCAATCAATGTACATACATGTATTTGTTGTATGTAGAATTTATAATTAAACAAGATTGTTTAAACTCATGTCTCATTTGATGAAAGTATGACAAATAAGAGATGTGGCAATGTTCTTGGATATTTCTGCATTAAAAGTGGTCTTCATCTCAGACTCGGAAATGGTCAAGGCAACTCTAAATTAAGAACTTTAATGAGCAAGCTCACATACCCCACACCATCACATTGCCAGAGAACAAAAGTGGTTTTCCATGACAGGTTCCTCTGAAAATCGAACTTATCCAAGCTTTTATTCATAACAATTCTTAAAGCAAATTTGAGAAAGATCGGTCAGAAATGAAAGTGCTAGATGAGCAACAATGTATTAGGATACACAGACGGACTGACTGACGGACAGATGGACCAAAACCTATATACTTCGTTGGGGTATAAATATCAGAATTCAAAGGAAAATTCTAAAGTCTATACATAGTGCTTACCACTTGGCAGTCAACAACAACTTCTATAACAATATCTAGTCTGTCATACTGGTCCACATGCCAAAACACAATCTCCTGAAATACACCAAACAAGTGTTGAATATTAAGAAAAATTCTTCGTCTTCTTCAAAGTTCAAAACAAGATCTTTTGGGGTTGAAGCAGGTAAATGATAATTATTTTACCCACATTATAGGAAAAAGGGCACTGTGACAAAATGACATGCAAACAAAGTACAGTAAAACCTCTCTATAACGACCACTAAAATGTGTTAATTGGTTGGTATTCTGGGCAGGTGGTGAAAGTAAAACAGAACGCTCCTATAGGAGCATTCTGTATTACTTTCACATTGCTTTAAGCATCCACCTGCCTTTAACACAAGATACTTGATGTAATTTAGTGGCCGTTATAGAGGGGTTTTACTGTACCAGTACATTGCTGATAAAACATTCTACACTAGTAACCATTGACCAAAAGCAACAATACTAAAGCAACAATACTAATACTTTTTCCACTACTACTGAAAACAGTTCAGACTTGAAACAGATGCCATGCAGACACATGGCTGTTGATCTGAGTCTACAGTGTTTGAAAAACTAACCTATTTGTGCAAAGCATCTTTTAACACTTTCTCTCATATAAACGTATTTAAATGCATCTGCAAACAAAGTAGACCCAGATCAGACAGCTCCAATAGGAGCCTTCTTATCAGGGTCTGCTCAGTTTGCCAATGGAAATTGATAGATTTGTTTCTTTCCTTTCTGAAATGGCCACAATATTCTACCTTCCATATTTTATTATACATGTAATTATTTTGTCCATGACTATTCAGTAGGTATTTAAATTTGAAATAAACACAGAACAGGGAAGGAATTAATAGGGACGTTAGCAGAGAATATACTGGCTGATCAAGATCAGAAAAGATCAGCCAAGCAGACAAAACTTAGCTACACAGTGCAGACCCACATCAAACTGCTCCTCCCCTCCAGTAGCAGTTTGACCAGGGTCTACACTATTTGCTCCTATGTCGGTCTAATAAGTTATCAAAATGGTGCAAACTTTACTTATTAATCTTTACAAACTGATTTAAAAGGGAGATCAGGGTTCATGCTTATAAAACTTTTAGTTGAGTCTGAGTACGTTCTCAAGCTTTTGATTGGTCAGATTTGAGCCTCTGGCTCAAATCTGACAAATCAAAAGCTTGAGAACTCAAATCTGACCAATCAAAAGCTTGAGAACGAAACTCAGACTCAACTAAAAGCTTTATAAGCATGGACCCTGAATATATAGGGTAAATAGAATATAAGATTTAACCCTTTCCTCCATAAATACGCCTTTCTACACCTCTGTAAAAATCACCTATTGAAATCATTATTTATCACAATGGTTTCAAACTACAAAATTCTAAAATTGTCCTTTTCTCTAGTTAATGCTCCTTTTAAGTACATGTATTTAAAGAGATCTAAAAATAGCCTATGAGGGATTGGGTTAACTGTTTATCCATGAATATTCATGCAAGAAATGATATCATGAATACTGATTAGCTGCATTTTAAAATAACATGAACACAGGAATATTTTTATCCAAGACAGAAAAAGAAAAATCAGGGTCCATGCTTATAAAACTTTCAGTTGAGTCTGAGTTCGTTCTCAATTTTTTGATTGGTCAGATTTGTGCCTTTGACCAATCAAAAGCTTGAGAACTCAAATCTGACCAATCAAAAGCTTGAGAACGAAATTCAGACTCAACTAAAAGCTTTATAAGCATGGACCCTGATGTATATTATGTCATAAGCAAAGAGAGAAGATCCTGATCAGACGGCTCCTACAGGAGCAACCTGATCTGGGTATACTGTTTGCAAAGGGGTAGAAAGGCATATTAATGGAGTAAAGGGATAAAGTAGTTCTAAATAGCAACACAGAAAAATTAGCAAGTGCACAAAAAACGTTTAACTTAATTCCGTTTAGCAAAGTGATCATCAAGAATGAGTCTATCCCATGTCAATAGTTTACTGCATAGTTTCCTGAACCATAGCCAGGAGTTGGACTCACCGGGGAGGCACTGTATGGCAGCCAGTCAGGCACATTATCCAGCAGGCACTGCCAGACACACATTTTGGCAATGTCATACGGGTGCTGTGGTGTCACCAGGCTACTGTTGTACTCCCATTGGCCTGGCTTGGCAATATCAAATAGGTAGTTCTGGTAATTAGCAAAAACAGAAATGTAAGAAACAAGAAACATAATTATATGAACGACTTCTTGAAAAACATTCCCTATAAAGTATGGTATAGCATACCCAATAATAAATATGGGCAAGGCTTTATAAGACTTGAATGTATAAAATTATGACATCATGAATATTAATTTGATTCAAATTTAAAATCATAAATGAACACAGGAAGTTTTTGCCATGGCAGAGTATGTATACAGTAAAACCTCGATTATTCGAATTTTCGGTATAGAAGAATTTAGACCCTTTTAGGCAGGTAGAGGAGCTTTCTGCATGACTTTCACCATGCATTAAGCTGCCACCTGTCTTAAAGATCGATAATAATACGTATTTTAGTGTTCGGATAATCAAAGTTTTACTGTAATTCATAAGCATACAGAGCAGATTCTGATCAGATGGCTCTAACAAGAGCCATTTTACCTGGGTCTACTCTGTTTGAAAAGGAATTAAAAGGAATATCTATGGAGAAAAGGAATATCTTTGAAGTAAATGGTAAATAACTACTAATTCCGTGAATAAAACAGAGCAGACCCTGACCCGACAGTTCCTGCAGGAGCTGTCTGATCAGGGTCTGCTCTGTTTGCAAAGGCCTGTAAAGGTGAATTTATCGAGTAAAAGTTTAAAATCCATTCCACTGTTAAAGGGATGTTGTCTAATCCTTTCCCTGTTCAATATTCATGTAAGAAATACGGGCATCATGAATCTTTATTAACTGATTTTTTATAATTTAACTTTGTCAAAGGACTCTTTTACTTTAACAAAAACTGTAGAATCAGATCCATATCATGTCAAAAGCAAACAGAGCAGACCCTGATTAAATGACACCTATAGTACCCATCTACTTTGGGTATACTCTGTTTGCAAATGATTGAAATGGAATTTATATGAGGGAAAGGGTTAAAGAAATTGTTCCTTAAAATCTATTTTTAGTTAACATCCTATCTGTCATTAAGCAGATGTTATTTAACCCTTTCCTCAATAAATACACCTTTCTACGCCTCTGTAAAGGTCACTTTATGAAACCATTGTGATAAATAGAGCAATTACTCCTATAGGAGCAAATGCTCTATTTATCACAATGGTTTTCAAACTACAAAATTCTAAAATTTTCCTTTTCTCTAGTTAATGCTCCTTTTCGGTAGATTTATTCAAAGTGGTTGGATCTAAAAATAGCCTATGAGGGAAAGGGTTATAGAAATTGTGCATGCTGCACAATAATGTATGACAGACATAGGAATATCCCAACAGCCCAAGTTATCTCGGACTGGATTTCTTCTGTTTAAGCCTATCCTTCATATAAACACATTTTCACGAATTTGCAAACAGAGTAGACCCAGATTAGACAGCTCCTATATGAGCCGTCTGATCAGGGTCTGCTCTGTTTGCTAATGGAATCTGACAGATATGTTTCTTTAGTTTCTAAAATGGCTACAATGACCCAGGACCTGTACACCCGCCATTTTTGATTTATAATAGAATTTTTTTGCCCATGAATATTCAGAAGTATTAAAAATGGGACTAAATATAAAAAGGTAAACACTTTACATCATAAATTTATATTAGAGTCAGAAATACTGCCAACTGGTACCATGGATAGTTGTTCACTCAATTCTTATAATTACATATGGACACAGAATTCAATGCATTGGTTGAAACAGTAGAATCAGATTTATATATAATCCAAAAGCAAACCGAGCAGACCCTGGTCAGACGATTCCTCTTGGGGTCATCTGATCTACGTCTACCCTGTTGCAAGGGTTTGAAAAAGCATTTGTAGGCAATAAAAGGTTAATTCTAACGCAATCTGTCAATTTTCTGCAATCTGATTGGCTCATGTGACCAAATTTGCGGCATTTAAAAAGTGTTTTATATGTCGCAAATTCAACCAATCGAAAACGGCCAAATGACAGCATTAGCCTGTAAATATATTAATGCGCTTTGTTTATCTAACACTTAGATCTACTGATAAATTCGTATGCATACACTGACATATATTCAAGTTCAGTCCGGTATTTTGAAAGTTGTTAATTTCCATTCTTTGTCACGACTTGACTGGTCTTTTATATGTCATGTGGATAATTATTGAGATACTCAAAGCGTTGTGATTCAGATTCAACCTTATTTATCATACTATTCAAACGTTTTTGCGTACGGCGCCAAAGCCTAAGATAACGTTACTTTTCCTGACATGTGTATTGAAAGTGTATTGGACATGTAATATAGCTGTCGCATAATTATTCATGACAAATGTAATTGTGAACTGGCCCGGTGTTTTGACTTTGTGTAAACCAGGGTGAAAAATTTAGTTATTTTAAGAAATCTGTGAGAAACTGGGCACTATTTCTCGCCTCATCACTCATTCAATCACCTGCATGCATAGGATATAACAACAATTTGGCATTTTTGCGTTAGAATAGGGTTAATCCTACTGTAATTTGAAATTTGCGACGGTATATGAGGTTTTTAACGGTCTTAAATTATTTTAATGACTCCGCCTTCGGCGTCGCCATTAAAATAATTTGCGACCGTTAAAAACCTCATATACCGTCGCAAATTTCAAATTACAGTAGGATTAACCCTATAATGTTATGTAAATCAGATTAGATATTCTAATAAGTATCTGAACAGATGAGTACAGTAAAATCTTAGTATTAAAAAGATGTCTAATTATGAGACTTTCACCTAGGTGGTAACTTAACCCATCCTGCATAGGCTATTTTTAGATCCAACCTCTTTGATTAAATCTATCAAAAAGGAGCATTTACTAGAGAAAAGATAACTTTCAGAATCGTGTGGTTTTGAAACCATTGTGATAAATAGAGCATTTGCTCCTGTGGAGCAAATGCTCTATTTATCACAATGGTTTCACAAAGTGACTTTTAAACAAGCGTCAAAAGGCATCAATGTGTGGGAATGGGTTAATATACTTACAAGAGTAATGCAGAAAGTTCCTATATGCTTTCTGCATTACTGTTCACTTTTTGCCCAGTGTGATAAATATATATTAACTTGCATTATAAAACTATTTTTAATCAAAAGTGGTTGCTTCACCCTTTACCCATTGAATATTCATGTAAGAAATACTGACATCATGAATATTAATTAGATTGTTATAGCAACACATGGAAATAGGAAGTTTTGGACCAGAATGTGTAGAACTATATCTTTATTATATCATAAGCAAACAGAGCAGACCCTGATCGGACAGATCTCCCTCTTTTGAAAAGTTGATCTCCCTCTTTGCCTTTATAATAAATAATCACATGTATACATTTGCCATTACAGTATAACCTTGGTTATCCGAAACCTATTGCATCCGACAAACTAATCTATCCGACAGCAATGTTTGGTCCTGAACATTTCCTTCTTTGTTCTATGTAATTAAAACCTTGGTTTTACAGATCCTCGCGTAACCGTTATCCGACACTGTTTGGAGGTCCCAATGTGATAATTGCGGCATTTTTCAAACCTGCGTATCCGACGTTGACGGTTGTATTGAATTGGGACCGCCTATAACTGAGCAATTATCGCTTCCGCGACATTTTGGGTACAGGCTAAATCCATAATTACAGGTTATTATCGTTGTGATCACACACTTAATCCACGTAATAGAAAACATGTATAGTTGTTTGAATAACGTTAGGTGTAAACTCAATCTGAAATAAAATGTAGTTTACTTGTTCAGCCAGATCTAACTGTTGCAAACAATTTGCATAAAGATGAGATGCAGAATTGCTCGGCGTCTCATCTGGACACACTGGTATTTATCTGGGTACTTACATAAACTTACATAAACCCCCTCATCCTAAAATAAAGAAATTTCCAGGATGTCAAATTTTGTGTAAGGGAGAAAAATGTTAATTGCCTCTGGGCCTGTCACAAACCCCTAATCCGATTAAAATTTGCTGTATTAAAACAATAAATATGACTGTCACTGTTTTCAAAAAATGAAAGGTCACTATTTTCAGAAAATGAAAGGTCACATGTGATGTCGCGTGTGATTTAATGGGGTTTTAAATTTCATTTGATTGGTCAAAGAGTACACACCCTTTTCTACATTAGCATATAACCTCCAACCCCGCTCTGAGTCAGGGTAAAGATTTCTAATGATGTTTGTTTTTCATAAACACCCCGACGCCATGCAATTAAAGTAACGTGCACACAAACTTCTCAACACCCCATATTGGCACATTTAACAGGTAAAAGAGTTGAAAGGCCATCGATTATAATCTTCCCCTTAGGCCAATGTCTACGCTTGGTTTATTTCGTTCACTTCTGACATAACGAAATACACCGACGCGGCCAATCTATGCACTTTCCCAACATAACGGAAGTTTCCGAAGCAGTCACGATATTTCGATCGACGATTTCCGTAATGTCGGAAAGTTACGATGCGCGGCCTCCATTTTGACAGTTGAGTCATCTGAAAGTGTGTATTGGGTTTTCACACTTTTCAATCGGGCCGCCAGGCTGTCTGCTGTGAAATATGGCGTATGTTTCATTGCGATATTCAATCATATTATAAGGTATTTACAAAAAAAGATAATATTTCATTTTTCCTACGACATTTACGTAGCGTGCAGAATGTTAACATTTGATTCTAACGGGTTTCATGCCGAATGTAAATAAATATCAACAGTCAATGTTTATCGTCGTCATATATTTCTCTTCCGATTTTGAACAACCGACACACCGATGCATCCGACGATTTCAGGCGGTCCGAAGGTATGTCGGATAACCAAGGTTATACTGTATAAAATTTTCATGGTATCATTTTGTACATGAACCTTCATGGAGTAAAGGCTTTGACCACAGAATATTATATTCTCACCAGTATGTCACCTGTTCCCTCCCCATTCAGCGCGGACACCATGAATACCCTCTCAAACCGTGACCAGCCTTTAGCCTGCATTGCCTCCCTTACCCTCTCCATCTTCTCTGTCCATGAAGTGTCAGGGATGTCAGCTTTCTTTATGTGTGTAGATGTTGGCGTAGGGTTGGCGTTAGCACGCAGCTGTCGCAGAAAATCAGACTGATAACTTTTCTCTAAAGTTTCTAGACTCATGTCATCATCTGTTCTGTTAGTCTCATCAGCTTCTGTATTGCTGTCAGTATTAATAGTAATGTCTGCATTTGACATATTAGTAACTTCATCCAACCGTTCATTAAAATCATGTCCTTGTATTCTTTCAGATATATCTTTCTCATATGTATCACTAATGTCAGGGTTCTTATATTCAACAGCATCATTCTCTTTGTCAGAACTCTCTACATAGCTCTTAACAGCTGTATTTTTCATCCTTGTATCATCTGTTTCTATTTCAGGAGTGATTGTCTCCTCATCTTCTACATTTGCCATGTTCTTTTGGTATGCTTCCCAGAACATAGTGCTGGATGTTTTCTTCTTGTGTTTGAGTTTACCATACTTTTGATCCAGGTTTGTGAAGTACTTCTCATTCATGTCTATCATTGTATTCTTAGTCTTTCCTCTGATTTTGTCAGGAAAGATACCCTCATTCCCACCTACCACCCCACAGGTGAGCCTACGAGTTGTTTCTAGAAGGATGTTTCTCTTCTTCAATGTATCAACCTGTCGGTAGAGTTACAAATGTAATATTGTGTTACTGGTTGAATTAAATGACTTGAAATAAACAATCTGCCTGCATTGAAGCTAAATTGCCATGGAAACATACAATAACAATGATGCCATACATGTACCTAAATTTGTCCTACATTAACATAACTAGTACAGACTCACTTCTAAACATGACATGACCATTCTTAACCCTTTCCTCCATAGGCTATTTTTAGACCCAACCTCTTTGAATAAATCTACCGAAAAGGAGCATTTACTAGAGAAAAGGAAAGGTTTAGAATTGGGTTGTTTTGAAAAACCATTGTGATAAATGGAGCATTTGCTCCTATGGAGCAAATGCTCTATTTACCACAATGGTTTCATAAAGTGACTTTTACAGAGGCGTAGAAAATCGTATGTATGAAAATCGTATTAATGGAGGAAAGGGTTAAATACATGTAGTAAAAATAGAGTCATGAAACCATTTTGGCTAAATATGTCCTAATGAGTCTAACAAAAAGAGAACACTAGTTAAAGATTCTTGACTCTTTCTTGCCAATGTTCCTACCTTAAGTCAATTTGGCACCATCTTGATAACTTTAACCCTTTACTCCATGAATACACCTTTCTACGCCTTTTCAAACAGAGTAGACCCAGATCAGACAATACCTGTAGCCTGTAGGAGCCGTCTGATCAAGGTCTGCTCTGCTCTGTTTGCTTATGAAATTATATAAATATAGTTTTACAGTTTCTGCCATGGCTAAAAATCCCTGTGTTTATGTGCCATTTTAAAAAATTATCTCATTGATATTCATGATATCATTATTTCTTACATGAATATTCATGGAGTAAAGGGTTAAATTTAACTGACATAGTAGTAAATAGTGTAGATGACCCTGATCAACAAGCTCCTTCAGGATACCTGTCAGAATACTTTGGGGGTAGCTAGAGTATATGTCATAATATATTCTGAAAGTGGAAGATCCTTCGAAAGCAAAAGTAGCAAAGCTAAAAGATTAGTTCATGATTAGTACTTAAAAGTGCAACACTACTCACGCCCTCTAGCACCGGCTGAAGCAGTATTCAATTTTCAAAACTTATACCATCAAAACTAATGATCCTGAGGGACGACTGAAGTATGGGGCGACTTTTTACAGCCGCCACACAAGCACTTAATACCTGCTGTTGTGAAGTAAATATATTCTGAAAGTGGGAAAGTTTTCTGTCAAATACAAATTCAAATCCTTCAGTGCAAAAGCATGATTTTCAACCTTCTACTTAATGTCTTTGAAGGAAGCCAATGGGTCTAATGCAGAATCAAAACACTTTTGTCATGCATTAAGCTTTATCTGCCATTTGCATATTTTAATTTTGCAGAAAGTTTGGATCAATATGAGGTGCTGAGTGACTTGGTGTCTCATCAGGATCCAAAACGAAGTTTCTATGATTATGGTTTTTTTTTCAAAGAATAACAGAGAAAATCGAGGGCTTGGTGCAAAACTATTCTAACTCCTTCACTTTGTGAAGGAGTTAGAACAGTTTTGCACCAAGCCCTCGAAATGTTAACATAGAACATTGCAAAAGACAACAAATTTTGCACACAACAATACAAATCCTTATCCTGCTATTTGCGAACTGACTCACATCTGCATATAGCTTGGATTCAGATGCCATGCTGGGTAATTCTGCATCTCATCCAGATGCAACCTGTTTGACACTTGGTCAATAGTATTGAATTGAAACAAGCAAAATCGCTGTATTGATATCACCTGACTACCAAGTGTTAGCCTCAGTATTTAACTATTAAAGTTACTGACCAGACGGACAAAAAGGTTAAGTTATTTACAATTCTAACACACCTCGCGCACACATCTACATAAACAAAGAAGGGATGTATCTATGTTTGAATTCTCCATAAAACACTGCACGCGCTGTAACGGCTTAACGTGACGTAATATGGCTTCGAAAATTCGTACGACAAGAAACGTAGTGCCGATGTGGCGGTGCAAATTATAGTTAAATTGAAGTGTTAGAATCAAAATAATAAATTTATACCAGTGTTTTATCGTGCAATCGAACACTGGTAGGAGTTGAGATGCGTAGTAATTAAATCACGAGGCTGATAGCCGATAAAACACTGGTATGAATTTACTATTTCTTAAACAAAAATCTATAAGTCTGGTGTTTCAAGGTCAATGTGAGTGATACGTGCAGGGCCGCATCTTTTTTATGGTACTTAACATTTTCACAAAGTTTCGTTGGAAAACTCAAAAAAGTTTTTGAGGTATAACTTAGGTTAAGTGTTTTGCAAACAAAGCAACTTCACTCTGGTGTTCCAAGGTCAATGTGAGTTATACTTGCACGGCTGAATTTCCTTATGGTGCTTAACATTTCCACAAAGTTCTTCTGAGTGGTCCATTTCCCACATACAAAAGCACCTTTCACACCTTTGCAAAGAGAGCAGACCTAGATCAGATGGCTCCTGTAGGAGCTTTCTGATCAGGGTCTGCTCTGTTTGCTTATTAAATTATAATAGATCTGACTCTATAGTTTCCAGCAATACCAAAACAATCCTATGTATATATACCATTATAAAACTTCAGCTAATAAATATTCATGCTGTCATTATTTCTTGAATATTCAACAGGGAAAGGGTTAATTCAAGAATGAACAACACGGGACACTTTCTATCCACTATACATTGATGACAGGGGCATTGGTTGATGATACATTTGAGAAATCTACATTACCTTGTTGAGAATGAGGAAGGAGAAGACGTCTGGGTGAACATAAAGGATCTTTAGCACCTCCTTGTTCAGCTCTGACCGTGTCCACTTGTTGGCCACATCCACCACTACCCCCACTGAATAAATAAACTAGAAGACTGCATTACTGTTTTACCCTTTTTTGGATAGCAATACATATTTATGTATTTGCAAACAGAGAAGACCAAGATCATACATTACTAATTACATAATTAATACTCACCATGACATTTCTTAACCCAATCCCTCATATTGATGCCTTTTGACGCCTCTGCAAAAGTAATCTGTTGAAACCATTGTGATAAATAGAGCATTTGCTCCTATAGGAGCAAATGCTCTATTTATCACAATTGTTTCAAATTACAAAATTCTAAAATTTTCCTTTTCTCTAGTTAATGCTCCTTTTTGGTAGATTTATTCAAAGAGGTTGGATCTAAAAATAGCCTATGAGGGAATGGGTTAATACATGAATATTCATCAGGTAAAGGGTTCACTGATTCATTGATTTTCCATTGTTTCTTGTTATTCAACATCTGATATGAAGTGACAAAAGAATAACCAGATAAATGCATATGCAGAATTCCCAAATTATTAACCCTTTGCCTGTTCTATGTTTATTTCAAATTTCAATACTTACTGAATATTCATGGACTATAGGAGCCTTCTGATCTGGGTATAGGAGCCATCTGATCTGTTTGCAAATGCTTGAAAACGAGTTTATATGAGGGAAAGGGTTAATTAGGTTATATCATATGAATCCCTACTACAGAAAATTAAGAGATAACATTATTTTTAATGTTATTTTAATGACGTCATGAGTATTAATTAAGACTAGTTTTGTTAATGGCATATGAACACAGACATTTTGGCTTGGGTAGAAAGTATAAAATCAGATCTTTACTCCTTTAGGAGTCGTCTGATCTGGGTCTACTCTGTTTGCACAGGCATGAAAAGGTGTAGCCAAGGAGCATAAAAATGGGGTTAAACTATTTAACACATATATATGCATATTTATGAGCAGATCTAGATCAGGAGCCATCTGTTAGGGTCTGCTCTGTTTGCATATGGTATAGTACAGACTTGATTCTACAGTTTTTGCCAGTGCCAAAAATTCCTCTGTTCAAATGCCACTATAAGAATTCAGTACATTGATATTCATGAAATAATTATTCCATCAGTTATCCCTTTCCCTGTTCTATATTTAGACCAAATTTCAATACCTACTGAATATTCATTAAATATAGATATAAAGAAATATGGAAGGTGAAACATTGCAGACATTTTAGAAAGTAAAGAAACAGATCTATCAAATTCTAATAGCAAACAGAGCAGACCCTGATCAGACGGCTCCTCTAGGAGCCATCTGATCAGGGTCTACTCTGTTTGCAAATGCGTGAAAACACGTTTATATGAGGGAAAGGGTTAAATGGTTAATGTAGATCAACTTTCAAACAAAAAAGAAACAAATGTAAAAGTTTGCAAGAATTTGAGGACAATATAAATATTGGCATATGAAATGAACACAGAAATTTACTAAACCTCTTACTCCATAAATAAGCCTTTCTATTATTTTGCAAACAGAGTAGACCCAGATCAGACGACTCCTATAGGAGCCATCTGATATAGGTCTGCTCTGTTTGCTTATGATATGATATGGCCAAAATATCCTGTGTCCAAAGCGCTATTATAATTAATTAATCTAATTCCTATTCATGATGTCATTGTTTCTTACTTGAATATTCATGGGAGAAAGGGTTAACTATTACCCGACATTTTATACAATACCCATTTCCAGTTTAGTTCTTTTTGGAAGGTAACACATAACAACTGCAGAAGCTAATTTATAAATTATTCAGCATGTTAAATCTCAGAACTGATATACATTGTACTGGGCCAATGATTTGATACAGAGGGGGTTAACTACCTGCGTCCACTTCATCAAGGCTGTTCTCTGGGTCTGTAAGCATGTTGGGGTCGCATTTATGCCTAAAAATATAGAAAACCTTTAGTAATCCTTGATACTACCACTAAATACCACCACATCAAACCTTAACCCTCTGCTCCATGAATATTCATGTCGGAAATAATGACATCAAGAATATAAATAAGATTCATTTTTAAAATGGCATATGAACACATGAAACTAGAAACAGATCTATAGCAGAACCCCTCTAAACCGGAATTCTAGTAGAGAAGAATTTAGATACTAATATGCAGGTGACTGCTTAATGCATGGTGAAAGTCATGCAGAAAGCTCCTAGAGGAGCTTTCTGCATGACTTTCACCCTGCATTAAGCTGCCACCTGTCTCCAAGACCGATAATTATACTAACATTAACGTCCGGTTTAGAGAGGTTCTACTGTATATCATTCCGTAAGCAAACAGAGCAGACCATGATCAGACAGGCCGTACAAGAAATTAACACTTTACTTCATGAATATACATGTCAGAAATAATGACATTAACCCTTTCCTCCATAAATACACCTTTCTACACATCTGTAAAAGTTACTTTATGAAACCATTGTGATAAATAGAGCATTTGCTGCTTAGGACCAAATGCTCTATATATCACAATGGTTTCAAAACTACAAAATTCTAAAAATTTTCCTTTTCTCTAGTAAATGCTACTTTAGGGTAGATTTATTCAAAGAGGTTGGGTCTAAAAATAGCTTATGGAGGAATGACATTAAGAATATAAATTCAACAAACTTTTGAAATGGCATATAAACACAGAAAATGTTTTCCATGACAGAATCTGAAGAACCGGATTGACATTATTCAATATGAAAACAGAGCAGGCCCTGATCAGATGGCTCCAACAGGAACCATCTGATTTACTATTTGGCAAAAATGTTAAAACGACATGCATGTATATGCACAGTGATCTCTCGTTATAACAACATTTGAGATAACGGAATATTTATCATATTGACATGAACTTTGGAAACAAAACTATTTGAACATATATAATGACTGTTCATTACAAAAATTTTTTTCAATACAACAACAGTTTCTGTGGGAAATAACATGGTTGTTATAAGAATATTGACTGTATATGGAATTGAGGATTAAATGCTCTCCAATTTCAAAAGTGGGGTCATAAAAGTCAAACAAGAGCTGTCCGCAGACAGCGCGCTCCACTTTCTTTAGTGCTGGATAGTGTAGTGGAAGTCTAAGTCAGAAAGGGGAGATAACAACAGCAAAATTAATTTTAGGGTTACCTACCCTTGTGAAATGGGCCCCCCTTGTAATAGTTAATATGTATACCAAAGATGAACCAAATATCTTGAACAGTTTCTGAGACATGGACCTGAACATAAAACTTAACCAACAATGAAAATTGTAAGTCGAAAAAGGGGCATAACTATAGCAAAATTAATTTTAGGGTTACCTACCCTTGTGAAATGGGTTCCCCTTGTGATAGTTAATATGTATACCAAAGATGAACCAAATATCTTTGACAGTTTCTGAGACATGGACCTGAACATAAAACTTAACCAACAATGAAAATTTTAGGTCGAAAAAGGGGCATAACTATGGCAATATTAATTTTAGAGTTACCTACCCTTGTGAAATGGGTTCCCCTTGTGATAGTAAACATACATACCAAATATGACCCAAATATCTTTGATGGTTTCTGAGAAAAGGACCTTAACAAAAAGGTTAACCAACGCCGACGCCGACGCCGACGCCGACACCGACGCCGACGCCGACGCCGACGAGAGGGTCATGACAATACCTCCACTTTTTGAAAAAGTGGAGCTAAAAAGGGAAATGTAATGGTTTCTGTATATGATACACCATCAACACTGATATACATCATAAGCTAAAACCATATTGAATTACATCCACAAGCACGATATATTCTGTGAAATAATGATGTGATGAATATTAATTAGATTAATTTTTATAATGGCATATTATACTATAGGAGCTGTCTGATCTGGGTCTTCTCTGTTTGCAAAGGCAAAGAAAGGAAAAACATTTCCATGGCCAGCTTTCTCTATGTTAACCGTTTATTCCATATTCCAAAAATCGTAAAATAGATCTATATCATTCTATAAGCAAACGGAGCAGACTCTGATCAGATTGCTCCTCAAGGAGCAATTCGATCTCGGCCAACTCTTTTGCTAAAGGCATTTAAAGGTGTATGGAATAAAGGGTTAAATGAGATTAGTTTTGTATAGTAAAACCTCTCTATAACGGCCTCTAAATCACATCAAGTATTTTATGTTAATGGCAGGTGGCTGCTTAAAGCAAGGTGAAAGTTAAACATAACGCTCCTATAGGAGCGTTCTGTTTTACTTTCACCTTGCTTTAAGCAACCACCTGCCCTAAATACCAACTAATTAACACAATTCAGTGGCCGTTATAGAGAGGTTTAACTGTATATTGTGCACTGATTTTGACATTTACCTTTTTCTCTGAAAAGCTGTAATCACACCTGGAGTATCTACAAACACCTGCAAAATCAGATATATCTTAATATGTAGTACTTGAATAAAATTGAAAAAAAAGCACCCCATGCCAAGCTAAATACATTGTAAAACAAGATGTGTTTGAGCAACACTATGCCCCCCGAAATGATCTTTGACCTTGATGTATGACCGTGATCTAAATAAGTCACCCCTAAAACTGTTCGCTTCCATAAGTTGCACATGCATGCCAAGTTTGAAGTATGTACAGTCCAACCTGCTGTAAGCGGTCAGTCTAGGGAAGTGGCCACTTTGGCCGCTTACAGCAGGTGACCGCCTAAACCAGGTGCATGTTACCAAGCATACTTTCGAGTAATTATGACAGACATGTATTTTGTGTACAGCCAGCAGTATACTAATCAATATTTATAAAGACCGTTCTGACCTAAAGTGCCCGTAATAATTGCAAGTCATATCGAATTAATTGCCTTGTTTGTCGTTCTTCACTTATTTATAAGTGTCGGTTCTTTCATTTGAGTAATACACGTGCCAGTGTTATTCGAATTTGGCTTCAGGGTGTAACTTCTAACGGTGTTGCCATGTTTGACACGACTGGTTTCCCGAATATTCTGTCCGCGAACATCTAACTCATAAAGCGGAAGTCGGGAACCAGCTAGTTCACGCGTGATTACATTCCTGGGGAATTCCGAGTAGAAGGTAAATCCCCAATTAATATGGCGTGAACAACCGACGCGCTTTGTAAACAAACAAAAGAAACTCTGATAAGGGGTCCAAATGGGTCATGACCGTTAGTTGTATGCATTCAAATGTGACAAAATGTCTGATGTTACCTATCAATAGCCATGAAAAGTGTTTACACGCTTTACATTTGTAGAACACCTGGCCGCTTACACCAGTGTGTATTGGCCATTTGGGATGAAATAGAGTGGCCGCTGGCCGCGTTAGGCAGGTGACCGCTTATACCAGGTGTAATATATAGTGTTTTTCGTTGGGAGGGTCCTAGAGTGGCCGCTTACAGCAGTGTGGCTGCTGATACCAGGTGACCGCTGAAGCAGGTTAGACTGTATGTGAAATGGCGACAAAATTATCACCAACGTTAAAGTTGGGGACAAACAGATGAACCAACCAACAGTTGTGACAGACAAACCAACCAACAGACAGAGCAAAAACAATATCCCCCCCCCCCCCCCCCCCCCCCCCCCCTCCCCAGATCACAGATCTGAGGGGGCATAAAAAAATAACGTCTGCTCAAAGATCTACTGAACTTCACAAACTTCATCAGTCAAAGTGCAAGCTAAGGTGATTATTAATTGCTGTTTAAGTAACACTGTCACACATTAACCTTTCACTCCATAAATACATCCTTCTATGCCTTTGCAAACAGAGTAAATCCTAAGCTTTTAAACAATTAACCTACAATAAAACCTCTCTATAATGGCCACTAAATTGTGTTATTTAGTTGGTATTTAGGGCAGGTGGCTGCTTAAAGCAAGGTGAAAGTAAAAAAGAACGCTCCTTGCTTTAAGCAGCCACCTGCCTTTAACACAAAATACTTTATTAATTTTATGGCCGTTATAAAGAGGTTTTACTGTAATCAATATTCACGATGTCATTATTTATTTTACATGAATATTCATGGAGTAAAGGGTTAATAAGCCAATGCTGGTTTATATTGAACATTTGTGTGCAATAAATACAATCTTTACAAAACTGTTTAGTACTTATTCACTGGAAACAACACATGGAAGTCAGATACACAGTCAGATTCTGATATAAGTGGCTCCTAAACAGTCCCCACTTTAAATAGTGATATAATGATTAATAATGTAGTCTATTCAATATTCATGTAAGAAATAATGACAACATGAATATTTATTAGCTTAACTCTTTGCACGCTAGCGGTGAAACCGTGATTAACTATGCAAACAGTTTGGATCCAGATGTGACGCCGCATAATGCGATGTCTCATCAGGATCCAAACTGTTTGTTACTTTGACCATATTTTTGCAAAGAAATGAGAGAATTTTTATTTTTAGAATTGAAGCAGACGACAATTGCTGCAGACGAAAAATTACTTAGCGTGCAAAAAGTTAATCTTTATAATGTAAAGTTTACAAGGGAATTGTTTACTTTTTACAACAAGAGTACTGCAAACGGTACATGATATACGCCCACTTGCAAACTTTCTCTGATTCAATATGCCTTGTAAGTTTTGACACCTTCTAGTTTGTGCTCCAGATATTTATCTCCATATTAAGGTGATATTATATAAAAAAAAATGAAGTAAATATCTTATTAAATAAAAACAGTTATGGCCATCTTCATATTTGCAAATTTTCGTAAAGTGCATGGGCCATAACTCTGTAACGACATATTAAATGAACCTCAAAATCAACTCAGCTTCAGATATTGTTGCATAAAACATTTGTGTGAAGTTTCATTAATATTCTTTTCATAGTTTTCTCAAAAAACAACACAAACTAAAAGTTGACTGACAAACATTTAGCAACGAACACAAAAAGTTCAAGGGCCATAACTTAAGAATAAAATGACATATCAAAAAACCCGCAATATATGTGAAAATCCATATTAAGGTTATATCATATAAAAAATTGAAGTAAATAACATTTAAAATGAAAAAGATACGGCCATCCTCTTATTTGCATATATTTGCATTCTTTTTTTAAGTGCAAGGGCCATAACTCCGAAATGACAAATCAAATGAACCTCAGAATCGACTCAGCTTCAGATCTTGATGCATTAAACACCTGTGTGAAGTTTCATTAATATCTGTCAAATAGTTTTCCCAGAAAACAGCGGACAAACTATTTGCATATATTTGCATTATTTTTTAAGTGCAAGGACCATAACTCCAAAACGACAAATCAAATGAACCTCAGAATCGACTCAGCTTCAGATCTTAATGCATTAAACATTTGTGTGAAGTTTCATTAATATCTGTTTTATAGTTTTCCCAGAAAACTGCGGACAAACAAAATGTTGACAGACGAATAAACAGACGGACCGACAGGGCCACGCCAATATACGACCACCTTTATTAGGTGGGCGTATAAAAACTGTAGAATTAGATCTATATCATGTCAATCATAAACAAACAGAGAAGGCACTGACCTGATCTGGGTCTACCCTGTGTGTGATGGTATGAAAAGGTGTTTATATGAGGGAAAGGATTAATAATATGTTACAATAACTATTTTCATTCTTTATTTATGATATTACTAATACCAGTATCATATTGATGATGTATTATGACCAAGAGTGTTCATTGGTACCGGTAAATGTGTTACTTGCTGAAAGCTGAAAGCCTGATGAAAAAGCATGACAGATACAAGGACCCAGATGAGATGGCTCCTACAGGAGTTGTTTGATCAGGGTCTGCTCTGTTTGCTTATGCAATAATATAGATAGGACTACAGTTTCTGCCATAGAAAATTGTTCATGTGTTCACAAACCATTACAGAAATGACTTTAATTGACATTCATGACATCACTATTTCTTATGTGAAAATTCATGGAGTAATGGGTTAAAAATATCACCTTCTTCACACCAGGTGACACTGCATGTCGATGCCGTTTGTCCATTACCATGGAAATATTTTCCATGGCTATAACTACTTGTTACTAAATATGCATGAAAAAGTAAAGGTCCTTACAAGATTTTAGCTGAGTATTGAAATGATGAACCACTGTGTAAAGTTGAATAGAGGTAGAAAGGTCAGATAAGATGCGTAAATTTAAATAATTTCAAGAATAACTTCTTTATTTCTCCACCAAATCCTATGTTGTGACTAAGCTTTAGAATTGTCTCTTCGAGATGATTTTAAAGAGTAGTCACAACAGAGTGTTTGGTGGAGAAATGACGATTTTAGTATCCGAGTATGTACATTTATCTTTTGCTGTGGAAATAGCTGTACAGATGTTGAAAAAAATGCGACTAAAGTTTAGCAAAATAACGACAGCCACGACAATGATAAGGCTATGGCAATAGCTTAACCTTTTTCTTGGTAAAACAGACAAGCAAAAAATGTGTTGTGTGTAAAATATTCAGGATACTAACAATCTGGGTATCCCCCTCAGTCAGGACTCCTGATGTGTTCTTCCTTGTTGTATGTACTCTAGACGACACAGCATTCACCTGTGGACAAAAACAACTAATATGATTTTTACTGCTGAAAAAGATATCAACCTTCAAACTATAAATTATCTATTCATCAGCTGACAATCTTCAAGTCCTACCAAATAGCGACTTAACCAGAGGTCTAGATAAGATGTGTAAATTTAAACATTTACAATAATAGCTCCTTTATTTCTCCGCTAAACCCTATACTGTGACCACTCCTTAGAATTGTCTCAAAGAGACGATTCTAAAGAGTGGTCACAGTATAGGGTTTGGTGGAGAAATGACGATTTTAGCATTTGGGTACGCACTGTTATCTCTAGCTCTGCTCATAGCCCATTAAATGTTGAATATTAGCTGACTGGTCAACCAGTGTTTAACTGTTGAGTTCAATTCAATACGATATACTTAACCCTTTCCTTGTTGAATATTCATGCAAGAAATAATGACGTCATGAAAATCTATTAACTCAATTTCGATAACGGCATATGTACACAGGGTTTTTTGGTATTGTAAGAAACTGTAAAGTCAGATCTTTTATGATTTCACACCGCTCAGACGACTGTAAATTTACTCCCAGAGGTCTATAAGACCTCCAAAATTTGTGACAGTCAAAATTGAGCAGATCCAAATTTAATCAAGACATTATTTTTTCACAGGAGGGTAAGGGTTAGATATTATATACTGAAAATCAATTGGGAAAGCAACCCAATTTCAAGTTAATATTTTTGTCATGTTATAAAAAGAATCTTTTCAAATAGAATTTCATATCAAGTTTTATTTTTAAAGCTAGAATTATATCAAAAGGACATGGATGCCTCACTTGCCATTTGCACAAAGTCCCAGAGTGTTACTCTATCTTGTGACAGCAAAGCATCAAATTCTGTCAAAACGATGACTGATGAATTCCTTACTTTATGCACATCTACGCATGATATTTCTCTGTGAAAGTATCAAAAACCAAAACACAGGCAAAAAGGCCTAAATTATGGCAAAAATGATTACAGCTGTAATCCCTTTTGCTACTTTTGTCACATCAGTTGGCTCAAAAATAAGGACTGTGATGACTAGAATAAAAGATTATAATATGAAAAGACATGAATGTTAGATCCTCTATGAATACCTGACAAGGCTGTTACTTGTGTTATAGTCAGACCTGCATGGAACATTATTTTGGGTAATTGGTCACCTATGTTAAGAAATATTAACCCTTCGCTTGCTATTCACGTCAATATACCTACCTGTAAATAGTGAAGACCCAGATGAGACAGCTCCTGCAGGAGCTGTCTCATCAGGGTCTGCACTATTTACAAGTTGATTGTGCAACAAGCGCACTCCACAGCAGTGATTGCACAGCGAAATACTTGTACACAGTGAAGATATTAGGGATGGAGAATCGGATCAAAATCGATTAACGAATTGAATCGACATTTATTATCGATTAAAAATTGATAATTAATCAAAAATACTTTCAGAGATTCTGTGCATGTAAAGCTTGATGTAACAAGCTAATACCTAACTAATGTGTTGTGTCAACCAAACAGTATGCTGTGACCATTCATTAGAATCATCTCGTAGAGACGATATTAATGAATGGTCACAGAATACAGCTTGGTAGAGGCTTATTATAAAGGTAAAATACTTCATAAAGTTATATTCCCATTAAAACGCCTACAAAAATTACTGATGCTGCTGTACAGATTATACAGTCAGTAATCAATTATGGCAAAATTACTATCGATAGTAAATCTAAAATACTTTTCCGATCAATCATCGATTATAACCGATTATCGGAACAACACTAGAAGATATATGTAATTATACAACAGGGCATGGGTAAAGAAGGAGAAATGTATTTTAAAATTCAGCAAGAGAAGGGTTTAATGCAAAATGGGTGTGCTGTGCAGATTTTACTGCTACTGGTTATTTAGAAAACTGACAATATTCTTTATTTCAAATTAAAAAGTTACACAGAAATATTGATACCCTCCATCCTACGAGTTTGTTGACTAAGGTTGATTTTCCTGAGTTTGGCTCGCCAATGATGGAAACTCTGAGAATCTTTGGCTTCTTGGGCTGGTCTGGTCTTGTCAGAAACAATTTATACTGTTCATCTGGAATTAGCACAACTCAACTTACATGCCAATACAAACATTCTGACATTCTTCACTATATGTTTCCATAGAAAACAAGGCACCCCTAGGGTGGGGCCAATTTTGACCCTAGGGGTATAATTTATATAACTTTTGTAGAGAACCTGATCATGATGCTATGTGCCAAATATGAAAGCTGAGAACCTTCCAATTTCAGAGGAGAAGATTTTCAAACTTTCACTATGTTTCTATTGAAAACTGGCCACCCCTGGGGCGGGCCAATTTTGAACCCAGGGGCATAATTTATATAATTTTTGTAGAGCACCTGAACATGATGCTACATGTCAAATACGAAAGCTGAGAACCATCCAGTTTCAGAGGAGAAGATTTTCAAAGTTTTACTACATGTATATGTTTCTATTGAAAACAAGGTACCCCTGGGATGGGACCAATTTTGACCCCAGGGGCATAATTCATATAACTTTTGTAGAGGACCTGAATATGATGCTATGTGCCAAAGATGAAAGCTGAGAACCCTGTAGATTCAGAGAAGAAGATTTTTAAAGGTTCGAATTGTTGACGACAGACGACGAACGACGACGGACATCAGGCGATCACAAAAGCTCACCCTGAGCACTTTGTGCTCTGGTGAGCTAAAAATATATTGGACTGTAGCGAATTCAGACTTGTGAGTTTAGACCATTGTGCTTCTGTGACATTTAACCTTTTACCTGATAGAGATGTCTTTTTATGCCTTCACAAACAGGGCAGACCCATATCAGACAGCGCCTGTAGATCTGTTTGTGCTTATGGAATAATACTGGGTCTGCCATGATCAAATACTCCTCTATTTATATGTACATGCAATTACAAAATTCATCTGATTACTGTTTACGAGTTCAAAATTTCTTACATGGATATTCATTAGCTAAAGGCTTAACCCTTTCCCTGTTCTGTATTTAGACCATATTTCAATACCAACTGAATATTCATTAACAAAATAGTTATAAAGAAATACGAAAGGTGGAACATTGTAGATATAGAAAGTAAAGAAACAGATCTATCAAAGTCTACTGGCAAACAGAGCAGATCCTGATCAGTCTGATCTGAGTCTACTCTGTTTGCAAAGGTGTAGAAAGGCGTATTTATGGAGGAAAGGGTTAAACCTTTCCTTCATAAATACACCTTTGCAAACAGTTTGTTTGTTTGTATCTGGGTTTTATGTTACTTAAACACTTGAACAGTATTTCAGTCATATCGCAAAGTCAAACTAATTACAGGTGGAGGAGGACCCCGATGTATTTCTGTGCATGGAACAAATTGCATTGTTTCATGCACAGAAAAACATCCTGGTAGAACCACAGACCTACTGCAAACCAGCTGGAAGGCTTCCTCATATGAAAACAGACCTACTGCAAACCAGCTGGAAGGCTTCCTCATATGAAAAATCCAAACTTTTCCAAAAAGAGTAGACCCAGATCAGATGGCTCTTGTAGGAGCTGTCTGGTCAGTCTGCTCTGATTGTTTATGACTGATTATACAGTATCTAGCAGTAACAAAATATCAATTCATGTGTACCTATGCCATCAAGACATTTCAGCTAATAAATATTCATGATGTCATTATTTCTCATAAAAATATTCAACAGTGAAAGGCTTAAATAATAGGTTGCTTTTGTAGAATGTGTAAAATCAAAAGAGAAACAATAAAAACCATGACAATGTTATACTAAATCAACTTTTTTATTCCAACAAAACTTCTAAGATTCATATTTTTAATTTTATTTACCTGGCATTCTTCCAACTGTTCTGATGGATTCTTTCCCAGTGTCTGATGCATGACTTGAAGAGGCTGCATCATCATGGCACAAACGAGACACAATTCTCAAATAGCAAGATAACTTACTCCAGGAGATATCTGTACAGAAAAATAAATCTTGAATAAGTAAACATTTGAGGCTTACCATGACAGAATGTAACTGAGGGACTTCACAATAGTTTTGATCTGCAGGCATTCAACAAATATTTACAACCTTAACTCTTTACTAAATCATATAAATACTCATGTAAAAAATAATGTATGTCATGATTTAATCATTAATATTAATTACATGATAATTTACAATGGTATATGATCGCTGGAACTTTTGGCCATTTCAGAATCAGATTGATAGTACAGGTTCTATCTGATCTGGGTTTACTCTCTTCAAAGACATATATGTGGGATAAAGGGTGAAATAATTTTAATTGATTAAGCTTGTTCATAGGTTTACCCTTACAGAGCGGGACACAAGTCATTAATGTCCTTTGTAATCAGTGTAGAGGAGCCCTCTCATCAGGGTCTGCACTTTTGTCATGTTACACTTTTTTTTAGAAAACTCTCTAAATATTCACAATAAATTTGACCTATTTGAATTTGGGAATAGTCCATTTGAAATTTCAATGTTGTAAGGGTTAAGTAATACCGTAAGACCATGCAGTGATGCGTCCAATCACAAGAGTGGATAAGCTGCTACTAGAGTACAAACCATGTGTATTACATTCTACGGCAACAAAGAAAGGAATGACAACTGCTGAACAAGAAATACAGACAATTATTAGTGTATTTGTCAAAACGAAAAAAACGTGGAGCATGCTTTGTGAAAAACAAGTATCAAAACAGATCCAGTATCACAGATATGCTCACTGGCCTCCAGTGGAAGTCGCTCCAGATCAGACCCAGAGATGCCAGACTCCTGGTGCTGTACAAGATCGCCAACAATGAAGTACATGTGGCTAATGATAGTTAAAAACATCTGGTCAAAAACTCTACTCAAACAAGAAATATAAACACTCATTCATGCAAGATTCCATACTGTAGAACTCTGTCTAGACAACAATCCTTCCATCCAAGGAACATAAAAAAAAATGGAACAGTGTCCAACTTGACAAAGTAACAGCCATTTCAGCCGAGGACTTCAAGACTCAGCTCTTCATTATCTCCATCTAAATGCTGGCCCTACTCTTTTTAAACCTAACTGTGCATAGTCTTTTATTACAATGTAGTTATTTAAGGTTTTGAGCGACTAAATATCATTTTTTTATTTTTAGATTAATGATTTGCCAATAATTTCTTTTAATCATTGCATTAACGAAATGTCACAAGAGATACGGTCACGGAAGCCGTGTAAATCCGTTTTTCTTTAATACCACCTATATGTAGCATTTGTCTGACTTAACCAGTCAGCTATTTATGAGTAAGGGCTAATTGAGGGCACCTAGGCTAGGAGGAAAATTATAATCAGAGCACATGAGTGATAAAACAATAGGCGACCATTCATCCATAGTTCCCTCATGGTAACCTGAACTATAGATGTAGATAAGCTCAGTATAACACCTTTCTAATGAGTAATTATGGGTAACTGGTAATAAAATCAGTTTTCTTAAATGATCAGGGCAATTCAATGGAAAGAAAAGGGAAGGAGCTTAGTGAAAAAATGTCACTCTCAATATCAGTTCTCCACTGGATATAAATATGATCAAAAGCTATTTTATATTTTTGGCAGTTGCTTTTTCAAACATACATAATTTCTGTAATTAGTATCTGAATTTGACACAGTTTGCTGCTTTGCAACATATCAAAAGGCATAATTGTCTCAGTGAAGTATCTGTGTTACAACATTTTGATATCTTGCTTTGATCGTCTAACATCAAAAGAAACATAGCAGGAGGCAGAATTTCAAGGGTCTTAAAACTAAAATATTGTAAAACTCCTAAATGGATGGTTTTATCGATATTTTATGACACAATCTCCAGGACATGCTGATGATATAAAAATTATCTTTAGTCCGAAATATGACTTAATTTGTAACCACTGTTTATAAAATTTCAAACTCACACATTTTTAAATGGATTTTAAATTTCGGTTTTGATTGGATTGTCAATGTTTTTGAAAAATAAGACCATAGTAAGGGAGCTAGTGTACCAACACTGGTCTGTTGATGATGAAATTTCATAAGATTCGCATGAATAGTAAAAACTTTATAGCCAACATTAACATTTCCGAACAACAACAACAACGTTGATACCAGAGGTATGACACTAGCTGGTAAAAAAATCCAGACGAGTTCATAATCAAATAAAGTAAACCAACTTTAGGAAAAATGACTTTAGATATACATAATTATATTAAACACGATTTTCCGGTGGCACATGCTGAAGGTACCTTGATACCTTAATTATGTGCATCCTTGGCAGTTAACTTCGTTCTGACAATTGAAGATAGCTAGTAAACATACTCAATGAAGAGGAAGAGACACATTGTACTATACATTGTCCACGGCCTGGTTGCCCTCCCAGCACCCTCATATCTCCAGCATCCTATCAGACTGACACGCCACATGCATCCTCTCTCATTTCGACAAATACACACATCAGCAAACTATTACAAATTCTCCTTTTTTCCGGCAACCATCATACTTTGGAATAGCTTGCCATCCCACATTTCTGGATCAGTTTAAGCAGGCAGTCAGTGGTGTAAGACAGGTTGGCTAAGAGCAGAAAGCAGTGTTATTATCATGTTTTAAACTGTCAATAATTATTCTTGCTAATCAATAACAAGACTTTTTAAACTGTAAATCATCCTGTTCTATATCACTTTTACTTTTATTAATCTGCTCTGACGCACAGCTGCACATAATACTCAACATGAGGTTGCTGCAGTATAAATAGATAGATATAACGAATGTTGTCGCGAAAAGTAGTGACATATAGGTCGTGACATATGTTGCTTCAGTGGTTCCTGAATTATTTTGTCACAAAAAGTGACAGATTATTGCTATTAACAACTCTTTTATTATAATGCTCACTTCTTTCTCCCAAATGTTTCAATAGAAGCATTTTCGGCTCTAGTCGAAGGTTGTGTTAGTTATTGGGTTAGGGCTAACCCAACCGGATAAGACGATGGCAGCCAGTTTTCAGAGTCAGATGGTATCAATATTTTGTTTACAAGTTTCAACGGTATTAGACAATTATAAGAAATCAATCTAAATAAATTCATTATTTAAAAGTGTGCCAGCGTATATAAACAAGTTTTGTAATGTAAAGCTCCGCGAAAGACGTTGAATCCGCGTTTTAGACTTATCCCAAAATTGAAATATTTACATCGACACCGGTTTATGAAAATATTCTGTGACAACAGAAATGAACCAGACCTGTTTCTTGCACGAAAACAGCCCCATTAGCTAAATTTCAATAATGTAAGTTGCATTTTTTAAAGTATTGTGTGTGTCTTTACAGATCCATTTCTTCTATATCGTTGTATTACGTCCCTGTAAACAACGGATTGGCTTACTGTACAGCATCATTTCATGTAAGAAATCTATAATGACACCATGCATATTTATTACAGAAGAAGACGTGGTGACATGATACTAGTTTTTAAATTGGTACATCAGAAAATGGACTCTAACTATGAGAGGTTCTTCTGCCTATCGTCAACCCCACATGACTTGAAACAAGATCCGTACAAACTAAACAAACCAAAAGCATTGCGGTGATACTATTACTAAATAGAGTCTGGTAGAGTCGGGGGGCTTTTTAAGATGGTCTTCTGACTATTAGGTGCATTGGCACAAGTATAATATTAGATAGAGTTCTTTTTCCCATCGTGTTATTAATGACAGGAACAATTGTAGCTGGGTAGAGATTGTAGTGAAACAGTTGATAGACTTTACTTTGTGGCTTGGTAGCTCAGTCGGTAGATTGTTGGCATGGTAAGCCAGATGCCCTGGATTCGAGTCCCAGTCTATTCACAACTTTTTCACCATGTTACATTTGACGCCCAACGTAAATAACTCACAAGTTATTGAACTATAATGACCAAAACAAAACCAGCAGCAATTTTCTGATGTAACTGAGGGGGAATACAATTAATACCTCTAGAGAAGGGTATATAAGAAAAATCCCCAACATCATAGACAATAGAAGGTATCGTAGAAGGTATTAACTGAATTTTTATAATGGCATATGCAAACAGAGTAGACCCTATTCAAACTGCTCCTGTGTGAGCCGTCTGATCCGGGTCTACCCTGAAAATTCATGAAAAGGCATTTATATGAAGGAAAGGGTTAATATCTTTGCAAACAGTAGAACCATGTTAGACAATTCCTGCAGGAGCCATCTGATCTGAGTCTGCTCTGTTTGCTTATGAAATGATATAGATTTAATTCTACAGTTTTGCCATATCCAAAACTTCTTGTTTTCATGTCATTACGAAATTCAGCAACTGTAGTTAATATTTATGATGTCATTATTATATGAATATTCATGGAGTAATGAGTTAATCCGTTACCTGTTCAATAGTCATGTTTGGCATTTTGCAAGCGAGGAAAGTAGAGTGATTGGATTTTGCAGATCATTTGATCTGCTAATGACTTCAAATAAAATCTATAATATGAATGAAATAATAAAATTAGGTATTCTTTAATCCTTTATCTGATAGAGATGAATTTTTATGCATTTGCAAATAGAGAAGACCAAGATCAGACAGCTCCTGTAGGAGCTGTTTGATCAAGGCCAACTCTCTTTGCATATGAGATAACATAGATCTATTTAATTCTACAATTTTTGCATTGGCCAAAATTTCCTTTGTTCAAAATGCTATTTTAAGCTAATACGTTCTCCACTGGCCAAAATGTATAGTGGGTGTATCTACAGAAGCGGGGGTGTTGCATACTACTTGGGGTTTCTGTGAGCTTAACCACAGTTTTAGTGAAACACTTTGTCTGAAATTTGTCCAAATGACATATCCTCAACCCCTTGAGTTAGGATTTCTTAATTTCTTGTGTGCATGCATCTTGAGAAGGCAGAGTGACTCTCAGACTTAACATTGACCCTGACTTTAACCTCGGTTTTAGTAAAAGTTTGTCAAGAAATTTGTGGGGAGGATATCTCCACAACCGCTTGGCTTTGGGTTTCCAGTTTTCCTGATTAGATGCATCTTCAGAACGCGGAGTGTCTCTAACCATTTTGGTGTGTCTGTGACCTTTAACCTGACCTTGACATAATTTAAGTAAAAATCTGCAAATTTGTCTGTATGATATCCCTTCAACCACCTGGGCTATGGTTTCCAAATTTTCTTGAGCGGCTGCATTTTAACCCTTTCCCTGTTCTTCATTTAGGCCAAATTTCAATATCTACTGAATATTCATTAATAGTTATAAAGACATATGGGAGGTGCCCCATTGTATACATTTTAGAAAGCAAAGAAACAGAGATATCAAATTCTATAAGCAAACAGAGCAGACCCTGATCAGATGGCTCCTCTAGGAGCTGTCTGATCTTGGTCTACTCTGTTTGCAAATGCGTGAAAACACGTTTATATGAGGGAAAGGGTTAAATAGGCAGAATGGCACATACTCATATGATGTCCCTGTAACCTTGACTCGCCCACCCAACAGGAAAGGAAGATGGCAGCCTTTTAACCCTTTCCCTCATATAAACGTGTTTTAACGCATTTGCAAACAGAGTAGACCCAGATCAGATGGCTCCTCTGTTTGCTAATAGAATTTGAAATATCTGTGTCTACTTTCTGAAATGGCTACAGTGTTCCACCTTCCATATTCATTATACATGTAACTATTTTGTCCATTAATATTCAGTTGGTATTGAAATTTGACATGAACACAGAACAGGGAAAGGGTTCATGTGGATTTCTCAGGCTACCTCTTGTAGTGGAAGCAAATTCCTAGGTAAACTAGAATCAAATTCTTAAAAACTCCTTATATTTTGGTAAATGTGACTGATCATTGTACTTACAACAGTGCAGAGATCCCCTAGGCTCCTGCAATATAAGTACATATTTATAAGGCTTCTTGAATATTTATCTGTTTTTGTAACATTAAAATGTTGAAGCGTTTTCACTCAGATCAGCAGCCATCTTTAAAATGTATGAACTGATCTGACTATACTGTATATGGACCATTAGTAAAAAGTTACACAGCATCACTCATATACACTTGTGATATCAATAAATATTCCTTATTAGTCTACAACCAACTCAATGTGATGATTGTAAAAATGCTAAGAACAGTTTCCAGTTGGGACAATGGATTGCTTGGCAATACTTGCTTGTTAACCTATTCCTCCATAGGCTATTTTTAGATCCAACTACTTTGAATAAATCTACCGAAAAGGAGCATTAACTAGAGAAAAGGAAAATTTTAGAATTTTGTAGTTTGAAACCTGGTTGTAATAAATAGAGCATTTGCTCCTATAGGAGCAAATGCTGTATTTATCACAATGGTTTCCACAGTTGACTTTTACAGAAGCGTAGAAAGGATTAACCCATTTCTCCATTAATACACCTTTCTACAACTTTGCAAACATAGTAGACCCAGATCAGACGACTCCTATAGAAACCGTCTGATCAGGGTCTGCTCAGTTTGCTTATGATATAATAAAGATGTAATTGTTCAGTTTCTGCCAAATATGCTTGTATCCATGTGCTATCATAACAATTAATCTAATTAATATTCATGATGTCATCACTTCTAACTTCTTACATGAATATGGAGTAAAGGGTTAATCATCATACAGTCATCTTTTCTTACATGAGCATTCATCTGGTAAAGGATTAAATGGGGACTGCTGTGTACAATATCTTTGCAGACTCAGATGCCATGTTCAGTAAACTAGATGGACAGCAGAAGACAAGTTTCCTGGAGCAGACAAAAGCTCAAAGAGAGGAAAGGGCATTGGAAAAGACAAAGGAAAATGCTGCTATCCAAATACAGGTACCATTGCATTGTGTCTAATTTCTATGATAGGAGACGTTTAGACCTTGACAATAAGGGTGATAGAGTTGATAAAGGCTACTAGATTCTGTTCACATGTCCAGGTCTAGTGCGGAATTGTTGTAATGACATTTATTAACTTTTTATTAAACCATTACCTCATATGCTATATTTAGACCCAATCTCTTTGAATAAACCTACCAAAAGGGGGCATTTAACTATAGAAAAGGAACATTAAGAATTGTGTAGTTCTGAAACTATTGTGATAAATAGAGCATTTGCTCCTATGGAGCAAATGCTCTATTTATCACAATGGTTTCTAAAAGTGATTTTTACAGAGGGGTCAAAAGGCGTCAATATGAGGGAATGGGTTAAACCTTTACTCCTTGAATATTCATGTAAAAAATAATGAGATCATGAATAGTTATTAATACTTATATTGGCAAATGGACACAGGAAGTTTTGGTCAAAGTAGAAACTGCAGAATATGATATATTACTTCATAAGCAAACAGAGCATACTCTGATCAGACGACTCCTACAGGAACCATTTGATCTGGGTCTACTCTGATATGGCATATGTTATAAAGTTGTCTCAAGTATGGAAAGAGTTACCGGTAACCCTAAGGCCTTTACCTGTTGAATATTCATGTAAAATAATTTACCACACAGATATTTATTAGCTAATTCTTTTAATATAAACTTTTCAAGGGAATTATTTTCTTTGACAAAAACTGTAGTCTGAGTTTGAGACGTTTAGTGAAAGCGGGGCCAGAACTGTATGTATCATGTATATCATAAGGGCTGTTCCATTTAAATGTATATTTGGGGGCAGGAAGGCACTTTAAAAAACAGCTATGCATGGATGGGTTTCACTGCAAAAATGGTACTAATTGGTTTGTGCATTAGTAAAAAACTTCTATGGGTGGGTGGCAGAATTTGAAAGTGCCTCCCTGCACCCCAATACACATTTAAATGGAAAAGCCCTAAGCAAATAAAACAGACAGGAGCCATCTGATCTGGATCTCCTCTGCAGAGGTGTGAAAATGGGTTTATTTTTAAGGGTAAACACAATTCATTGTATTTGGAAAAGTATACAAGGTGTTAACAGTTGCAGAGAATATTTTTGTTGTAGTCAATTTATCTCATATCTACAGAAATACAAACATTTATATTTCAGGCAGTTTATAGAGGTTACATAGCTAGAAAGCAAATACAAGTTCGAATAAGGTAAGAGCAATAATTATTGTCTTGATTTTATCCTATGCCTCCATATTAAAATTTTAACTCTTTCCCTGTTCAATATTCATGTAAGAAATTATGACATCATGAATATTTCTTTGCTGAATTTTCATAATGTAAAATTTTCAAATCAATGTTTTGCTTTTACAAAAAACTGTAATGTCAGATCTGTATCATGTCATAAGCAAACATATTGACTTGGAGATGTTTTATGCTTATAGCAAGCCATCCACCAAGAGTTCTTATAAACACATAATGATTTTGATATTTTTCTTATCATAAAGAAAAAGTAAACATATACATGTAACCCATTATACCTGATACATATTTATGCCAATTTTTTTATATTACAGTAAAACCTGTCTATAACGACCACTAAATTATGTTAAGTAGTTGGTATTTAGCGCAGGTGGCTGATTAAAGCAAGGTGAAAGTAAAACAGAACGCTCCTATAGGAGCTTTCTGTTTTACTTTCATCTTGCTTTAATCAGCCACCTGCCTTTAACAAAAATACTTGATGTAATTTAGTGGTCATTATAGAGAGGTTTTACTGAAATTATATTAATTATTGTATTAAAGATATAACATATAATAAGAGGTAAACAGTAGAGAATCTGTAAATTCTAAGCAAATAGAGCAGACCCTTGTCAGATGGTTCCTACAGCAGTTGTCTGATCTGGGTCTATTCTGTTTGCAAAGACAAGTAGTTCATGTGCACAACCAATTGATATCAACACTATTTTACATTTTTAGAACAGAGATAGAAGGTCTGCTTAATGCACCAGGGACCCAAGATGGAGAATACATACCTAATTTCAAACCAGGTAAGATCAATGCTCTTTAGCACTTTACTCCATGAATATGCATGTAAGAAATAATGACACCATGAATATTAATTAGATTAATTGTTATAATGGCACATGGACACAAGAATCTTTGGCCTTGGCAGAAACTTTAGAACCATATCTATGTCATATCATAAGCAAACAGAGCAGACCCTGATCAGATGGCTCCTACAGGAGCCATCTGATCTGGGTCTACTCTGTTTGCAAAGACATAGAAAGGCGTATTTATGGAGTAAATAGTTAACTGTTCTCTTGGTAAGCATGACTTGACTGGCATATGCAAACATTTTGGCAGAGGATCCAAGCTGTTTGCCACTCAATCTGAATTTTTAAAAGGCTTGAATGAATAAAAAATTGCAGTATATCTGAGTTTAAGCAGACAGCATTTTTTGAGCAAGAAAAGAGTAACAACTTTACTCCATAAATACACCTTTGCAAACAGAGTAGACCCAGATCAGAAAGCTTTTGTAGGAATTAATATTTAATTATATTTATTATTGTTATTTATTATTAATATATTTATTATTATTTATTTATTATTGATATAATTAATATTCATGAGACAAATATTTCTTACATGAGTATACATTGAGTAAATGGTTAATAGCAAAAGGAAAACTGAGTACCGGTATCATCTTTTATATAAAAATTGCACTACTATGGTCATAGTATGATGTAAACATTTTGAGATACTTGGTCAAACTTTCAGAGAAGAACAAAATGCTATATATAAGTTTAGCATGTATTAACATATAAGATACATGTATAAATTAACATAAATACTTGTATAATGACAAAACAGACATGTGTTGTGAATGAAAAAAATGAAATGAATTGATATCTTATTTGCAAATTAACCATTTGAATGCAGAATGTTTACTAGATAATGTAGGCATTAAAATGAGTTTATTTTTCAGCTGTTGATGTCTTCAAACTACTGCGAGGATTTCTGTTCACCTATTCGCATAGCTCAGATCGTAAGGTATGTTGGGTCAAAGCTTATTACATCCTTTCAAAAGCTGTCAGTTTTTTAAACCTTTTGCAATATCACGTGAAAAGGGAGTTATTGGATTGCAATACACTGTGAATGGAAAATATTACTTCAATTAAACTCTTTGCACTTGAAGGATGAATGGTTTGGATCCAGATGAGAAAATGACCAAATCCACCTCTTTCTAGGATCCGAACTTTTTGACATGTTATATTAGGAGAATTGGAAGGAAACTTGATAAGTTTGCAGGCAACATTTTTGAAGATAGCAATTATTTAGCGTGCAAAGAGTTAATAGAAAGTTAATAAACAGTTAACCCTTTACTCCATAAATACAACTTTTAACACCTTTGCAAACAGAGTAGACCCAGATCAGATGTAGGAGCCATCTAATCTGGGTTGGCTCTATTTGTTTATGGAATTACATAGATTTAATTTTACAGTTTGTGCCATGGTCACAATTTCCAGTTTACATAACCATTATGAAAAAAAAACACATGTTGTCTAACCACTCTTTAGGCCGGTCTGGCAGAGATGATTCAAAAGAGTAGTCACAGCATATGGCTTGGTTGAGAAATAAAAGACCTGTTCTTGAAAAGATGCTTGATTTACACTTCTTATGTATTACTCTGCAGTATGTTTATATTTTTAGCACCTGGAACAAGTGTGCCGGTACCTTCTTGCTACAATGGACTCCGATAACTTAAAAGTAAGCTTTGAAAAGCATTTCCTGTATATATAACTTCCATAATTGGTAATTATAGAAGACATTACGTTCAAATTGTGTATTTTATTTTTCTGTAAGCAAACAAAAAATACTCATTAAAAGATTGTGCCTGAAAATAAGGTCACTATTAGGAGTAACCCTTTACATCTTTGCATACAGAGTAGACCCAGATCAGCCAGCTCTTATCTGATTGGAATCTGCTCTGCTTACTATGAAATGATATAGATATGATTCTACTGTTAATTTCATGGTACATATGATATTAATGTCATAATCAAAATTAAAATTCAAAAAGTCTTTACAGTAAAACCCCTCTAAACCAGAATGTTAATAAAGAAGGTGGCTGCTTAATGCAGGGTGAAAGTCATCCAGAAAGCTTATAGGATCTTTCTGCATGACTTGCAACCTGCATTAAGCTACCACCTGTCTGAAAGACCGGTATTGATACTAATTTTAACGTCTGGTAATAATGAACTATTATTTTATAAATGTCTTAATATATCATTGCTAGAAGTTTATCATTATATGATTTTTTTTCTTTCGTACATTGAAACTGAGTCCTGATATTGGCTGCCAGTTAATTTTCTAATGTTTGTCACCAGGTATCCTATGTGTCTGTGTCATTACTCAAGGACTTTGTGTTGCTATGGATACAGCAGGTGAAGGACGTCCTGTGGAAATGTGTTCAGTGTCTCAAAGAAATAAAGGTAATTTGTTATTCTGGGCCTGAGGTTATTAAACTTTTTAGTCTGAGGTCATTCTCAAAATTTTATCAGTCAGATGCTTGAGGATGATCTCAGACTCGAGCAAAATGTTTTATTACCTTGGGCCAGGTATCAAAGCTTTTAGAGCAAGAACTATTTTACTCCACATTACAATATCAGTCTTTAAATTTTCATAAATGTAGTCCTGTCAGTTCTTTTTTTGATGGTCAAGTGTTTAACCCATTACCTCATAGGCTATTTTTAGATCCAACCTCTTTGAATGAATCTACCAAAAAGGAGCATTAACTAGAGCAAAGGAAAATTTTAGAATTTTGCAGTTTGAAACCATTGTGATAAATAGAGCATTTGCTCCTATAGGAGCAAATGCTCTATTTATCACAATGGTTCCAACAGGTGACTTTTGCAGAGGCATCAAAAGGCGTCAATATATGAAACCATTGTGATAAATAGAGCATTTGCTCCTATAGGAGCAAATGCTCTATTTATCACAATGGTTCCAACAGGTGACTTTTGCAGAGGCATCAAAAGGCGTCAATATAAGGGAATGGGTTAACTATTCATACAAGAAATAATGACATAAACATTAATTGGATTATTTTTCATAATGGCATATGAATACGGGACATTTTGGCTCCGGAGAAGACTTATTTTCTTCTACATTCCGTGTGAATAGAATGCAATTTCTTGAAAATGCACAAACTCAGAAAACACATTCATGTTTGATTACTGTTCATGCCAATCATAACTACCAGCTGTTTTCTGACAACCTTGAAAAAGTACCTCATATACATTAGTTCTGTAATACAGCCATTTAACCTTTTCCCTCATACTAACGCATATTCATGCATTTACAAAAAAAAGTAGACCCAGACCAGACTGCTCCTGTAGGAGCAGTCTGATCAGGGTCTGCTCTGTTTACTAGCAGAATTTGAAAGACCTGTTTCTTTACTTTCTAAAATGTCTGCAGTGTTTCACCTTCCATATTTCATTAAAACTATTCTGTTCATAAATATTCAGTAGGTATTGGAATTTGAAATAAACATAGACTTCTGACTAGGGAAAGGGTCAAAGTTTTCAATTTGTCCTGTCGACGTTCACATTATCTGTTGTACAAATAATTACAATAAGCATTCATCTAATAAGAAAAAAAAGAAGAGAATATCAACAAAGCTGTCAGAAATAATTTATAATATTTCTATCATTTTACGATTCCATATGTCTCACTGTTTTCTCAAAATCAAATTTAAATCAATATTCCTGATTCTGTAAAATCTATATGTTAAAAGTTGCCTATCAATATTATAACTTCCGTAATGTTTCCAAGGTTATGAACTTAGGAATCCCAAAGGTGTTCCAATTGTGTACATGTCTTCTATTTCTATCAGCCGGAAAACCATGGTGAGGTGAAGCTGATGATGATATGTTTACGTATGCTGGTGACCTTCACCCACACAGCTACTTGGAAGATACTCAAAGGAAAAGGTAAACCACATGTTGCAGTCCGTAGATGGTCACATATTAATTGTTCTGTTAATTTCTAATCTTGTCAGCGCTCCGTGGCTTTTAAGTTTGTGGTTGTGATTTAATTGGTCAGTATGTCAGCCAATCAATCAAATCAATGATATAATTCAGTCGGTTAACCCTTTCCCTTATATAAACTCTTTTCATGCCTTTGCAAACAGAGAAGACCCTGATCAGACGGCTCCTGTAGAAGCCGTCTGATCAGGGTCTGCTCTGTTTGCTTATGGAAATTTACAGATTTTAATATTTAGTTTCCACAGTAGTTTGTCTATTTGTTTGTTGCTAATGTCTTGTTAATAAAACTTTTACTAGGAGAGGCATTGACTGCTGGTATGACTCAGCTGTGTAACAACATTATGGGGCATCTGAACAACAAGGGACTGTACCCTGCACTACAGGTAGTTGCAAGAGTTGTCATACTTTCTTTACTAGTGCATGATAAGCTGAAACATTGATGATTTGAACCTTTATTTTAGGTGTGTTATTTTTTAAATACATGTAGATAATAAATGTGTTTATCCCTTTGTTTCATGGGTATACCTTTTAATGCCTTGCAAACAGAGTAGACCCAGATCAGAAAGCTCCTGTAGGAGCCATCTGATCAGGGTGTGTTCTTTCACTTATGAAAGTAAACAGATTTGATTCTACAGTTTCGGCCAAGGTAAAAACTCATGCATGTCATAAAACTTCAGCAAATAAATACTCATATTGTAATTATTTTTAACATATACACTGAACTCTCATTACAACAGAGGTGCTTGTTTCCAGACATTGTGCTGGTATGCCGAGGTTGCCGTTATAACAAGTTTAAATATGAAAAGAACCATTTAGCCAGTTTTAAAATAGTACCAACAGGTGATCGCTTATTGCAGAACACAAGAAGTACAAAAAGCTCCCTTAGGGAGCTTTTTGCACTTCTTGTGTTCTGCATTAAGCAATCACCTGTGCTATTGGCATTTCACCTATCTATTAAGTAGTTGTTTCAAAGAGTTAATGGTAATTTTGTTTCAATGCATATTGCTGGTATAACGAGGGTGCCATTGTAATGAATGCCAGTATAACGAGGGTTCACTGTATATGCATCAAGTGAAGGGTTAAATATTAATTTGATGCTTTGAACCTTTATTTTATGTGCGATATTGGTTTAATAAATAAGTGATTATAATGCATATATAAAAACATAGTTAATTTGTAAAATGATTTGGTATACAGTAATACTAAAGTGACCACCAAGAAGATTTCTAATTCAGGGTATTAATGGCAGGTGGTAGCCTAATGCAGAATTCAATAGGAGCTTTCTGTATGACTTTCTTTCTGCATTAAATAACCACCTGTTTTTCAAGACACCTATATCTAGCCATTCAGAGATCGCTTCAGAGTGGTTCTATTATATTATAGTTTGATAACATGACTTGGCGTCAATATACCTACCTGTAAATAGTGAAGACCCAGATGAGACAGCTCCTGCAGGAGCTGTCTCATCAGACACTATTTACCAGTTGATTGTGCAACCAGTGCACTCTACAGCAGTGATTGCACAGCAAAATACTTTTACACAGTGAACTGTGCAGATACATGTAATTATACAACAGGGCATGGGTAAAGAAGGAGAAATGTGTATTAAAATAAAGCAAGAGAAGGGTTAATACACATAATATATGCACTACCACTAGTGTAAGGAATGATACAAAGTTAGATACACTCCAAGTAGTGCTTTATGTTGCTTTGATACTAACTGATGTCTTTATTTTCAGACACTACTTATAAAGGGATTGGCTCGGACAAAGATAGCATTCACCAAGATATCACTCTCAGCAATTATTACTATTTTAATGAGGTAGAAAACAATTTTATATTTAGTTTGATAGTCATTCAGAATCTTGAAGGTTTAGTTAATAGTTGAATTGGTAGAATTTGTTTCTGTTTTAGAGTGTTCACGGGAATACTTCATTTAACCCTTTACTCCATATATACACCTTTTAACTACTTTGCAGACAGAGAGTAGATCCAGATCAGACAGCTCCTGTATGGTTATAAAGTAATATACAGTTGAACTTCAATATCTCGAACTCGGATAACTCGAACTTCGGGATAACTCGAACTAAAAGTTTGGTCCTTCCAAAATTTACAATACAGAATTGTTCTAAAATGTATCACTACACATATCTAGAAACACATGTGACAGCTTAATGCAGATTGAAAGTAATGCTGAAAGCTCCTTAATGCAGGTCGAAAGTAATGCTGAAAGCTCCTACAGGAGCTTTCAGCATTACTTTCGACCTGCATTAAGCTGTGAACTTGAGATATTGGTCAGATTATAAATCGGATGACTCAAACCTCTGTTATCTCATTTGTATGGTCCCTTGAAGTTCGAGATATCGAAGTTCAACTGTAGATCTGATTCTACAGTGTCTGCCATGGCCAAAAAGTCCTCTCTCAGTTCATATGCCATAATAAATATTACTCTTAATAATATTCATACATAATTATGCATGGAGTAAAGGGTTAAACTGAAACTGTTTGGATTATACAGGGAATAAGCACAATACAGTATATGTGTAGTTTATATATAATATCCTAATGTATAGAAATATGCTTGTGTATTTAATAGATTTATTAAAGGTATGAAGCTGAACAAATTAGTGTTTCCTGAATTTTTTTAATTTTTTTTTAATTTTTGAAGACAGTAGTAGACAGCAGAGCTTAATGTTAATGTTATGTTTAACAAACTTCTTATCATGTTGGCTTAATGTTGTCTATGTTTGATAATGAGCCTCATTAGAACTGATCACCTAAGAGTTATAGCCATGTGAAACAAGATTATGCAAGTTAAATTCTTTCCCACGTAGATGCGACCTGCATATTCAACCAATTTTATAAGATTTCTTGAACAGTATAATACAGGTATGAGGAGATATTTGTGTCTTGTTTGCAGACCGTTGGTGGCAGCTGGCTGCTCTGACAACCTGCTGACTGTGTTTGTAGTGAACATTCTCTCTGTCCCAGCTCTTGTTCACCATGTTGCTGTACTAGCCCCAGATGTAAGTTCTTATATTCAGCTCTGTCATATACGGTATAACCCATTTTAACTCTTTACTCCATAAATACGCCTTTAGGAGATCCAGATCAGATGGTTTCTGTAGGAGCCGTCTGATCTTAGTCTGCTTTGTTTGCTTATGATATAAAATAGATAAGATTCTACAGTTTCTGCCAATGCCAAACATTCCTGTGTCCTATGCTATTATAAGAATTAATCTAAGTTAAGTTTATGATGTCATTACTTTTTGAATGAATATTCATGCAGTAAAGTTTTAAGAGACCACAAATTGAAAAAAATATGAGTCTTAGAATCCAAATGGCTGCTTAAAGCACAAAAATAATGCAGAAAGCTCCTTTTTGTAAGACACTGTGTACTGTAATGCAGACAGTCTTGATCTAGTTGAGACAAGTAATTCAGTATCTTGTGAACACTCAGACTGTTAGACACACTTGTTGTTATTTTTTGAAAGACATCAAAGAAAAATCTACATTGTTAACACTTGCCCTGATGCATATTTATGCAAGAAATAATGACATCATGAATATTTATTAATTGATTTTTTATAATGTCATACAGTATATTGGCGATATTTCGAGCACCATGGGGAATCGACAAAAACCTCGGATTATCGCGATGCTCGAAAGAACCGAGAGCATTTTATGTCATTTCCAAGAGCATTGTTTGACGACGAGAGGAAGCGTATTTCTTCACAATAAACTGTTTTAACATTATCACAAACTTCAATGCATATATAATTCATCGATTCTTTCCTTATATAAGTGATAACAGAAAACACCATTCACATCGGCGACCGAAGTTTCAGTATAATTTGTTTGGGTCCGTTCGACGGACCCTTCACAATAAACTCAAAACTTGTTTCAAACCATTTAGACATATCCCTAGAATAGTCGTAGCGTATAGCGTTACGTCGTCTATTTTGCATATTTTTCCATTTGTCGACATTAATTTAGTTGTTGGTGCTGAGTTGGGTGCACAAACATTTTCGCTTCGTTCCCGTGCTGTTTCGTAGTAGGGAAAATCGGGGCGAGTGACCAAATTAATTAATAACCGGAACACTTGGCTTTTTTCGTCTGACATAGTTATTCTCGTTCATCTCTGGTAGCAAGAGTCTGCATGAACGAGACTGTCTAAAAGTAGCAAAAATATTGAGAATTTCAAAGCACTACACGAAAAACACTGCACTATTACAACATTTAAATCAGAAAGACGTTATATGGCAAACATTCAGCGGTACCGAAAAAGCACTACACGTTTGCGAACGTATGCAAATTATGAGTGTGACTCTTTGTTTATTAAGACTTCAGTCTATTAAATTATCATCATTATTTACACCAAAGTAAAGTCTGCATTCAATGAATGTGTTATTCACACATTTTGAAGATCTAATGCCCCATAGACGGATCTTTCAAAAGGTCACGACAACGTATCGGGAAGGTGTGAATAATTACCTCGGAGGTGGGAAAACACCGTGCTCGAATTAAACAATCAATAAAGGGAACCAGAATGATCCGCGGGACCAGCACACATGCTCGAATTTTCGGATTATCGCTATTCGGATTAATGCAGGTATTTTCAATGAGATTTGATAGAATTTGAGTCGGGACCTCAACATTCCCTCGGAATAAGCGGGTATCTCGGAAAAACGAGAGTCGAAATAACGCCGTTATACTGTATGTACACAGGATTGTATGATATTGATAGAAGCTGTAGAATCCACACTATTAAAATTTCATAGGCAAACAGAGCAGACCCTGAGTCTCCAGAGCTCATATAGGAACTGTCTAATCTGGGTCTTCTCTGTTTGCAAAGGTGTGAAAAGGTGTTTGTATGAAGGCAAAGGTTAATTCATGCAGACATTTTTTGCAAACAATAGAAACTTGGCAACGAAATATTAGAGGGTTAATACACATTTTTTTGGGCAATAACATCTGCAGTTCCCTGAGGCAACAACAGACCCAAGGGACACTGCATATGTTATTGCCAGAGACGAGCATGTGTATTATCGCTATTCTTTATAAATTGTGATTATAGATGTTATATCCATACAATTATTGAAATTTTCTAAATGGACAATTCTAAAGAGTGGTTACAGTAAAGTGCATGTATTTGTTGGAGAAATAAAGGAGCTATTGATAAAAAGTTTAATTCATGCATCTTTATTAATACTTCTGTGAGTTAATTAGTAACTATGGTAGTTAATTTGTTAATACATGCAGTATGATATAGGCAAATCCATGCAAACAGTTTGGTTCCAGATATGCCGAGTAATGCAAGCTGTTATTATTTATTAAGATTCAAACTGTTTGACAGCATGATTTCATCTTTGAAAAGAAGTGAGGAAAAAACTGGTTCGAGTCAAAATTTCAATTTGTTTGGCTTTATAAATTGTGATTGTAGATGCTATATCCATATAGATACATCGTATTGTAACATATTGCAGTGTCTTACTCAAATGATCACCAACAGAATATTCAAGAGATCACTAGATCTGCTTACCAGTGAACAGAGCACACGGATAATCTTCAACACATTAGAAGGAAACTATGCCCTCTGTCTCCTGGGTGAGTACTGCAATAGTTTGGTGGTTGGCTTTACAAGCTACAGTAGAACCGGTCTTAACCCATTACCTCATAGGCTATTTTGAGATACAACCTCTTTGAATAAATCTACCAAAAAGGAGCATAAACTAGAGAAAAGGAAACTTTTAGAATTTTGTAAGTTTGAAATCATTGTGATAAATTGAGTATTATTTTGCTCCTATAGGAGCAAATGCTCTATTTATCACAATGGTTTCACAAAGTGACTTTTACAGAGTGGTCAATATGAGGGAATGGGTTAAGCGGTCATTTATTTATTGAACATATGAGTCTTAAAAAGCAGGTGGTTGCTGAACCCTTTCCTCATATAAACGTGTTTTCACGCATTTGCAAACAGAGTAGACCCAGATCAGACAGCTCCTAGAGGATAAAATAAAATTTGAGAGATCTTTTTCTTTGCTTTCTAAAATGTCTACAATGTTCCACCTTCCATATTTCTTTATAATTATTTTGTTAATGAATATTCAGTAGGTATTGAAATTTGGCCTAAATACACAACAGGGAAAGGGTTAATGTAGGGCAAACGTTATGCAGATGAATCTTGTAGGAGCTTTCTGCATTACTTTTGACTTGTAGTAAGCTACCACCTGCCTTAGAGACCCATAATTCAACATTTTTTTTGGTAGTAGCTTAAGACAGGTTCTACTGTATAGTACATGTAGTTATCTTACACTATCTTATCTTTGATAAGTCTTGCCCTTGAAAGTTGGATACCTAAGGTGTTGCAAAAATCTGGTTGGTTTTCTTTTACTTCATATAGATGCCTTTTCATGCCTTTGTACATAGAGTAGTCCAAGATCACATGGCTCCTGTAAGAGCCATCTAATCTGGGTCTACTCTGTTTATATGAGGGGAAATAGTTCTTGATAAATATTCATGTAAGACTCTGTCTATTATGAATATAAACTACAGTAAAACCTCTCTATAACGGCCACTAAATCGTGTTAATTGGTATATAAGGCAGGTGGCTGCTTAAAGCAAGGTGAAAGTAAAACAGAACGCTCCTATAGGAGCGTTCTGTTTTACTTTCACCTTGCTTTAAGCAGCCACCTGCCTTTAACACAAAATACTTGATGTAATTTAGTGGTCATTATAGAGAGGTTTTACTGTAGTATGATTCTTGTATTAAAAGAATTTAAAACATAAAATAAGGAAATTTCTTCACATGACGAACAAATCAGCTCTGTAACATATTAACCCGTCGCTTGCTGAATTTTAAAATACATTTCTCCTTCTTTACCCATTCCCTGTTGTATAATTACATATATCTTCACTGTGTACAAATATTTCGCTATGAACTCACTGCTGTGGAGTGCACTGGTTGCACAATCAACTTGTAAATAGTGCAGACCTTGATGAGACAGCTCCTGCAGGAGCTGTCTCATCTGGGTCTTCACTATTTACAGGTAGGTATATTGACGTGAATAGCAAGCGAAGGGTTAAAGCAAACAGACTAGACCCCTATATGAACTGTCTGATCTTGTCCTTCTCTGTGTACAAACACATAAAACGACAGAAGTACATGTATCAAGAAAGTTTTTATTTGAATACATTGTATCAGTTAACAATGACCTACCTTGAATTTTATGTTCCCTTCTTTTCATTTGAAAGAAGCACACGTGTGAATATTAGTACTTGATTGTTTATATAAAATGTTCAGTCATAAACCTACTGTTCGTATAAAGTTTGTTTTGTTTTTGTTTTTTTAGCCAACTTAATACATTTGGGCTACTCGGAGCTGGAGGTAAGTAGAAGATACGTTACTATGAAGTATTTTCTATCTTGATAGTATCTGATGATACCAATATTTTAGCTGTTATTCCTTTAACCCTTACAATGTGGGAAACGAGTCACTAATGTCCTTTGCAAACAGTGTAGACCCAGATGAGAGGGCTCCTAGAGGAGCCCTCTCATCAGGGTCTGCACTGTTTGTCTTGTTACCGGTAAATTTTTCTTTAGGAAAATCTCTAAATGTTCACCATAAGCTTGACCTTTTCAATTTTGGAATAGACCATTTGAAAGTTCAGCATTGTAAGTGTTAAATTTCCTTACGACTAACTACATATGAATTCAAATAAGAATAATTTTCAGTTTTGGTTAGCCAGACCTTTCTTTAACTCTTTGTATGCTTAGTAAATGCCATCTGCAAAATGTGTCCTTTGCAACGAATTCATCAAGTGGACTTTCTCTAATGTTTTTCAAAAACCGTGGTGATAGTCAAACAGTTTGGATCCAGATGAGAAGTAGAGTTACATAGAATTTCGACTGGATTAAAATGCACTCAAAGGTAATCAAAAACTTGCTTCTAGCACACAGATATTTAATCCTTTCTGGTTCTACGTTTATTCCAAATTTCAGAACCTACTGAATATTCATGGAAAAAAATAGTTATAATGAAAAGTTGAAGGTGGTACATTGTAGTCATTTTAGATATTAAAGAAACAGACGTATCAAATTCCATTAGCAAACAGAGTACACCCAGATCAGACAGCTCCAATCAAAACCAGCAAAAACATTTTGTCTATTTACAGGGCCTTGTGGAGAATACAACCAGCTTCATGGTAAGAGAATATTATGATCTCCAAACAATAAAGTGGCAGCATATTTTATATTCCCACATCACAGTTGATTTAAATGACAGTTGTCACAGAGAGTGGCAACTATTATTATTTTTCTTTAACCCTTTCCCTGTTGTGTATTTAGGCCAAATTTCAACACCTACTGAATATTCATTAACAAAATAGTTATAAAGAAATATGGAAGGCGGAACATTGTAAACATTTTAGAAAGTAAAGAAACAGATCTATCAAATTTTATTAGCAAACAGAGCAGACCCTGACCAGACGGCTCCTTCTGATCTGGGTCTACTCTGTTTGCAAATGCATGAAAACCTGTACTGTTTGTAAATGCATGGAATAAAAGTTTCCTTAGTTGTGTAAGTGTTGTAAAATTTCTACTTTATTTGCCCAAATGAAGGTTATTGTCATAGTCTTTGTGTTGCTAGTCCCAATAAACCTTAATATGAATGAATTGATATCAGGCTCTAATGAAATGATTATTAACCCTTTCTTTCATATGAATGCCTTTTCATGCATTTGCAAACAGAGTAGACATAGATCAGACAGCTCATATAGGTCAGGGTCTACTATGTTTGCTTTTTACGTGATATAGAACTGATTCTGGGTTTTTTTTTGTCAAAGCAAAACATTCCCTTGAAAAGTTTACATTATAAAAAATCAGCTAATAAATAATCATAGTGTCATTATTGATTTCATGATTATTGAACAGAGAAAGGGTTAAATGAACAACAAATGTAAGTTTTGTTTCTGACAGACTGTGACTATCCGGCTGCTGGAGAACTGTCAGAAGTATGTACTGACCAAGCGCTCTAACCTTACTCACTGGCACCCGGTCCTGGGCTGGTTCTCACAGAAAACAGACCAAGGGTAAGAAGTGTCGTCATGTGTTCTCATATTACCCATAATTACATCAGAGGTCCAGATAAGATGCGTAAATTTAAACATTTTCAAGAACAAATCCCTTTATCTACAACTCTATACTACTCTCTGTTTTTATTGGTTCACATATGTATATTTATATTTCTGGTAGAAAAGTGGTTGTCTTTGCAAACAGTTTAGAGTAAAAAGAGACTGAGTATCTCAACTCTCATCTGAATCCCACCTGTTTGACATTCTAATTGTATATTTGTAGAGAAATTAATTTACCTTGTATTTTGAAAATGAAATAACATGCAGACAAAACTAATAAAATGAAAAGTGTGCAGGCAGATCTTCCCAGTATGCTAAAAACATGAAAACATGGTGTTTTCAATCACTTTTCTTTCCACAGATTGTGTTTCACTGCTACACTAAATACCATATACTATTCAGCTTGATCACAGGCTATAGAAATTCTTGATTTTATGAAATTGGGACGAAAAGTGTTGTAAACACTGCTATACAGGGTCCGTGCTTATAAAGCTTTTAGTTGAATCTGAGATAGTTCTCAAGCTTTTGATTGGTCAGATTTGAGCCTTTGGCTCAAATCTGACCAATCAAAAGCGTGAGAACTCAAATCTGACCAATCAAAAGCCTGAGAACGAAACTCAGACTCAACTAAAAGCTTTATAAGCATGGACCCAGAAATCATAATGTCTTTCATTGTCGTTTCCATTCCAGCTTACATGAGGCTATGCCATTTGTTGTGAAGCAGCTGCAGATACTGTGGAGCAATAAGATGGTGAAGATTTTGTTCCTGGAGCTCATCGAGTATGTAGAGTATGCCAAAGACCAGGATCACCAGAGAGCTAACTCAAACAAAGGTACACAACTCTGCAATCAGTTTAGGTTTATTCCTTCAAATGCAATATTAGATTTTCTGGCATAGGTTTGCATTGACAGAGTTATAGAACATGAATTTATTCATCGTTTTTATGTATACAGTCGAGACTGTCATATGTGACCTTTTTCATGACAGGGAGTCTCTTAATACAGACCTAGGATATAATACATGATGTATACCGAAACTTCATGTACATGTAAGAGATCTACATAAGGGAAAAATAAAACTGTGTACTAATCCAGTCTAATACAATATAATTATGTATCTATTATTTAATACATATATACAACATTTATTATCACAAATAAACGCTAATTTAAAAGTTTAATAAATTAATAAAACATCCACTTACCTAAGAGGTTAAAATATGGCCTAGGTGTGCCTTCTGGCCATAATGGCACACCTGGTGCCATAATAGCCCGAGGGCTTTAGCCCGAGGGCTATTGTGACACCAGGTGTGCCATTATGGCCAGAAGGCACACACAGGCCATATTTTGACCTTTTTATTGAATACCTTAAACATTTTACTAGATAGATCTATATGCCACCTATTCATTTCAACACAATCTACAGTAGATGTAACATCCCAACAAACCACAGACATAGATCTAGAGATCTATAATTTTGCAAAAATAAGGAAGGAATAGTCATACTTTCATGGGGATTCGAATCCCCGTCGAAAAATATGTAGTCCGACGTAATAACCACTAACACTAATGAACTTTACTTTTGACTACACTGTTTTAACTTATAAATAAGTTTGTTTGAGAACTTCCGATGGATGACGTGAAATTATGACGTCACAACTGTCATTTTTGAATAACATAAACAAAGTTAGGTACAAATGTAGTACCGATCGATACAAATAAAGAAATTGATTTTTATATAATTTTACGATTGTATAAACTTTACAGATTTCCAGATCTAGAATACGATTTGACAACGACGTCAAACCCCTTTCTCCGGCCATGTTTGAATAGATCTAGAGCTAGAGCTATGTTGCTAACGTCAACGCATTGCACGTGAAAAAGATCGTGGGCCGATTATGGATAATCGGCCCGCCGGGACATTATGGCTTTGGTCACATGACTCCGTAATGACAGTTTTCTACGGCTATTTTGTTACTATTTATAGTAACGGTATTCAATAATGAACATTAGTGCATGTACGATACAATGTACAAATATAATACACATATAAGTGCATGCACTAAATTAAACACTTAATGATATAAATATAAACTAGGTGCAGATTACCAAGCATACTTTCGAGTAATGTTGATAGAGACATGTATTATGCACATACTGATTGATATTTATAAAGACCGTTCTGAACTAAAGAGCCCGTAATAATCGCAAACCAGATCGAATTAGTTGCCTTGTTTGTCGTTCTTTAACAGTTTTGTCGCTCGAAATCTCCTTCTGCGAATCTTGTATACGACGTACGTAGCCATGTTTGACACGACTGGTTTCCCGAATATTCTGCTTGCGTACATGTATCTGTAGAGCGGAAGTCGGGAACCAGCTAGTTCACGCGTGATTACAATCCCGGGTTTTCCCTAATTAATATGGTGTGAAAAACCGACGCGCTATGTAAACAAACAAAAGAAACTGATAATTGAATGTCGTTTAATACAGACCGAAGCCTATGTTTGGTTCACAAAATCAGGGTCGCTTGTCACGTAAGACAGGGAGTCGCTTAATTTAGACCAAAATTATAGGAAAATACGTTGGGCGGGATGAAACACGGTCGCATATGAGAGGGAGTCGCTGAATCCAGGGGGTTGCTAAGGCAGTCTCAACTGTATTCATCTAGTCCATGTTGCAAGTCAGAAACTGTGAAAAGAGATGGACAATTTTTTCTGCAAAGACTTATTTTGACTTAGAAATATTTGAATCTGACACAATTCATAGGTAGTCATCTACTTAAGCAGGATAAAACTTGGGGATCACTTATCTGTTGGTCTGATAACCCAACTGTCTGTACTTACAAATGGATACCTAAGTGGCTTAAGAAATACAAGTTCTTTTGAGCTCCTCTTTTATGTGGTTAAAACTTTTCTGTTATTATCATACTCCCAGCAGGGGGTATACTGGAATCATCCTGTCAGGTGGGTGGTTGGTCAGACCATCCGCATGTGAACATGGGTAATTAGTGTCGCAAACTCCTCTTTCAGTTTTAAAGTTATTGAATTTATATTTAGTATATATGATAACCACGAAAAGTAGATATGCAAGAGACATTTTTCATGTGTTTACCGCTGGGCATTGCAGAATTATCTCTCCTTGAACTTTGTGTATTTTTTATCATTTTTGCATGAAACATGGGGAATTTGTGTCGCAAACTCCTCCTTCAATTTGAAAGTTATTCAGTTTATATTTGGTATACATGAAATAACCACTAATAGTAGAGGTACAAAACACAATTTTGATATGTTTAGCACTGGGCATTTCAGAATTATCTTCCCCTGAACTTTGAGTATTTGTTATTAATGATTTGTATGACAACAGTGCAGACGCTGGTCAAAGAACTCCCTCAGGAGTCCTTTGATGTGAGTATACACTATTTGCATCAGTCTTATATACTTTGTTTCCACAGATAAATTGTTAAGTAAGGGGGTTAAGAATTGTGATTCATTTTTTTCTGCAATGTTATTGACAGGTTTATTTAAGAAAGCTTTGGATAAAGCCTCATCCAAAGACAAGTCATCTAAGATCAAGATAGAGAGTTCTATAGCCAACTCCACTTGTTTGCCATGTGCCTTGTACCAGATTGCCATGAAAACCCTCTCGCAGCTCAGGATGGATATCGTCAGCGGTAAGTTGTAAGAGTGGGTAGAGGTAATTGAAGAATATGATAGTCTCAAAGTTTAACCCTTAACCTGATTCATTCAAGACTCCACCCATTATAAATATTGTATTAAAAATAGAAAAAGGGGAATGTTTTGCTATGACTTTAGAATGTATTGTCAGTGAAGTAGAGAATCTTATTTTATCTTATTATCAAACAGACTGGGGCTGTCTTACACAGGGTCTACACTGTTTGCAATGACAGTGTAAGTGTGTCTAGGGTTGAAAGGGTAAATCTAGATCTAAACTTTTTTTTGCAATAGTTATCACAATTTCACATATGAAGTTAGTTCCAATAGTTGTTCACTAGACTCACAGAGATATTTTTTCTTCTTTAGGTCTTGCTTACAATGAGATCCTGCTGCCAATCTTGTGGCGTTTCCTGTGTGACATGGGACCAAACTGTGGACTGCGGGTGTTCCTGGACCTTCTGTCTGTCACCCCTAACTGTACCATTCATCCCGTCTTCAGCCTGCTTACCCTCTTCTGTGATTGTGCAAGCAATCTTATCAAGTATTACACTTTTTTGAAGTATTTCTGGGTCCATGCTTATAAAATGTTTAGTTGAGTCTGAGTTCGTTCTCAAGTTTTTGATTGGTCAGATTTGAGCCTTTGGCTCAAATCTGACCAATCATAAGCTTGAGAACTCAAATCTGACCAATCAAAAGCTTGAGAACAAAACTCAGACTCAACTAAAAGCTTTATAAGCATGGACCCAGGTCTGTGTTGTCATTGTCGTCGTCCTGAAACTTTAACCTTGGCTATTACTTCTTTACTATTCATGCTTTATTATTCATGCAAGTCTTATGAAACTTGACACACTTGTTCACCGTCACATGTGCTACAATCTGACTAAGAGCCATAACTCTGTAAGGCTATTTTTACAAAGCTATGCTCCTTTATGGACTTAGGAAATAAAAATTTAAGATGTTTTTCATTTATTACCATAAACAATCATATTTCGTATGTGAATCCCTTGTTGTAAGGCCTTTTAGTCAATAATACGCTAGGTCTCAAAATTTTGACCTAATTTTTAAAACTTTAACAAAAAACTTCAACATTTGGTATTGTTTTTAAAAACTGTTCAAGCAAATCTTATGAAAATTCATACACTTATTCATCTTCACAAAGACTACAATCTGACTAAGGACCATAAGTCTGTGAGACCTTTTTACAAAATGATGCCCCTTCATGGACTTAAGAAATAAATATACAGTAAAACCCCTCTAAACCGGACGTTAAATTTGGTATAAATATTGGTCTTGGAGACAGGTGGCAGCTTAATGCAGAGTGAAAGTCATGCAGAAAGCTCCTCTAGGAGCTTTCTGCGTGACTTTCACACTGCATTAAGCAGCCACCTGCCTAAAGGTATCTAAATTCTTCTCTACTAGAATTCCGGTTTAGAGAGGTTTTACTGTATAAGATGTCTCACAAGACAAGCGTTAGCACCCGCATGCGGTGCTCTTTTTATAATGGCACATTGACACAGGAAGTTTTTGCCATGGCAGAAACTGTAGAATCATATCCATATTATATCATAAGCAAACAGAGCAGACCCTGATCAGACGGCTCCTATAGGACGTTGAAAGGTACATCTGTGGAGTAAATAGTAAGTTTCATGACATTAAACAATATTTTATGACTTTGTTTACCAACATACAACATACAGATGATGACAGACATATTTTGTTATGAAAAATGTCTGGTACTTCATTGAACAGTCTGTCCTGAATGAAAACTGTTTGCTGCTGTGTTTCTGTTTCTTGAAAATAAATGGAAGAGAATTTAAGGGGAAAATATATCATGTATTTTTTTGTTTTGAAAAGTAAAGTAGATGTAAGGACATACAGATATATTTCAGCACCATGCTGCTACTGTTTGAATCCTATTTTCAGTACTCTTGACAGTGTGGAAATGTTTGAACAACAGAAGGTGTTCAAAGTACAGGACTATGTTAGAATGAGTGAATTCCTAAACATGTTTGTGTTCAAAATCTTGTGGAATGGGTATATGGGTATGTAAAGTTTTGCAGCATTTCTATGTACTGTGATATAGTAACCAAACTAATTAACTATTGGTCGTTTACTACATGTGATAGCTCAATCTTTTACTTCATTAATGTTAATGTGAGAAATAATAATATAATGGGCATTAATGACTTCAAGTTTTATAATGGCATATGAACACAGAAAGTTTTGCCCATTGAATCAATTGTAGAATCAAATCTTCATAATTTGTAAGCAACCAGAGCAGATGCTGATCAAACGGCTCTGACAGGATATGGATAATATTTAGCTGAATTTATATAATGACACATGAACCAGGGATTTTTTACTTCATGGCAGAAACTGTAGAATCAGATCTTTATTAATCAGAAGGCAAACAGAGCTGACCCAGACCAGACAGTCCATGCAGGAGCTGTCTGACCAGACAGCCCATGCAGGAGCAGTCTGATCAGAATCTACTCTGTTTGCAAATGCATAAATATGTATCTTTATCAGAGGTCAAGATAAGATGCATAAATTAAAACATTTGCAAGAATAACTTCATTATTTCTTTGGGTCGATTCTAAAGAGGAGTCACAACATATAGGGTTTGGTGAAGAAATGACGATTTTGATACTTTAACCCTTTCCTCCATAAATACGCCTTTCTATGCCTCTGTAAAAATCACCTATTGAAACCATTGTGATAAATAGAGCATTTGCTCCAATAGGAGCAAATGCTCTATTTATCACAATGGTTTCAAACTACAAAATTCTAAAATTGTCCTTTTCTCTAGTTAATGCTCCTTTTCGGTACATTAATTCAAAGAGGTTTGATCTAAAAATAGCCTATGAGGGAATGGGTTAATGTGCACATTTATCTTTTGTTCTGATCTTTATCAAGTAAGGTGTTAATGCTAGACTACAGGATACAGATTATATGTATGTAAATCAAAATCTTATCACGATTTGAATTGTTTTATACAACAGTAATAAGTGTAACCCTTTACTTCATGAATATTCGTGTAAGAAATAATGACATCATGAATATTAATTACTTCAACATTCATAATGGCATATAAACACAGAATGTTTTGCACATGGAATAAATTATAGAATCAAATCTACCGTAAGCAACCAGAGCAGAGGCTCATCAGACAGCTCTAACAGGAGTTTGATCTGGGTCTACCAAGTTTGCAAATTTGCTAAAAAGTGTATCTGTGAAGTAAAGGGTTAATGAGATAATTAGTTTCAACTGACATGGGGAGAAAAATGCAGCTTAAAAAGCAGTCTTTGCAGAGGACAATTTATCCAACAAGCAAACTTTACTCAGATGTTAATTGCTATTTCCAGACCTGGCTACTGCTATCACCAATGATGTGTTCTGGGCCACCAGGGCCCTGTTGATGATTCTGTATGAAAGTGACAGCAGAAGGCACTATGCTCCTGCAAACCACTGGCTGATAAGGTGAGAAGTTTTTCATAATAGCATTTTATCTATTGTTACTGTATGACACAGTCTCTCTCTTACTACCAATTCATTTGTAGCTTGTCTAAATCTGGCATCCGTGTTGTCATCCAGAAACTTCTTTTTGCAAAATAATGCTCCTTTATGGACTTTGGAAATCCACATTTAACATGTTTGTCATTTTGAAACCATGACCAGCAGGGCTCTCATATTTCGTATGTGTATTCCTTTACATTCCTTTTGTAGGCCTTTACATTAATGGTACGTTTTTTGACTTGTGACCTTGACCTTTGAACTTTGACCTAATTTTTCAAACTCTAATAAAAAAAATTAAGATTGCCTATTGTTTTAAAACTATTCAAGCTAATCTTATCACAAGAGCTACAATCTGACCAAAGACCGTAACTCTGTAAGGCTTTTTTACAAAAATTATATCCCTTTATGGTCTTAGGAAAGAAAAGCTTAAAATGTCTCAATAGAATTGGTGAACATTAACAAATGCAGCTAGGTCTGCATTTGTCCTAAATTAAGATATAATGTACAATGGACATCTCAACAACAACCAAAAAGAAGATCTACATAATTTCATAAGGAAACTAAGCATACCCGATTAGACAACTCCACCAGGAGCCGTCTGGTCTGGGTCCACTCTGTTTGCAAAGACTTAAAAAAGCATTTATATGAGTGAAAGGGTTAAGATATTGTTTTTATTGCAGGGACATAAAACCCAGTCTGTTTATGATGGACCTTGATAAGGGGAGAAAGCTACCACAGTTTATACTACAGAACTTTCCACATATTATACCATTCCCTGAAGTAAGCTTAATAGTTGATTTTCTTTTAGTGGATTTTTGCGTGAAGAGGAAAATGTAGCTGTTATTGATATACAGCCCTGTTCATTATTTACCTAGTTTGGATTTCATTTATCATATCAATCCGTCAATCCAGTTATATTCAAAATACACTGTCAAGTTTTGATTCAGGGTCTACATTAATCAACTAATTTATTAGTGTGTCTACTTGTTATAAGGAATATTTTTAGCAGAATATATATTGTTGATCAAGTTTTGTTTTATAGCATATATACTGTTTGTCAAGATTTTATCAGGGTCTGTTCTACAATGTCAGGCTTTGATCAGGTCCTGCAGTCAAGAATATTTTATTTTTTTAACTATAGACATATTTAAACGGCAACTATAGCTTGAACAATTTGACCTGGACGCTCACCTTTATGCAGAATACATAATGAGAGAGATGATGCTGTATAAATAAAACTTCGCCGGTAAATCGTGAAGTCTATTCTTGCTGAAATTAACCCGTGCACATGTAAACCATACAATCACGAGTGCATCCATGCATAGTTGCTTCCCAGGACGTTGCCGAGGATAAACCCGTGCAATGTTACGAATTTTTATTTATGCAAATTAAGTAGGTGAGGGTCCAGGTCAAATTGTTCGAGCTATACTCAGATAAATACTATCATTATGCATGAATCTGTTTACTATAGTTATACTAGCCATCATCAATTGTTTTATTGGAGGATGTTGCTGACCACGAACATTGTGTGACTCGAACTCGGAAAATCTTAAGAACTTCTGATCAGGTTCATTAGAATTTGCTCTAAATAATAGCTAATTTTGAAATAATTGCTAGGATCTAAATTATGTTAAGTACTTTTTTGTTTGTACATGTATTTAAATTACAAAAACATGTGTATCACCTCCAGATCTTGTTTAATTTATTGTGGAAATTGTTTTGTTGGGGCATATCAGAATCGGCAAAACTCATAGATTTCAAACAAGTATTTTTCATGAAAAGATAAGCCAACAAGTTCTTGAGACTAACTGACAGGAAATGAATTGTGTAGAGGGATTTTATAACCCTTCTGATGCCCTAATCCTATAAAAAATGTGAGAATTCTCTGCTGTGTTAAAACAACAAAGATGGCTGTCATAAGTGAAATGTCACATTTGATGTCGCTTGATTTATTGGGGTTTAAATCTCATTGGCCAAATAACAACATTCTGCTGCACTCACCATTTGCCTGCACTAAGCATATAGAGGCTTCGATCTCCCTCTCAAATGGGAAAAGTCTGGACTTTTCTGATGATGTATTTCCTGTACTGGTAGTTGCAAACAGTATAGACTCAGATCAGATGGCTCATAGAGAAGCCCTCTCATCAGTCTGCACTATTTGTCATCCAAACTCCTCAGGCAAATTAGACCCTTTCATACTGAATGGACTATTTCATTAACCTTTTACTCTATAGATAGTTCTTTTTATTAAAAACACCTTTCTATGCATTTGCAAACAGAGTAGACCCAGGTCAGATGGCTCCTGTAGGAGCCATCTGATCAGGGTCTGCTCTGTTTGCTAATGAAATAATCAAGATATTACTATTATATCATTTAAAATATTAATGTTATATTCAAGATGTATATAATTATACAATTGAACCCCTCTCAATCAGACATTAAATTCAGTAGAAATATCGGTCTTGGAGGCAGCTGACAGCTTAATGCAGGATGAAAGTCCTGTAGGAGCTTTCTGCATGACTTTTACCCTGCATTAAGCATCCACCTGCCTAAAAGTATCAAAATTCTACTCTACTAGAATTCCAGGGTTTTACTGTACTCTTTTCAATTCATTAGTCAAATAAATATTGTGACGTGAAACTGAAGCACAGGAATCATATCTCCTTGTTGTTGTAGATATGATTATGTAAATATGTAAATGTTTTAATGCAATAGATTATTTGATTGATTGATTAATGAAATAACTTATACATGTTTCTGTGTGTGTTGCAGAGAGTAAAGATATTCCGTAAGAATGTGCTGAAGGAGCGAGAAGTGCTGGGACTGACAGAGTCAGTCAGTGCAACGCCCCAGTCCACCCTCATCACTGTACACAGGAGCAGGATTGTAGAGGTGAGATGGACAGAGATTATCAGTAGTCAGCTATAAACCCTTTATACCATACATACGCCTTTTCACGCCAGTGCTATAATGTCAATCTGATTTAAGCATTTACTTGTTGCATATTCATGATAGAAGTAATGACACCAGCAATATTCTTTAGCTGCCTTTTTTATAATCGCATATGTACAGAGAAATGTTTGGTATTGGTAGAAAATGTAGAATCAGATTAATATTATTTCGTAAGCAAACAGAGCAGACCCTGATCAGACGGCTCCTACAGGAGCCGTCTGATCTGGGTCTACTCTGTTTGCAAAGTCATGAAAATTCATTTATATGAAGGGTTAAAGATATCAAGATGGTGCAAAATTGACTTATTCAGCTTTACATACTCATATAGAGGGCGTCCAAATACCTAAATTAAGTACAGTAAAACCCCTCTAAACCAGAATTTTAGTAGAGAAGAATTTTGATACTTTTAGGAATGTTGCTGCTTTATGCAGGTTTAAAGTCATGCAGAAAGCTCCTAGAGGAGCTTTCTGCATGACTTTCACTCTGCATTAAGCTGCGACCTGGCTCCAAAGCGGCGAATATTTTTATTTAACTGAACGTCCAGTTTAGAGGTGTTTTACTGTACATCTTCTCTTGTAGGATGGTTATAGACAGCTAGCTCAGCTTCCGGCACGGGCCATCAAGGGTTTAATTCGGGTGAGGTTCATCAATGAACAGGGTCTTGATGAAGCAGGTATAGACCAGGATGGCGTGTTCAAGGAATTTCTTGAAGAAACTATAGCAAAAGTATTTGATCCATCGTTAAACCTTTTTAAGGTAAGTTTAATACAAGTCAAATCCTTCCATGTATTGGTTTCATTTTTCAAAAAGATAGTGAAGTAAGGTGAACTTTCTTGAAATATAGCATTGCATTTATTTCTTATGGTTGTAATGGTTATTGAGCGATAAGTTTACAACAATGTCAATTGGAAAGTTGAGTATAGTTCACAATCTTATGAAAGAAAAGAATACTGTGATAAAAGGAAAACAGAGTAGAGTGAAAGGGAAGAAAATTGAATTGAAATTCACATGTAGTTTTTTTTTCACTTCATCCAGTTGGAGCTGTCTGATTATGATAATGGTTTGCTCTGTTTGCTTATGAAGTAATATAGATCTGGTTCTGCTGTGTCTGCCATGGTCAAAACTGCCTGTGTTCACATGCCATTGTAAGAACTCAACAAATGAATATTCATGATTTAATTATATCTTGCATGTATATTCATGGAGTAAGGGGTTTCAGTGCCTATCATGCCAAATTCATTATTGTACGTTTGGTTTCAGGTAACCAGTGAGCAGAAATTGTTTCCCTCCTCCACATCATATATCCAGGAAAACCACCTACATCTATTTGAGTTTGTGGGCAAAATGTTGGCAAAGGCAGTTTATGAGGTAACTTCTAGTTTTAAAAATAATTCATTATAAAAGGTTAATATTAATTACCAGAATTATTGTAAAATAAATTCATAGGCAATATCATTTTATACTAAGTTTTAGATGTTTTTTTCTCTTGCTGATTTAAATATACAAACGCTTAAGCTCCAGCAGAAAACCATCGACAAATTTATATCTCAATATTTGCGAATAATGAGTTGTTTGACTGTGGCTTAAGATAATTCAATGCCTTAACCCTTTCCCTCATATAAATGCTTTTTCACACATTTGCAAACAGAGAAGACCCAGATCAGATGGCTCCTGTAGGAGCCATCTGATCAGGATCTGCTCTGTTTGCTTATGAAATTAAAATAATCTGATTCTACAGTTTCTGCCAGAGCCAAAATGTCCTGTGTTCATATGCCATTATAAAAAATAAATAATCAAATTAATATTCATGACGTCATTATTTCTTGCATGAATGTTGAACAGAGAAAGGGTCAGTTATAAGTTAAACCTGTCTTTACCTGGTAGATACACATTTTTATGCATTTGCAAATAGAATAATCTGATAAGGGTGTGCTCTGTTTGCTTTATATAAAATAGTATGGAGTTGATTATACAGTTCTATTGCCAAAAATGTCATATAGTACCAAGTACTTATACTTATTATGCTGCTTATTACGATTGAAAACAATTTTTTATAAAAACCTGCATTATTATGAACAGGAAAATAATCAGACTACCTCAGTTTCAGTTGACCTTCTTGTCACCTGTCTGTCAATTAATATGAGCATCTCATCCATAACAGCTCTTTTTACACTTTAGTTGTATAATACGTCTACAGTCAAGTAATGTAGGTTTTCTTTTGAAAACTTGTTCTTTCATTCTAATTCTTTTCTGTGATTGTTTTGTTTCAGGGTATCATCGTGGAAGTTCCCTTTGCTCCATTTTTCCTGACACAGATTCTTGGTCATGGATCAAATTCCACCTACAGCTCCCTAGATGAATTACCTTCTCTAGACCCTGACCTGGCAAAGAATCTTACCTATATAAAGGTAGGGAGAGTTGTTACTCTTCACAGAGACATAGATAAATACAGTGAACCCTCATTACAATGGAGGTGTTTGTTTCCAGACATTTTGCTGGTATAACAAGGTTGCCGTTATAACGAGTTTAAATATGAAAGGAATCATATGGCCAATTTTAAACTAGTACCAACAGGTGAACGCTTAATGCAGAAAACAAGAGCTTTTTGCACTTCTTGTGTTCTGCATTAAGCGATCACCTGTCTTATTGGCATTGCACCTACTGGTATTCATTCAGTGGTTGTTTCAGAGACTTAACAGTAATTTTGTTTCAATGCATACTGCCGGTATAACGAGGGTTCACCGTATGTGTATTCAAATATTAGATATGTAACCATTCTTTAGAATTGTCTAAAAGACATGATTTATTGAATTGACATGTCATGTTTTCATGTGAAAAATCATTTTGGACCTTGCTGAATTTAAAACAAATACTCATACAGAGCAATTTTGAAAAGACTACAGTAAAACCTCTCTATAACGACCACTTAATTTCATCAAGTATTTTGTGTAAAAGGCAGGAGGCTGCTTAGAGCAAGGTGAAAGTAAAACAGAGTGCTCCTATAGGACGGTTCTGTTTTACTTTCACCTTGCTTTAAACAGCCACCTGCCCTAAATACCATCTAATTAACACAATTTAGTGGCCGTTATAGAGAGGTTTTACTGTACTTATTTATATCAAAAACAAGGTATACCGGTACTTCTTTGATTTGAATTGATGAAACATTGAGGTGTCTGAAGTTGACATATACATGTAGTCCAAAACACAACATATGCAAAAAAAATATTAAAATCAGTCTATTGGTTAGAGAGTTTGAAAGAAGAAAATGGACTTCATAGGGCTACTGTTAGACACTCAGTAGTGCTATTTGTATTGTTACATAGATTTTGGGGAAAATGTTTGCAAAGTAAATCAAATGATAGGTTTTGTCACCTGATTTAGGATTTCACTAAGGGATGGCTTCTCTTTCATCTGTCCATTGAGATGTCTGTAATGCTCTTTAGTCAGGCTTTGATTATCACACTTCTACAGATAGGTAGCACATGTGTTTCTTCAATCACTTGTTTATAGGTTGCAATTGCTGAGAATGTTTAACCCTTTCCCTCATATAAATGTCTTCTGAAATATTCACACAGAAGCCCTAGATCAGATGGCTCCTGTAGGAGCCGTCTAATTTAGGCTCTGCTCTGTTTGCTTATGAGATTGTAATAGATCTGACTATGCAGTTTCTACCAGTACTAAAAACTTCTGTGTACATGTGCCATTATAAAAAATCGGCTAATAAATATCCATGACGTCATTAGTTCTGACATGAATATTAATCCATTACCTCATAGGCTATTTTTAGATCCAATTTCTTTGAATAAATCTACCGAAAAGGAGCATTAGCTAGAGAAAAGGAAAATTTTAGAATTTTGTGGTATGAAACCATTGTGATAAATAGAGCATTTGCTCCTATAGGAGCAAATGCTCTATTTATCACAATGGTTTCACATTTATTGACTTTTACAGAGTCGTCAAAAGTCGTCACTATGAGGGAATGGGTTAACAGTGAAAGGGTTAAAGTAAAAGATGGACTGAACTATTTTATTTTTATAGCATTATGACGGGGATGTAGACGACTTGGAACTTTCCTTCTGTTACGATGAGGACATCATGGGAAGATTAGAAACCCATGAATTAGTGCCAGGAGGCAAGGCAATAGCAGTTACCCATGAAAACAGGTGAGCATCATTGACTAAAACATGCTTCATATATCAATTAGAAACTAAATGCATTGTGCTGTACAAAACAGTCATTTGTGTTACCTTTTTGGATTGCATTTTTTGTAATTCAAATTTTTTCTGAATTTTACAGCCATTATAATGATGTTCATCATCATCATCATCATCATCATCCTATGATTAATTGTCATTAATAAAGTTCTTATTCCAATGGTTAGAAGGGTCGACTGGTTTCAGATCAATAACTCAATGATCTTTTCCCTTGCAAAACCGTTATTAATTTTGAGGGCATTATATCAAGGTCATTTTCCAAGGTTAAAGTTTAAAGTTATAGACAGGCATGGTAGAGTCCGTTCAGTAATTCAAATGGATAATCTAGACTAGGAGGATTCTTGGGTTCTTTGATTAACCCTTTTCTTCCTCCATAAATACACCTTTCTAAGCTTTTGCAAACAGTAGATCCAGATCAGACAGCTCCTGTAGGAGTTGTCTGATCAGGGTCTACTCTGTTTGCTTATGATATAATATAGATATGATTCTACAATTTCTGCTGTAACCAAAACTTCCTCTGTTTATATGTGTATGTGATTATAAAAATTAAATTAATTCATATTCATGATGTCATTATTTCTTACATGAATATTCATGGAGTAAAGGGTTAACTTTCCTGGGAACAAGTGCATTTAGAAAGGGTCAGATCTTCTGTACATACAATTCTTAGTTCATACTTTTTCTTCAGGATCCGCTATGTCCATCTCATGGCTCATTTCCGTATGTACAGACAGATTAAGGATCAGACCATAGCATTTATAAGAGGCTTCAAGTCTGTAGTGAACGATGACTGGCTTGGTATGTTCTCATCTCCAGAACTTCAGAAACTTATATCCGGGGACAATGCTGATATTGACATCAGCGATCTGAGGTGAGAGTTTTCAATGCTCAGCATGCATGTACTTTGTAGGTCTATTTGTATGAATCTGAGAAATATTTTTCTGAATTAATGTGCAATTTTTTATATATTTTTAATTACATTCCTTTTATGTACTGTTACAGTTAAATTAACCTTTTACTACACAGAGATGCCTTTTAACACCTTTGAAAACAAAGAAGAGCCAGATAAGATAAGTTCATGTAGCAGCTGTCTGATCAGAGTCTGATTCTGTTATTTCGTTTGTTTACCATTTTGAAAATTTAGTCTGTAAATATTCATGAAGTCATAGATTCTTGCATAATTATTCACGAGGGAAAGGGTTAAAGTATTACTAGATTCATTTTCTTAGCATTATACGAATGTAAGGATATTTTTATCTTTTGTCCAGTGACATGACATGTTAAGTTTACATTTAGTCTTTTTACATGACTGGATTTTATTCAGCATTTTAATGTCAGGTGTAAGTTTAATATTTGACTTTCATTTGGTGAATCTTGTGATCACTTTACATACAGTTTGGATGGAGATGATTTTGCCAAGTAACATGATACCTCAACACAACACAAACTGTTTGATACTCTGATTGTGTTTTTCAAATGAAGGGAAGAAATGTCCCATGGGATGAAATGTCCTATACTTTCTAGAGATGAAGATGAAATAATTCCACAAATGTGTAAAAATTGTTTTACAGAAAAAGCCCTCTAAACTTGAATTTAGTTGAGAAGAATTTAGATACTTTTAGGCCTGTGGCTGCTTGTTGCAGGGCGAAAGTCATACAGACCGACGTTGATACTAACCTGAAGGTCAGGTTTAGAGGGGTTTTACTGCATATAATATAATATTCGGCAAATTACAGTATCACAGTCCACTCAGGTTTTCCATCTGTGTTTTTGTATCTATGCACAGCAACACATGTTCAGTCTTTTATTTTCAAAAGAAATATAGGTTTACCCTTACTAACCCTTATCTTGCTGAAAAATATTTGTTTGCAAAAATTCTGATCTGTCGCATTTTTTGCTCAACTTTTTCGAAAAGTGGAGGTATTGTCATGACCTTCTCATCTGCGTCTGCATCGCTGTCGGCGTCAGTGTTGGTTAACCTTTTTGTTAAGGTCCATTTCTCAGAAACCATCAAAGATATTTTTGTTAAAATTTGGTAAGCATGTTTACTATCAGAAGGGGAAGCAATTTCACAAAGGTAACCCTAAAATTAATTTTGCCATAGTTATGCCTCTTTTTCGACTTAGAATTTTCATTGTTTGTTAAGTTTTATGTTAAGGTCCATGTCTCAGAAACTGTCCAAGATATTATGTTCAAAATACGGTATGCATGTTGACTAGTACAAGGGGAACCCAGTTCACAAGGGCAGGTAACCCTAAAATTAATTTTGCCATAGTTATCTCCCCTTTCCGACTTAGACTTCCACTACACTATCCAGCACTAAAAAAAAGTGGAGCGCGCTGTCCACGGACAGCTCTTGTTTATTTACTTCTTATTAGTACCAGTATTTGAGAAACTGTTGACCGAGTGTCAAACAGCGTTGATCCTTATGAGCCGCTGACTTGATTTTAGTGTACGATCTGTGATTTCTTTGTTTTAGGAAACACACTCAATATTATGGTGGTTACCATAACAACCACAAAGTGATCAATTGGTTGTGGGATTTATTGGAGCATGATTTCAATCAAGCAGACAGGGGAGCATTCCTAAAGGTAAAGTCTGATTATCCCTTTCCTCCATAAATACGCCTTTCTACGCCATGGTAAAAGTCTCTTTTTGAAACCATTGTGGTAAATAGAGCATTTGCTCCATATGAGCAAATGCTCTATTTATAACAATGGTTTCAAAACTACACAATTCCAACAATTTCCTTTTCTCTAGTAAAACAGATGTATCAAATTCCAATAGCAAACAGAGCAGACCCTGATCAGATGGCTCCTATAGGAGCCATCTGATCTTGGGTCTACTCTGTTTGCAAATGCGTGAAAATGCGTTTATATGAGGGAAAGGGTTAAAATTGCCCCAGAGATTCTAATGAGTACCAACAAGAGAGGATTTTCATAAATCCCACCCCCCCCCACCCCAATTTCCTAAATTACTCCTTTTATCTAAAACTTCATTAATGAAGCATTTTAATTTTGAAATTATGTTGATATACTATTTTAATCAAGTATTTTAACATTTAAACAATTCATACTCTAATATGTTTTCTGCAGAAGCCCTCAATAATGGTACTTTGTTATGTAGAACTCTTATTAGACTTATTAACTTGTTTCCTCTTACCCAAAGATTTTTACAAGATAAATATTACTATGTACAGAGGAAGGGTTGTGCTATGCAGAACATTGGAGGATTTATCCCTTTCCCTGTTCTGTGTTTATTCCAAATTTCAATACCTACTGAATATTCATGGACAAAATAGTTAAAATGAAATATGGAAGGTGGAACATTGTAGCTATTTAAGAACATAAAGAAACATCTTTCAAATTCCATTAGCAAACAGATCAGACCCTGATCAGACAGCTCCTATAGGAGCCATCTGATCTTGGTCTACTCTGTTTGCAAATGTGTTAAAACTCGTTTATATGAAGGAAAGTTTTAATAAGTGATTCACTGTTGATATGACCAACTGTGCCTCTATTTACATACAGTAACTATGCACCTTATGAATTGTGCTGTATTTTACCCCTTTCCTCCATAAATACACCTTTCTACACATTTGCAAACAGAGTAGACCCAGATCAGATGGCTCCTGTAGTTGCCATCTGACCAGGGTCTGCTCAGTTTGCATAATAAGATATGGTTCTACAAGTTCTACTTCGGAAACAGTTTCGTGTGTTTATATGTCATTTTAAAATTTACCCTAATTGATATTCATAATGTCCTTATTTCTTTCATGGAGGAAAGGGTTAACAATGAAATCAAGATATGTTTGTATTGGGTTGTGCTGTATTTTCAAAGTGAATAATTATAGTTATTATGTATTGTTCTGTATTTCACAGTCAAGTCAAGACATACATATATTAGATGTTTTACTTTCACCTTGCTTTAAGCAGCCAGTTGCCTGTAATGCAAAATAATTGATGTAATTTAGTGGCCGTTATAGAGAGGTTTTACTGTATTTTCACAATGATTTCAAGGCATATTGTAATGTGTTGTGCTGTCTTTTCTTAGTTTGTCACCAGCTGTTCCAAGCCCCCTTTACTGGGCTTTGCCCATCTGGAGCCACCCTTCTCAATCCGGTGTGTGGAAGTCAGTGATGACCAGGTAACACTTCTTTGTGTTTTCTACTTTGGACTTTGTATAGGAGTACAGTAAAACCCCTCTAATGTGACCACTTAATGAATAAACATGGGTGTCTTTATTTATAGCAGGTGGTTGCTTAATGCAGGACAAAGTAATGCAGAAAGCTCCTCTAGGAGCTTTCTGCATTACTTTTGTCCTGCATTAAGCTACCACCTGCATCTAGCACCCAGAATTATACCTCTTTTAGTTTGTAACATTAGCGGGGTTTTACTGTAGTTTTATATTTGTCTGTTTCATGAGATCTTAGCAGTGAATAAACTGTGTGGTGCTGGACTATTTCCCCTGTCAAACCCTTTTAAGGAAGAAATATAAAACGTGACCCGTTACTCCATGAATATTCATGTAAAATTTAAAGACATTATGAATAATGATTAGATTAATTGCACAGGGACACGTGCATTTTTTGCTATGGCAGAAACTATAGAATCAGACCTATACAAGTCCATAAGCAAACAGAGCAGACTCTGTTCAGATGGCTCCTATAGGAGCTGTCTGGTCAAGGTCTTCTCTGGTTGCAAAGGTGTAGAAAGGTGTATTTATGGAGAAATGGGTTAAGCCAATACCTTGATATAACTTTCCTCAAACAGTCTGGACTCAAACTTAGGAAACGGTCAGGAAAGGAGCTTCCTTTTTGTAGAATCATTTGAACGAATTTTGCCTTTTCAATGATCTCAAAGAATGGTACTGACTTGTATTTCATGAACTGTACTGGTATTTATAAAAAAAACCCAAATCTTTAAAAACAGTGACTGTAACATGTTTGATTCATTATTTGTAATTTTATCATTATTAAAAATGAAACCCAGCAAATTTGTAATCCGACAAGAGGATCACCATTTTTAGTCTGCATAAGAATAACTAGCTCATAATATTTACTAGAAGATAAGTATATTACATATATGGGACAGTAAAGATAATTCTTTGCCTGTATATTTTTATAAATTCTATAGTTAACTCATTGCCTCATAGGCTATTTTTAGATCCTACCTCTTTCAATACATCTACCAAAGAAGGAGCATTAACTAGAGGAAAGGAATTTTTTAGGTTTGTATAGTGTTGAAACTATTGTGATAAATAGAGCATTTGCTCCTATGGAGCAAATGCTCTATTTCTCACAATAGTTTTAGAAAGTGATTTTTACAGAGGTGTCAAAAGGCGTATGAGGGAATAATCAATGGGTTATGGGCTTCATACTCAACTTGTATCTACTTAATCGAATCTGTAGAACCTTTGAATTTTCAAGGTTATGAATTGATGATCATACTAGCTTAATTTATCCACCATAAAAACGAATGTTGCCTATCTGAAACTTCCCTTTTGTTCAACAGTTATCATGAACAGTTCAGTAATTCTTGATGTAAGTATTGCAGTATTAAATTAGAAAACGTGCCATGTTTTATTTGTTGACCGCATGTTTTCACACCGTATCACGTCTGTCTGTAAACAAAAATTTGTCGGTGACCATGGGTAGTGTCAACACTGCATTCTATAGTTAACTACTAAGGGACCAGTTTGCTGTAAACATTCAGCAATCAGAAGATAAAAAAGTCATTTCTATATGTCTTATATGGCCTGAATCACATTCCAGGACACTGGAGACACAGTGGGCAGTGTTCTGAAGGGATTTTTCAACATCCGTAAGAGGACGCCTGTTGGTCGACTGCCCACTTCCTCCACTTGCTTCAACCTCCTCAAGCTGCCAAACTACCAGAAGAAATCCGTGCTGAAAGAGAAGATCAAATATGCAATCCACTCAAACACAGGATTTGAGTTATCTTGACGAGTTATTGTAGCTCAGACTTTTCAATGCAAGACTTTATTAAGTGGGCTGGTTCCCATTTTGTTATCGTAATACAGATTGCTACCCAGCATTTGTCTTGGAACCAGTCAATTCAATACATTTTTGCTGGATTGTAGACTGGTACCTTGCTTTCAGGGGGCAAATGTGTGAGCAATTGAGTGCTGATTTGCAAATGCCTTCTGCGAAAAGTCTGCTTCAATTACTGAAGTTGGTTTTTCTTTCATTGAATTTTAGCTTGTCTGTTTTTTAAGAAAAAATTACAAGGTATTGTTGTAACTCTGGCATCCGCGTTGTCGTTGCCATCATTTTCTTAGTCAATGTCTTAAGTTGTCATCCGAAAACTTTAAAGTTGGCATTTTCTTCTTGCAAATATTATGAAACGTCACACACTTGTTACAGGCGAGTTCAACATCACACGGGAGACAGACGAGTGTTGGCACCCGAATAAGGTGCTCTTGTTTTTAGCAAAAGCATGATGGCTTTGAGTTTGACAGTTTTGATCAGGTATAAGAATCTCAACTTGATTTGAAAGAAGCAAGGAGTAATTCTCAGTTTTTCTTGACCATGATTTAGAATTACAGTGGAGTCTGGCTAATAAGACCACATAATTTGTGTAAACATAGGAGTATGTAAAAGCAGGAGGTTGCCTAAGACAGGGCAAATATAATGCTGAAAGATCTTATAGGATATTTCTGCATAACTGTTGTCCTGCATTAGGCTTCCACCTGTTTTAACCCTTTCCTCCATAGGCTATTTTTAGACCCAACCTCTTTGAATGAATCTACCGAAAAGGAGCATTTACTAGAGGAAAGGAAATTGTTATAATTGTGTAGTATAGAAACCATTGTGATAGATAGAGCATTTGCTCCTGTGGAGCAAATGCTCTATTTATCAAAATGGTTTCAAGAAGTGACTGTTACAAAGGTGTATTTATGGAGGAAAGGGTTAAATATCCAGATTTAGACTTCTTTTGAGTGTTCATAACAGCAAGACTTACAGTAATTGATGCTGGGTAGTAGAGGAAGTAAGACAATTATGTATTCAGTATGATAAACAGTCTGGGTTATGGATTGGTCTGTGTTTTTAACTCTTTCCCTGTTTAGTATTCATGTAAAAATTAATGACATCATGAATATTAATTAGATTAAATTCAATAATAGCATATGAACACATATTTTAGCCATGAAAGCAACTCTAGAATCAGGTATATTATTTCATAAGCAAACAGAGTAGACCCTGATCAGATAGCTCCTATAGGAGCCATCTGATCTGGGTCTACTCTGTTTGCATATGCGTGAAAAGAAGGAAAGGGTTAATGACATCAGAGGTAATTCACATGAACATTAGCAGTGCTAACAATTATATGTGTCCCTTTTTAACATTTTGTTTGAACAGTTGAGGAGGCTGTCTGTCCAGACTGTCCTTGTTTCCAGATGTAGTCAATACAAGTTATGGAAGGAAGATCCTGTTACAGTTGGTGTTTAAAATGAGTTTAATATGAGTTACCTAAAATAGGTTATTATATAGTTGTTTGTTTTACCACAATTTTAGTTATTTCCTCTAGAGCCAAATGGTGTATGATTGTTAGGAATGAGAGGCTTTGATATCCTATATAATCACTTTGCTGTTTCAAGGCATATTCACACCACTTTCAAAGTTTTTGCATATTGTATCTATGGCATTATCTGTGATAATATAGTCATCATTGATAAAATCATTTCAGCTCTGCTTTGTCAGAAGTTAGTCACTTATTATCTGTATTGTCCCATTATATCATTTTACTGGACATGCATATTACCCAAAGTATTTGGACACACAATCTCCCCTCTCCAATAGTATGTACAGCCAAATGAGTCAATTTGGTACCATTTTAACTCTTTACTCCATGAATTTTCATGTATGAAATTATGACATCATGAATATTAATTGGATTAATTATTATAATAGTACATGAATACAGGAAATTTTGGCCATGGCAGAAACTGTAAAATTACATCTATATATATATATATATCATTTATATAAGCAAACAGAGCAGACCTTCATCAGACGGCTCCTCTTGGAGCCGTCTGATCTGGGTCTACACTGTTTGCAAAGGTGTAGATAGGTGTATTTATAGAGTAAAGGGTTAATTAACTTCAAATTAGAAAAACATAGTACCAAATAGTGTAGACCATAATCAAACAGATTCTTCTGATCTTGATCTACATTATTTGTCTAAGTTTGTCTGTCCGTGTACTTAGGGTAAATATGTAGAAATGTTTGTTTCTGTTTATCTTCACATGTGTTGCCCTTAGATGGCATTTCTTTATTGTTCAGATTTTTGTATGCACCTGCGATTCAAGGAAAGAGAGCATAACTCTTTCCCCCATGAATTAATGATGTCATGAATATTAATTACGTTAATTTGTTATGGTAGCACATGGACATGGGAAATGTTGGCAGAAACTGTAGAAACATACCTATATTATATCATAAGCAAACAGAGCAGACCCTGATCAGACGGATCCTATAGGAGCTGTCTGATCTGGGTCTACTCTGTTTGCAAAGGCGTAGAAATGTGTATTTATGGAGTAAAAGGGATAAAATCTTAACCTTGTCAGTCAGCTTGTGGGGATATACTTTTACATTTCCATACAAAATTGGCTTCTGATCAATGGCTATGAATATGTGTTAGATATCAGTTTAATCACAACCCTTTACCTCATGAATATTCATGTAAGAAAAAGTGACTTCATGAATATTGATCAGCCAAATTTTTATAATGGGATATGAACAATAGAATTTTTGGCCATGACTGAAACTTTGGATACTACCGGTAACCTTCGATGGTTTGAATTGTTAGTCGTTTGCCAGTACTTCATAAATACGCTTTTCTACACCTTTGCAAACAGAGTGGCCCCTATAAAATTGTATCTACATGTTTATAATTCCATAACCAAATATAGCAGACCCTGATCAGAAACCGGAGCCGTCTGATCTAAGTCTCCTCTATGTAACCCTTTCCTCCATAAATACTCCTTTTTACGCATTTGCAAACAGAGTAGACCCAGATCAAACGGCTCCTATAGGAGCCATCTGATCAGGGTCTGCTCTGTTTGCTAATGGAATTTGATAGATTTGTTTCTTTAGTTTCTAAAAATGGCTACACTTTGTCCATAAACATTCAGTAGGTATTGAAATTGGGAATAAAGATAGAGCAGGGAAAAGGTTAGGTGTCAAAGGTCATCTCTATCAGGGAAAGGGTTAGGTGTCAAAGGTCATCTCTATCAGGTAAAGGGTTAGGTGTCAAAGGTCATCTCCATCAGGTAAAGGGTTAAGTTCCAAACACATCAGCATTACTTAGAACCAGAAAGTTCTTATTTTATATATGCAGTAATACAACTTGTAACATAAGTTATATGGAAACTCAGATTTGTATTCTTATTTATTTTTTGTTGCTTCATTTTGCGTTCATTGAATTTAAATTGTTCTTATCAAGTTAATTTTATGTTTGCTCAGTTTATGTTTGATGAACTTTATTTCGTATAAATAAACACAGTGATTCATTTATTTTTTCATGCCAAAAAGCATGTTAAGTCCCATACACATTTGAATGTTATGTTATTGCGTTGTTTGTTTGTGCACCAGTGTATTAATACAGTCAAGCCTGAGTTAATAGTCTCTTTTGTAAACATTGTACATCATAGTCACGCCTATTTACTTCTTTACAAACGGAGCAGACCCAGGTCAGATAGTTTATGTAGGAGCGGTTTGATGAGGACCTGCTCTGTTTACTTAACCCATTCCTCATAGGCTATTTTTAGATACAACCTCTTTGAATAAATCTACCGAAAAGGAGCATTAACTAGAGAAAAGGAAAATTTTAGAATTTTATAGTTTGAAACCTTTGTGATAAATAGAGCATTTGCTCCTATAGGAGCAAATGCTCTATTTATCACAATGGTTTCACAAAGTGACTTTTACAGAGTCGTCAAAAGTCGTCAATATGAGGGAATGGGTTAAATGTTACATATCTGAATCACATAATAGCACATGGACACAGGAATGTTTGGCCATGACAGAAACTGTGGAATTGTATCTATGCTATATCATAAACTAACAGAGTAGACCCTGATCAGACTACTACAGGAGCTGACTGATCTGGGTCTCCTCTGTTTGCAAAGACATAGAAAGGCATTTTTATGGAGTGAAGGGTTAAGTTATGTTAGGCAGTTTCCTCCCCTCAGCAGTCACATATTGGGTCTCCATTGGCCTCTAAATCATTTCCTTCTTATTGATATAAATGCTTTTTCATGTATTTGCAAAGAGAGAATGCCCAAATCAGATGGCTACTGTTGGAGCCATCTGATCAGGGTCCGCTCTGTTTGCTTATGACATTATGATAGATCTGAATCTACAGTTTCTACCAGTACCAAAACATCCTGTGTACATGTGCAATTATAAAACTTCAGGTAACAAGTAAACATGATATTATAATTTCTATATGAATATTCAACAGGGAAATGGTTAGAACATGTTTGTCTGTAAACCAGTATGTTTGCCATCAAGTTATCATATCTGTTTTATTCGGAACCATGTCTTATCACATAATTACTAGTATCAGCACTGTAAACAAGGTACAGTAAAATCTTTTTAAACTGGACGTTTAATTTAGTATAAATATTGGTCTTGAAGACAGGTGGCAGCTTAATGCAGAGTGAAAGTCATGCAGAAAGCTCCTCTAGGAGCTTTCTGAATGACTTTCACCTTGCATTAAGCAGCCACCCGCCTAAAGGTATCTAAATTCTTCTCTACTAGAATTCCAGTTTAGAGGGGTTTTACTGTAACATACAAGCAATCCTTTCAATGGGCACATTCATATTTGTATTTGTTCTGTGAGGAAGCCTTTTGCATGATCGTAAGAGAAACTAATAAAGGTTTAACCCATTCCCTCATATTGACGCCTCTGTAAAAGTCACTTTCTGAAACCATTGTGATAAATATAGCATTTGCTCCATAGGAGCAAATGATCTATTTACCACAATGGTTTCAAAACTACACAATTTCAAGGTTTTCCTTTTCTGTAGTAAATGCTCCTTTTCAGTAGATTTATTCAAAGAGGTTGGGTCTAATAAATAGCTTATTAGGGAATGGGTTAAACTAGACATAGTAGCAAATAGTGCAAACACAGATCAAACAGTTACTAATAAAGGAGTTGTTCGATCAGGGTCTGCATTATTTGCCTAAGTTTGTCTGTCCGAATACTTAAAGTGTTGAAGGTGTCTGGAATAGAAAAAGTGAAGTATTTGTGTACAGTTGAACTTCAATATCTCGAACTTCAAGGGACTATACAAATTACTTCGAGATAACAGAAGTTCCAGTTATCCGATTTCTAATCTGGACAATTTATCAGTTTCACACCTTAATGCAAGTTTATGCTGAAAGCTCCTGTAGGAGCTTTCAGCATTACTTTAGACTTGCATTAAGCTGTCATGTGTTTCTAGATATGCATCGTGATACAGTTTAGAACAATTCTCTATTGTTAATTTTGAAAGGACCAAACTTTTGGTTCGAGTTATCCTGTTCGATAAGTTCGAGTTCGAGTTATCCTGAAGTTTGAGTTATATGAGTTCGAGTTATCGAGGTTCCACTGTATTCAATCTGTAGTAGAACTTTATACATGCAGAGATCAAGATTAGATGTGTAAATTAAAAATAGAAATCAAGAATAACTTCATTCTCCATCAAACCCTATGTTGTGATCACTCTTTAGAATTGTCTCTGAGATGATTCTAAAGAGTGGTCACAACATAGGGTTTGGTGTAGAAATGAGGATTTTAATACTCGAGTATGCACATTTATCTGTTTCTCTGTACATGTATTGAAATGTGTCAAATAGCATTTGCCAATAGTGTCCATCTGTCACTTTTATGTATAGTAAAACCTCTCTATAACAGCCACTAAATTACATCAAGTATTTTGTGTTATAGGAGCGTTCTGTTTTACTTTCACCTTGCTTTAACCCTTTCCCTCCTATAAATGTGTTTTCACGCATCTGCAAACAGAGTAGACCCAGATCAGACGGCTCCTATAGGAGCCGTCTGATCAGGGTCTGCTCTTTTTGCTAAAGGAATTTGATAGACCTGTTTCTTTGCTTTCTGAAATGTCTACAATGTTCCACCTTCCATATTCCATTATAACTATTTTGTTAATGAATATTCAGTAGGTATTGAAATTTGCAATAAACATAGAACAGGGAAAGGGTTAAGCAGTCACCAGCCCTAGATACCAACTGATTAACACAATTTAGTGGCCGTTATAGAGAGATTTTACTGTATTTTACATGGCCTTTAGTCGTGATAATTGGTAGCATGGTTGACCATTATGTGAACTTGAGTGCCCAAGTTAGTTTAGAAAATAATGTGCACACATAGGGTTGTAACCTTTGTCATATACTGTACAATAGCTACACAGTCATGTACAAATTTAACCCTTTCCTCCATGGGCTATTTTTAGACCCAACCTCTTTGAATTAATCTGCCCAAAAGGAGCATTTACTAGAGAAAAGTAAAATTTTCGAATTTTGTAGTTTGAAACCATTGTTATAAATAGAGCATTTGCTCCTTTAGGAGCAAATGCTCTATTTATCACAATGGTTTCAAGAAGTGGTTATTACAGAGGCGTAGAAAGGCGTATTTATGGAGGAAAGGGTTAAGAATTTAAGTGTCACCAACCTATGAACACGTTCAGAAATTAAGTCTTTCAATGCTGAATTTTCAAATAGACAATTCCAGATTTATAACAGGTCAGTACACAGTGAATATTCTATTCAGGAGCATTTACTTATTGAAGAATAATGACAGTGTTATTTCCCACTGAAATCCCAAACAGAAAGATTTTCTTGTTATTATGTGTATACTGTTTTATTCTCTGTATGCATGCTCATTTCAGATTGTCATCAATTTTATTCATGTTTTAAAATCATTGTAATACTATTATTGCCATGCAAAAATAAAACAAGAAGAATTGGTATATTTGTTATTGTTTCATACATATAATTGACTTGATACCATTGTTCCATAATTACTGATACTATCCAACTGTAGATACAGTAATAGTCCTCTAAACCAGAATTCTAGTAAAGAAGATTTAAGATACTTTTAGGTAGGTGGCTGCTTAATGCAGGATGAAAGTCATGCAGAAAGCTCCTATGGGAGCTTTCTGCATGACTTTCACCCTGCATTAAGTTGCCACCTGTCTCCAAGACCATTATTTATACTGAATTGAATGTCTGGTTTAGAGGGGTTGTACTGTATAGTTAAACCTCTTTATAACAGTTACTCAAAAATGTCTATTTTGGGATATTAAATCTTTCCCGGTTGAATATTCATGTAAGAAATAATGATATCATGAATATTTATCAGCTGAATTTGAAAATGGCATATGTACACGAGTTTTTTGTATTGTTAGAAGCTATAGTCGGATCTATTATAATTTCATATAAAAACAAAGCAGACCCTGATCATATGGCTCCTACAGGAGCAGTCTGATCTGGGTCTACTCTGTTTCCAAAGGGATGAAAAAGCATCATATAAAGGAAAGGGTTATTTTATTTTAAAGGCAGATGGTAGCTTAATGCAGGACAAAAACAATGACTGAAAAGAAAAATGAAATGAAAATATGCAGATATCAGTTTGGGAAATACAATAGTATTGCACTACCAGTCATTTTCAGATTACAATATAAAGAGGGCTTACTGTTAAACCTTTGAATGCTGAATTATCAAAGTGGAATGGCCCATCTTTGACAGAGGTCCAGATAAGATGCGAAAATTCAATCATTTTCAGAAGTAACTTCTTTATTTTTGCACCAAACCCTATGTTGTGACCACTCTTTAGAATCGTCTCTTCGAGACGATTCAAAAGAGTGGTCACAACATAGGGTTTTGTGGCGATGTGAAGATGTTAGTATTTAGGTATGCACCTTTCTCTGCAGCTCTGTAAAGAGTTCATTCAGTATGACAGTTTTAAATTTGCTAGAGGATGTTGAATGACAAATAGTGCAGAATCTGAGTGGAGGCCTCCTCGAAACCTTCAGATCAAGGACGACACTTTGTAAATGCCAGTATGTTTCCCACATTTCGCATTCAAAGGGTTAAGTCTAATCCTGGTTATTGTTTCATTCGAAACTATTCCCTTAACCCTTTACCTGATGAATATTTAGGTAAGAAATAATGACTTTATGAATATTAATTAGCTGATATTTTATAATGGCGTTATTAACAAAGAATTGTTTTACCTTAACAGAAAATGTAGAGGCAGGCCTTTATTACTTCATAAGCAAACAGAGCAAACCCTGATCAGAGGGCTTTTGCATTAAGTAAAAGGTTAAAAGCATATTTACATTAGACTAGAATTTTAATTATCTTTTAAAAACAGGAATTTCAAAAATTCAGTCTCTTCTCCAGTATGTTCATCATGATACGGAGAACACTTTCAAAATGTCACAACCTCCAAAGGGAGGGTAACTAGCTACCAACAAACTGGATTTGATGTTGTCAAAGCATATAGCCCCAGGGTAGGTAACTCTGTCTGAGCTTATAACTATTTCTTCAGTATCTCCAGCTTTGTGATGTTTCAACAGTTTTCCATGTGATTTGTCATTTTTGGTTTCCTTATTTCTTCTATTGTCCGAATAGCACAGGATGTTGTGAGAGAGTAGCCCTGAAACATAAATCCTCCCACTTGGATCTACACACACTCCATGAGGAGTCTTGAAATCCTGATGGGAATAAATTGCAAGAACTTGTCCATTTTCATCTATTTTAACAATACCTTTATCTCTGTCTGAGACATACACATGATGTAAACCAGCATGGACGGCAATATGTCTACTGTCAGTGAAGATTTTCTGCCCTAAATGATCCTTGAAAATTGTGTTAATCAGTACCCCATTGCTGTTGTATACATAAATCCTGCGTCTCATATCAGAGACATAGAGTTTATGGTCCAAGTGAGCGAGGCCCCAACACTCATGCTGTAGTTTTATTTCTCTTGTCAGCTTGAGACTATTGTCTAAAGTTACAAATTGAATTGAGTTGTTGCGAAGTGCCACAGCAGCTTCATTGTTGCCAATACAACATACACTATTTGGTATAGCGCTCAACTCATGGGTACCCATTACCTTGTACTTAGTGTCAAGACATTTAATATTCTGGTTGTTCTTATCAGCAAGTAGTATTTGTCCATTTTTCATCTGACAAATTCCAGAAATGCAACAGGGTTTTGCATCACCGGGGTGTCTAATATTGATGTCGATTCCCAGGGCAAATGGTGTTTCCTTTGGAGCATCTCTTTGTGGTAGCACAAACTGACCAATATTGTCAATGTTGGTTGTGAATGTCTTGAGCAATGGATGGAAGACAAATTCAAACTTGCAGGTATTGTTGGAAAGAGACAAACTTCTTACAGATTCACTAGCCTCTGAAAATTGTCTCTCCAATTCCGTGTTTATTCCATGTCTGTGCTGACATTCAATATTCTCCAGCTTGTCAGCAATCTTCTGAAGCTGTTCAGCTGTTGTATCACACATACTGAGGTCAGTTTGAATAGCTGTGTCGTAGGTCTCATACATCTTGTTCAAATCTGACTTTGCCTTCTTTTCCATGGTGTCTAGATGATCATTTAGCTTCTTCCTGAATGATTTCAAATTATGGAGAAACGTAAGGCAAGATTCTGCAAGACATTGCTTCATGGCTTGTTTGTCCTGTTTCAGACTGTCTAAATTAGCTTGAAGTGTGTTGACCTCTTCTATCAAATCTACATGGCCGGTCATCTCTTGTTTGTGCTCGTCATTAGGTCGTTCTTTGAATACCCTGAAAAACAGCGAACGGTAGCTTGCTTATTACTTTAACCGTTATGTCATAGATACACAGTATAAAGCATTTGCACATAGAGTAAACACAGATCATATGCCTCCTATACTAATAAAAGCTGTCTGATGAGGGTCAATCTGCTCTGTTTGTTTATAGAACAATATAAATCTAACTCTGCTGTTTCCATGTTTATAGGTTTCTGTTTTGGCTAATATATTCTGTGTCCATATACCTTTATAAAACTTGATCTAATTATTATTCATGATAATTATATTTACATGAATACTCATGAAATTAAAGGTTGCTTTGAGAAATTTTCTTATAAAAATCCATTCTTTAACCCTTTGAATGTAGGACAAACATGCGCTGGCATTCGCAAACTGTACACACAAATCGGGCTCCTAGCGGAGACCTCTGATCAGGGGCTGCATTCAAATTCCTTTGGCAGGTTTAAGCCTGTTATACTGAGTGGACCCTATTGTTAAACACTGATGAGCTAATCCACCCTGATAATTGTGCGTTAAACACATTCTCTTATATAAACGTATTTTCACGCAATTGCAGAGTAGACACAGACTCAGGGTCTGCTCTATTTGTTTATGGAATTCGATAGATTTGTTTCATTACTTTCTAAAATGGTACCAATTTTTCAGCCTCCCATATTTCATTATAAATATTTTGTCCATGAATATTCAGAAGGTATTGAAATTTGTAATACATATAGAACAGGGAAAGGGTTAAAGATTTAAAAAAAATAACGGAGGTGTGAATTGAAACTTGTCAACTAAGTAAAGCATGGGTTATAAGTCAGCAATCATCACTCATGCGGTAATTTATCATAACTACTGAACATTATCCCTTTATCTCATGAGTGGTCATGTGAGAATAATAGCATCATGAATTAGCTGTTTTTATAATGATATACAATAGAACCCCTCTAATACGACCACTTAATGAATAAACATTTCTGTCTTTATAAGCAGGTGGTTGCTTAATGCAGGATAAAAGTAATACAGAAAGCTGCCCTAGGAGCTTTCTGTATTACTTTTGTCATGCATTAAGCTACCACCTGCCTCTGCCACCCAGAATTATGCCCACTTTTTGGTGGTCGCATTAGAGGGATTTTACTGTATATAAAGTATTTCTTTACCATGAAAAACAGTAGAGACAGATATATATTATTTCATAAGCAAACAAGGCATGCCAAGATTAGATTAATTTGCCAATGGTTATGGATATAGTAGGATACTCTGGAATGGCTGAAACTGTAGAATTAGATCTATATACATGTAATCAAGTTAGAAAACAAAGCAACCTGATCAAACGGCTCCTTTATGAACCATCTGATCTAGGTATTATCTGTTTGAGAAAAAACCCGACTCTATCAGTTAAACAGAGAAAAATGCTGATGCCGCTTCTAATATAGATTGTTTTACGGGGTTTACGTCGCTTTAATACGTCGATATAAATCAGTCATATCACGTCGTTTAAAAAAAAATAGCAGAAATAAAGTAAACGAACAATTATTTTCCTCAGAAATAAACATATTTGATCAGGTATCTTTTGTCTCATTAAAGGTAAAATGTTTTACACTTTATACATACCTTTGATCATTATCGCCATGATTTGCCAGATTAAAAGGCATCCTCTTCTGTCTGCTAGTTTTACACCCCATGGAAGCAAATCCTAGACCATCCCCTTCCATTGGTTTCGAGCTTTGCATCTTGTGGGTTGGTGCCATTTCCTCCTCACTTTCAGGATCAGCTGACCTCAGACAAATACAAGAGTTCCAGGAAACTGCTCCGCAATCAGAGCAGTAGCTAGCATTGTCAGTATTTATATTTCTCCACCCTGTATAGTCAATTTCTGAAGATACATCATCGAACATTTCACAGTCCATGGCTTTTGTTAAACTGTGTATCCCCTCTCCCTCAAACGTTAAACCTTCGACAGGTGTTGCCATTATGGCATTTCATGGAACTTTCAGCACATTAGTTAAAATCGAACAGAAGCAGTACGTATTGTATTTTCGTGATACATATACAGACGAGCTTTCCAGTAAGACTAAAATTTCAACTCCCGTTCATTCTATCAACAGCCTAAGATAAAAGTAAGGACACACAGTTCAAAATATCAGTGCATACACTGTGCATGCAGTAAGTTTAAGGCCAGGCAAAAAAACACCCACGGTTGTATTGATAAAGCGATAAACGGGACACTTCCAGAGCATTCATTCCATTGTGGCAATAACTATGGAAAATCCTCATCTGAAACAATATAAAACTTCTGATTTTGTTAGTCTGAGATCATTCTCAAGTATCTGATTGGTCAGATTCTGAGCAAGCTCAGAATCTGACCAACCAGATGCCTGAGAATGATCTCAAACTCAAGCAAAAACATTTATAACCTCGGGCCAGGTCTAAAGCAGTTAGAAGGTACATATATTACACTGTGTGTCTGTCTGTTATCAGGTGTGTGCACTCCATGTGTCACCAAGGGCTGGGTGGATTTGGTCAAACTTGATGTTCATCTCTTCAAGAGGATGTGCAGAGCCAATATTCCTGCATATTACGCCTAAGGTCAAGTTTAGAATTCATGGTCAAATGTTTAAGTCCCGAATTTCTGATATCTCCAAGAGGGGTTGAAGGACTTGGATGAAACCCAAGTAAAATATGCATCGACGTGTAAAACGTTATGCTCAAGGTCACTATTAAAGATCACAGGTGTAATCCAATTAAGTGCTTGTCTCAAAACAGGTACATATCTTCCAAAAGGCACCGTAAATACGTATTTCACTGGCTTTATTTATTTAATTGAGTAACTGGTCATGATGGAAGCAATCATTTAATCTCAATGTAAGGTACACATGAAATAGAAATGGTTTCAACATTTACTTAAGATTTATACTAAACAAGCTAGACTGTCCCTCTACGTGACCGTCCCCCATTTTACCTTTATCTACATGTAGTTGTATCTCAGTCATTCTCTTTTGAAATACATGTACAGCCTTATTTCTACTAGTACCCTCAAGCCATTATGGCGGCGAACATTTTTAGGAGTGACCTATTAAGGTCAAGGTCACAAATCAAGGTCAAAGGTCATATCCAGGACATAGTATTGCACAAACACATCTTGGTTTTCATGTTTATTACAAACTATGTGTATTTCGGAAATTTAGTTTCATATAGATTCCTTCCTCTCATGTTATCAGACTGAAGAAAACGTAACCTTTTTTAAATATATACGGTAGTATATCGGACGGATTTTTCAAACTCGCTGTGTGGATCTTTTCAGTTCACCGGGGTTCAGTATGATCTTCTTCATCTGTTATACATCACAATTCAGTTTGATTATGCTGCCTCTGTTGAAAGTCAAGCAAAGTGTGTTGATCACTTGAGTTGTGCAAAATACTATACTGTTGTGATGACCGTGTTCGGCTCTCTATATCTATGACCGCATATAACATAGGTAAGCAGACTATGAAAGTCGTACACAGTGTAGGTTAGTAGACTACATTAGTCGTATACAATACAAGGCCGTATACAATTGTAGGCTAGTAGACTATCATGGTCGTACACAGTGTAGGCTAGTAGACTATCATAGTCGTATACAATGTAGGCTAGTAGACTATCATGGTCGTATACAATACAGGGCCGTATACAATTGTAAGCTAGTAGACTATCATGGTCGTATACAATGTAGGCTAGTAGACTATCATGGTCGTATACAGTGTAGGCTAGTAAACTATAATGGTCGTATACAGTGTAGGCTAGTAGACTATCATGGTCGTATACAATGTAGGCTAGTAGACTATCATGGTCGTATACAGTGTAGGCTAGTAGACTATCATGGTCGTATACAGTGTAGGCTAGTAGACTATCATGGTCGTATACAATGTAGGCTAGTAGACTATCATGGTCGTATACAGTGTAGGCTAGTAGACTATCATGGTAGTATACAATGTAGGCTAGTAGACTATCATGTAGGCTAGTAGACTATCATGACTGTATACAATGTATGTTAGTAGACTTTCATGGCAGTATACAATGCAGGGTCGTATACAATGTAGGTAAGTAGACTATCATGACCGTACATACAATGTCGGTAAGTAGACTGTCATGGCTGTATACAATGTAAAATAGTACTGTATATTATTATGTCCGTACATACAATGTTGGTAAGTAGACTATAATGGCCGTATACAATGTTGGTTAGTAGACTATCGTGATAGTTTACAATGTAGGTAACTTGAAGTATACTACCATGGCCGTATACAATGCAGGTTAGTAGACTATTATGGCAGTGTACACAATGTAGGTTAGCAGACTGTCAATGCAGTAAACAATATAGATAATTAGATTACCATATCCATTTATGTAGGTAAGTAGACTCTATCATGGTCGTATACAATGTAGGTAAGTAGACTATGATGGCAGTACATGTATATACATGTACAATGTAGGTTAAGTAGACTATCATGGCAGTGTATACAATGTAGGTTAAGTAGACTACTAGTATCATGGCAGTGTATACAATGTAGGTAAGTAGATTATCATGGTAGTATATACAATGTAGGTAAGTAGACTAGCATGGCTGTAATCAATGTAGGTGAGTAGACTCGCAGTCTCGCATGCCAGTATATACAATGTTGGTAAGTAGACTACCAGTTTTAATTAATCAGCAGATTAAGAGTTAACAATGACAGAAGTTCAAGACTGATATAGCTGTATTTCTATATTGACCGGCAGTTCGGACCCAGAGACACAGTATTATTGTGTGATTGTCAGGGACCACATACATGCACAAACCTCAGAGTGATGAATAATTAACCATTCGCTTGCTATTCACATCAATATACCTCCCTGTAAATAGTGAAGACCCAGATGAGACAGCTCCTGCAGGAGCTGTCTCATCAGGGTCTGCACTGTTTACAAACTGACTGTGCAACCAGTGCACTCCATGGCAGTGATTGCACAGCGAAATACGTGAACACAGTGAAGATATATGTAATTATACAACAGGGCATGGGTAAAGAAGGAGAAATGTATTTTAAAATTCAGCAAGAGAAGGGTTAACCTTTATCTGATTCGTGCCTGCTTTTGAGAATCTGTTGGACGAGTGTCAAATTACTCGTCTCATCTGGATCCAAGCTGATTGCAAAAGCGTATCGGGTCGCGTTTAGCATGATAAAGGCTAATGTGGAATGTTTCATTATATTTTCACGAAATTCAGCTTGAAAGGGTGTATGGTTTGGTTTTTGTTATGGGTGATTAATAGTACAGATCCTGATCAGTAACACACATGCTAGTTCGCTCGTTTTCCGCATTCAAAGGGATGCTATATCTAGTTGATCATTCTGTTGTTCAGTTTGTTCTCTAACCATACCAGTGACAGAACCACAATGTTAGCTTGCTTTGCCCTAAGCTTAATCATCCCCCTTTTGATGTTAAATATTCATAATAGAATAGCCCGTCATTGTTAATTGAGTCCATTCCGTATGAACGACTATGATTTACGATAGAATTTTGACCGATAAACAGTACAGATCCTGATCGAAGGGTTCATCTACGAGAACTCAGATGTAAGTCTACCCTATTTCCAAGCGTCAGTAAACTCGTTTCTGGCATTCACAGGAAACAAAAGCAGGATAAACAAAGTTGACCTGATTATCGCAATGAAGTAAACAATTTTCCTATCATAGGTGTTATCTAATGTTTACCTGTTGAATGTTGATAGACGAATGTACAGTAAATCCCTCTAAACTAGACGTTAACTTTGATATAAATATTGGAGACAGGACCTGACTATCTCCCTGCATTAGCAGCCACCTGCCTAAAAGCATCTAAAACCTTCTCTACTAGATTTCCGGTTTAACTGTAAAGACACTGGCAAAAAGTGTAGACCCAGATCAGATAGCTCATACAGGAGCCCTTTGATAAAGGGCTCCCCACTTGGCCATTCAAACTCCTCTGCAAAACTATAACAAAACGCTGACTGGCCATTCTCCGTTGAAAATACAGCATCGTAAAGGTTGAAGGTTGAATGTCAGACCATGCTCTACTTCTGTTTGGTCGAGGTCATTCACTGCAAAAGACTCCGAAACGATAACTTTCAATTTAAACGTACACAAACTCTTGGGACAAGAAGTGCAGCCCCTGACCATGGGTCAAGGACCTGTCTTAAGCGGTCGTTCATTTATTGAACATAGGAGTGTTAAAAAGTTGCTAAATGCAAGGCAAAAGTAATGCAGAAAACTCCTATAAGAGCTTTCTGCATTACTTTTGAACTGTATTAGCCCTTTCCCTCATATAAACGTGTTTTCACGCATTTGCAAACAGAGTAGATCCAGAGTAGATCAGGGTCTGCTCTGTTTGCTAATAGAATTTGATAGATCTGTTTCTTTGCTTTCTAAAATGTCTACATTGTTCCATCTTCCATAGTTCTTTATAACTATTTTGTCCATGAACATTCAGTAGGTATTGAAATTTTAAATAAACATAGAACAGGGAAAGGGTTAAGCTACCACCTGCCTTTCAGACTCATAATTAAACCTCTTTTTAATGACCGCTTAAGACAGGTTCTATTGTAAAATGCTAATTACTAAGTACCAGAATAACTGTATGCACCAACACAATACTTCAGGTGTTGTTTTATCTAGACAAACAACTCGTTTAAATTGTACATGTACATTCATACGAATAATATATTGTAATGTTTCTCATATCAGTATATTGCTGACAACAAGGGCAACGTTTGGTGTTGACTGTGTTCAGATGAATGACTGATTAATCTGTCGTGATGGTTAGGAATACAGTCTAGACTCTTTAGAGTGTATCTAGATGTGACTGTTTGATGCAGAATAAAAGTTGCAGCAAGCTCCTTTGATATGTTTCTGTATTGGTTACATCCTGCATTAAGCTACCCCCTGTATTTGGTAGACGTATTTTGATGCTTTTGCAAACAGAGTAGACTTTGATCAGACGACTCCTCTATCAGGCAGCTGATCAGTGTCTGCTCTATTTGCTCATGACATTGTACAAATCTTATTCAACAGTTAATTCCTGTCATTATCTCTATGATATTTACATTGTACCAGGTAAAGGGTGTAGTGTTTCACAATAAATGTATATATAGTATAGAACAACATGAGTCACTGAATAACACTGATATTGACCCTTTCAACTCTGAACTTTCGGAGTGGATTAGTCCGACATTGTTTATTGGTAGAGTTCATACAGAATGAAAGGGTAAAATTTGCGTGAGGATTTTGAATGATAAATAGTGGAGGCCCTGCTCCTAGAGGAACCATCTGACCTGGATCTACACTGATTGAAAGTTATGACCAATATTCCATTTTATTTTGAATAAAGTAAAAACTACGAAATTTTAGTAATGAAGAATTTATGTCTTTGTATGCATGCGGCTGCTTAATATAGGACCCGTCTGATCTGGGTCTACTACGTTTGTAAAGGCATAGAAAGGCGTTTAAAATGGTATACAATTTTATTAATACATTAAAGTTTTGCCAAAGCAGAAACTGTAGAATCAAATCTATAATATTCCATTAGCAAACAGAGCAGACCCTGATCAGACGACTCCTATAGTCTACTCTGTTTGTAAAGGCGTAGAAAGGTGTATCTATGGAGTGATTCTGGATTAACTTGTTTGTGTGTGTGTGAGAGAGAGAGAGAGTCAAGGTTGTGTCAGAATATAGGCCATATCTCTAAACATAGCATACTGTTTGACAGGTTGTCAACCTGGTATCGTGAAAAGTTGGTTTGTCGGTTATCAGCTGTCCGCTGTACTGTATTTAGTCTCCATTTTACAATATATATCCAGTCTGTAGTCTCATCCATTTGTAAAGGCGAATATTTGGCAATAGTTTTTGTGGCATAAACTTTAAAACCGAGTCTGCAATTTTCTCTTTTTTTCTCTCGGGGATCACCATCTCTTCAGAATTTATAATATTCACAACAGCAGATGTTAAGTGCTTGTGTGGCGGCCGTAAAACGTCGCCCCGTACTTCATTCTCGGTGTTGTTATACCTTCTGATCCTTCGAGATCATGAATTTCAGTACTTCTTGTTCTGAAAATTGAATACCGCTTAAGCCGGTGCTAGGGGGCGTGAGCAGTGTTGCACTTTCAATTACTGTTCATGAACAGACTCAATAAAACCGAGTCTGCAATTTTCTCTTTTTGTGTCGCAATTTTTGCTCTCGGGGATCACCTCCCTTCAGAATTTTTAGTAGAGTAACATTTAACCCTTTCCCTCATATAAACGTGTATTCACGCATTTGCAAACAGAGTAGACCCAGATCAGACGGCTACTAGAGGAGCCGTCTGATCAGGGTCTGCTCTGTTTGCCAATGTAATTTGATAAATCTGTTTCTTTGTTTTCTAAATGTCTACAATAATTCACCTTCAATATTCCATTATAACTGTTTTGTCCATAAACGAACAGTAGGTATCAAATTTTGGACTAAATATAGAACAGGGAAAGGATTAATTATCAATTTTCTATCGTTTGAACGTACATTATATGTCTGTCTATCTGTTTTGTTGGTCACGCTTTTTTCTGCTGCTAGGTGATACACGTTCCTTTGCGATTTTTTGGTGATAAATTCAAACCTTTACCTGATGAATATTTAAGCAAGAAGCAGTGCATTTATGAATATATTGATTAGATACTTTTTTACAACGGTATGCGCATACAGGATTGCTTGGTGAGCCGTCTTATCTGGGTCTTCTCTGTTTTGAAATACGTAAAAAGATGTTTCGTAAACAAGAAACCTAAACCGAACGCTAAAATGAGTATCAAAACCAGCATTTGGTGAGCCGTCTTATCCGGGTCTTCTCTGTTCGGAAATGCGTAAAAAGATGTTTAGTAATAAAAACCTAAACCGAACGCTAAAATGAGTATCAAAACCAGCATTTCAGATAAGTCACAGCTTAATGCAGGCTGAACGTCCTTTTGGAGCTATCTGCATTACGTTCACCCTGCATTAAGCAGCCACCTGCCTAAAAGACATAACTTGTTCTGTCAAAATTACGGTTTAGAGAGGTTCTACTGTAACCATGAGATAAAGAATTAACCCTTTCCCTGATACAAACGTGTTTTCAAGCACCAGCAAACATAATAGACCCAGATCAGACAGCTCCTATAGGAGCTGTCTGATCAGGGTCTGCTATATTTGCTTATGGAATTTTATAGTTCTGTTTCTTTACTTTCTAAAATGACTACAATGCTCCACTTTCCATATTTCATTATAACTATATTTTGTTCATGAATATTCAGTAGGTATTGAAATTTTGAATAAACATAGAACAGGTAAAGGGTTAAATAGCCAATACAAAGAGTGTATCATAATCAAACACCCACTTTAGGACCAGTTTGGTTTGTGTCTGCACACTTTGCCAAAGTTTGTCCGACATAGTGTTTAATAATATGATATATACAGTAAATTCTGGTGATAGCCATGGGACAAAAGTGCTTCAAACATGTCTGCAGCGATTTATAATTATTTCTACTCTACTTTTTCAGATAATTAAACAAGAGGGTCATTGGCCCTATATCGCTCACCTGAGTTACAGTAATATATTGACAATGTTAATTTTTCAGTGGACAACAGTTCTAGCAGATGATAGAAGCTTAGTGCACTGCTTTCACCCTTTAACTGCTGAATAAACTTGAACTGGTTTCAGATCTTATACAAAGTGACTGGTTGACCAAGATCTCAACTGTTTACAACTTGTGCCAATTTTGCCTTAGGTCAAAATGCCTAAAACTGGTCTTTGAGAAATTCAAATGACGTCAATAAAGCTATGCAATTATACCTTGATCCAGGTATATAGGCAAATAAAGTGCTAGGCAGTACATAATGCCAGTTTTTGTGTGAAATGACCAATAAAAATATCTTTAAAAATCTTTTAACCCTTTCCCTCATATAAACCTGTTTTTACACATTAGCAAACAGAGTAGACCCAGATCAGACGACTCCTACGGAAGCTGTCTGATCAGGGTCTGCAATTGAAATTGAGAAGAGTTACTCATTTTTTTAGTAACATTAATTATTGATTGACAATAATTTTGATTAACTTAAGACATTATTTGTCTTAAAAATCAAATTAAAATAAATACAATTAGTAGCAAGGAGAAAAGACTTTATTAAACACCTAAATTTCAACTAAATGCAATTAATGAAGACTCATTAATAAAAAATTATTAAAATAAATGATCATAATGAAACTAATTTTTTTTTCTCCAGTCACATAAATTAACTGCAGAAACAAACATAACATTGTGCAAAGACCTATGATAACATCTAGCTGTGAAATTCCTTGTGTAGCACCACAAATCACTCACACTACACACTATGGGGTTAATGGGTCAACATTCCTTTCAAAATGCCTTTAATGTTTCGTCTACAACAAAAAGTTATTGTCATCTGCTTCGATTCTTAAAATAAACTTACTTTCATTTTTTTTGCAAAAATATGGTTAAGATGACAAACAGTTTGGATCCTGATGAGACGCTGCATTATGTGGCCTCTCATCTGGATCCAAACTGTTTGCATAGGTAACCACAGTTTCACCACTAGCGTGCAAAGAGTTAAGAGTCATGCATTGACCTGGAGAGATTTTACTGCCCAGTGCTGTAACCTTTTAACTGTAGTTTCTGATGTGAAGAAGTCTATTTAACCCTTAATTTCCCTCATATAAACGTGTTTTCACGCATCTGCAAACAGAGTAGACCCAGATAAGGTGGCAAAGAGTTAAGAGTCATGCATTGACCTGGAGAGATTTTACTGCCCAGTGCTGTAACCTTTTAACTGTAGTTTCTGATATGAAGTCTATTTAACCCTTAATTTCCCTCATATAAACGTGTTTTCACGCATCTGCAAACAGAGTAGACCCAGATAAGGTGGCCCCTATAGGACCAGGGTCTGCTGTTTGCTAATGGAATTTGATAAATCTGTTTCTATGCCTTCTAAAACAGCTACTGATCCACCTTCCATATTTTATTATAAATACATGTAGTTATAAATAGAATAACTATTCAGGAGGTACTAGAAGTCCAACGCAGTTATCTCCCTTTGTCCCTTATGGCTATGCTGATGAGACAAGGGAAATAACTGTGAGGAAATTGTTAAGGGGGAAACTTTTTAACTGTAGTTTCTGATGTTAAGAAGTCTAAAGCCCCAAGGTGAGACCATTTTTGGCCCAGGGGTCATTATTTGAACAAACTTGGTAGTGGTATATTAGGTGATGCTTCATGCCAAATATCTTAGCTTTAGATTATGTGGTTTCAGACAAGGAGATTTTTAAAGGTTTCCCTATATAAGTCTATGTAAAAATTACAAGCCCCAGGGCAGGGCCATTTTTTGCCCGGGGCCATGATTTGAACAAATCTGATAGAGGACACCCTAAGGTACATTTCTGTAAAATTTGGTTGAAATCCTCCCAGTGGTTTAGGAGAAGAAGTCATTTGAAATAAAAGTGAACGAACGGACAGACGGACAGACGGACGACAGGCGGTCACAATAGCTCACCTTGAGCCTTTGGCTCAGGTGAGCTAAAAATAATTTGTTGAACAGTTTGTATACTAACGAGTTGTTTAACCCTATACTCCATAAATACGCACGCTGTTCTATGCCTTTGCAAACAGAGTACACCAAGATCAGACAAAAAACAAGAGCCGCGTGTGGCGCCAATGTTTGTCTGATTTGGTGATTGTCCAGCTAAATGTTTAAAAAAATAACATAAAGGGCCATAACTCAAAAAATATTAAATCAAAAGTTATGGTTCTTATGTAGGGGCATCCCCTTCAATGAGATCCACTAATCTATGAAGTTTCATGTTGATACCTCTTATACTTTTCGAGTAATGAGCTACATTAAAGTTTTTGCACACCGACGACGACGACAACGACGACTACGTCTATAACCCAGTGATCACAATAGCTCGACTTTTCTTGGAAACAGACGAGCTAAAAATGAAAAAAAAAAATTCGCGAACACCCTTGCTCTATATATTACGTACTTATTGTTACTTATTATATAGAGCAGGGGTGTTCGCGAAAAAAATCATTTTGTTTTGTTGGGTCGGAAAACTATCTGTTGGTATGTTTTAGATACTTATGCCATGTGATTAAAAATAATGTGTTTTATAGGAAGATAGATAAATATTGACAAATATTGAAGAATGTCAAACAGTGCAAGCGTTGACTAGATGCCGGAGACACAGCGTCTGGTTCCATGCTTATAAAACTTTTTAGTTGAGTCTGAGTTCGTTCTCAAGTTTTTGATTGGTCAGATTTGAGCCTTTGGCTCAAATCTGACCTATCAAAAGCTTGAGAACAAACTCAGACTCAACTAAAACGCTTTATAAGCATGTACCCTGGTCTGGATCTACATTGTTTGCAATACAAAAATACACTTTTCACAGAGAGCAGATCAATTAGGGTGTCCTACAGGAGTTTTCTGCATTACTGGTACTCTGCATTAAGCAATTGCCTACTTTTTAACCCTTCTCTTGCTGAATTTAGAAATTCATTTCTCCTTCTGTACCCATGCCCTGTTGTATAATTACATATATCTTCACTGTGTACAAGTATTGCGCTGTGCAATCACTGCTGTGGAGTGCACTGGTTGCACAATCAACTTGTAAATAGTGCAGACCCTGATGAGACAGCTCCTGCAGGAGCTGTCTCATTTGGGTCTTCACTATTTACAGGTAGGTATATTGACGCGATTAGCAAGCGAAGGGTTAAGACAGGTTCTACTGTATTTGAATTGTATGTGCATGTGCATTTGGAGTTGCAGCATTCATATATGGATCAAGACTTAACAAAATAATAATGAAGATACCAAGTTTGTGAGTTTTGTTTTACTTCAGAAAAAAAATCATTCAAATTGCAAAAACATCAAAGCATCTATTCTGTAAATACATGTTATAAAATTCATCACTGGTAACCCTTTAAAATGCAAAGAATGATAGGAATCTGCTCTGTTTGCTTATGACATAAACATCTGATTTTTTAGTTTCTTACCTGACTAAAAAGCATTGATTTCATGTCATGATAAAAGTTCAACCAATTAATATGCATGAAATCATTATTTCTTTCATTAATATTCATGGAGTATCACTGAATGTTAATTAGCTGAACTTTTATAATGACATTTTGGTTGGTATGGTCATACCAAGTATGGAAACCCTAGGCCTATTTGTTGCAATGCTATATGCATTTAAAGACTTTTGCAAAAGTAAGTCAAAGGTCAATGTCACATGGTGAAAACAATGGTATGGTTGGAAAAATCCTAAGACAAGAAAGTTGCATACCAAGTATGGAAGCCCTTGGCCTAATGGTTCAATTTTTATAGGCATAATAAAGATATTTGCAAATGTAGGTCAAAGGTCAAAGAAACATGGCAAAAACAATGATATTGTTGGAAAGCTCTTAACACACGAAAGCTGCACCCCAATTATGGAAGCCGTTGATCCAATGGTTCAACTGTTATAGGCATTTAAAGATTTTTGCAAAAGTAGGTCAAAGGTCAAGGTAAGAAGGACAAACAATTACTATTGATGGAAAAGTCTTAACACAAGAAAGTTGCACACCAAGAATGGAAGCCCTAGGTCTATCAGTTCAAATGTTAAAGGCATTTAAAGATTTTTGCAAAAATAGTCAAAGGTCAACCTCAGAATTGCAAAAATGTTGGCATGGTCATACCGAGTATGGAAGACCCAGGCCAATTGGTTCCAACAATATAGACATTTACAGATTTTTGCAAAAGTAGGTCAAATGTCAAGGTCAGAAGGGCAAACATGTTGGCATGATCAGAAGGGTCTCAGCAATATAAACACTCTCACCAAATTTCAGCATCATAGCACAAATATTAGGATTTTTACCAACTTGTCCCAAAAACTTTAACCAGATAATTTTTGGCCAAGTCCAAAACATGCCAAAAATTGAATCAAATTTAAAAACAATATTTAACATTTAACTTTATAAAAGTAATATTTGGCCCCAAATGAACCCCCATACAAAATTTTAGCATCCTAGCACAATTGTTAAGTTTTAAAACAACCTATCCAAAAAACTTTAACCTGGTGATTGACTAAAAGGATTAGTCTAAAACATGCCAAAAATTTAAAAAAATCTTTACTGTTTAACTTCATAACAGCAATATTTGACCTCAAATGTACTTCCATACAAAATTTCAGCATGCTAGTACAAAACTTAATCTTTAAAATAACCCGTCCGAAAAACTTTGACCTTGGCCACGCTCACGCCCACAACTGGGGTATAATATAAGGATCAGCGAGTTCAAAGGGTCCTTCATTCTTACATGAATATTCATGATTTGGGGTAAATGCATGATACACATTCTTCTTCAGAAGTACAGTACAGTACAGCCTGTCATAAATGACCATTGATTGATTGGACATGAGTCTTATAAAGCAGGTGGTTGCTTAATACAGGGCAAAAGTAATGATGAAAGCTCCTATAGGCATTAAACTACCACCTGTCTTAAAGACCTAGAATTAGACTTCTTTTAATGGTCACGTAACCCTTTCCCTCATAAAGACGTGTTTTCAGGCATTTGCAAACAGTATAGACCCAGATCAGACAGCTCCTAGAGGAGCCGTCTGATCAGGGTCTGCTCTGTTTGCTATTAGAATTTGATAGATATATTTCTTTAGTTTCTAAATTGGCTATAATGCCCCAGCTTCCATATTTTTCATTATATCTATTTTGTCCATGAATATTCAGTAGGTATTGACATTTGAAAAAACCCCATAGAACAGTGAAAGGTTTAAGACAGGTTTTACTGTACTATCACTACCTTGTGTCTTCCTAGCACATAAACATTGCTGAAAGTACATTGGCTTTGGTAAGGAAAACGATTGTGAATTACGACAACTGGAATAAAGAGAACAGTTGTGAATCAAAACCATTGGGATAATAGAGAGAACAGTTGTGAATCAAAATCATTGCAATTATAGGGAGAACAGTTGTGAATCAAAACAATAGGGAGAACAGTTATGAATCAAAATCATTGCAATAATAGGTAGAACAGTTGTGAATCAAAACAATAGGGAGAACAGTTGTGAATCAAAATCATTGCAATAATAGGGAGAACCAAAGACCTATGATAACACAGGACCTATGATAACACATAGATAAGAAACTACTGTATAACACTAGGAGAACTTTATTCTGATAGGTGGTTTGGTTCTTTGCATAAAACTTTTTTGTTTGTGAACAGATTTTAACAATCCAGGTATCATATTGTAGCTTTATAGTTGCACTACACAATGATATGCTTATATTTCCTGAGGTTTTCTTACCGTCCGAGATATTTGCAAACGTGACTTTGTTTGATTTTGTACACGCTAAAATCATACCTCATTTCAGCACGTGGCAAACTCTTATATTTTATAAACTACTGAAAAACAAAAGTTTTATCTGTGATAAAAATTGTATTAATAGCATTTATAATCGTTTTCCAATTAAAATATACCACATTATTTTGAAGAAAGTATGCAAATCTTTAGAAATCTTGATTTTTAATTGCAAACTAAGGTAATTTTCATCAAAATAAGAAGATTGCAATTCAGACAGGTGGGTTGGGTCTTCGCACAAAACCTTTTTGTTTGTGGACCGATTTTAACGATCAAGGTACCATATTGTAGCTGAATAATTGTTCTACACAATGATATGTTTATATTTCATAAGCCTATCTTACAACTGGAGATATTTGCAAACGTGACTTTGCGTGATTTGGTACATTTGCCGCGAGACTTGGTGAGATTTGTCTAAGTTTCTTATCTGTGTGTTATCATAGGTCTTTGGGAGAACAGTTGTGAATCAAAACCATTAGAATAAAGAGAAAAGTTATAAATCCAAACCATTGGAATAATGGGGAGAACATTTGTGAATCATAACCATTGGAATAAAGAGAACAGCTTTGAATAATGACCAGTGGAATAATTGGAATAAAGAGAACAGTTGTGAATCACAACCATTGGAATAATAGGGGGAACAGTTGTGAATCACAACTATTGGAATAAAGAGAACAGTTATGAATCACAACCAATGGAATAATAGGGGAACAGTTGTGAATCACAACCATTGGAACAAGGAGAGTGAGTGAGTGAGTTGGGTTTTACGATGCTGCAACACTATATAGATTATATGGCACAGAAAACAAAAGCAACAGAACAGTTGTGAATATGAGATCATGTGACCATTACCTGCTGAATAGAATAAAAAATTTAATACCTCATAATATCTATTTTCACACTTAACTGCATAGGAAAATTCTATTGCTATATTGTTGAAAGCATATATACCTTGTTCTTTATGAGATAATTTCCAATTCAACCATTTCTTTCAGCGAGACCAGTGCATTGGAATTTTTCTTTTTCTGTCCAGTATTATATTGAGAATTGGTTTGACCCGTAACACATTCCCTCATATTGACCCCTTTGTAAAAATCACTTTTTGAAACCATTGTGATAAATAGAGCATTTGCTCCATAGGAGCAAATGCTCTATTTATCAAACTGATTTCAGATTTACACAATTCTAAAATTTTCCTTTTTTCTAGTTAACACTCATTTACGGTAGATTTATTCAAAGAGGTTAAAGTCTAAAAATAGCCTATGAGGTAATGGGTTAATAGTGGTAACAGAGTATATAAAACTTTTGCAAAAAAAGTAGACCCATATCAGTTGGCTCCTGTTTGTCAGAAAACCATTTTCTTCAGTGATAAATTTTGAATCACTAAAAGCTTGCTTTGGAGGCATATAGTAATAAAACTTTCTCCGTGTGTGTGTGTGTGAGTGTGTATCCGTGTACAGCTTGTCTGGAGTGTATCTTCTATATTACTTGAGGTAGAAATGTCAAATTGTGTGTGTGGGTACATCTTCGGATGGCAGAATGTCTCGTACCACTTCAAGTCTCTGCGACCTTGACCTTAGTTATAGAAACCTTGTCTGGAATGTATCTCCTTGACTGCTGACCTCAGGTATAGAAACATCTTGTCCTGAGCCTATCTTCTAAATTACTTGAGGTAGGAATGCCATATCTGGTGTTACAGAAACCTTGTTCGGAGCATATCTCCTATAGTACTTGAGGTAGGTATGCCAAATTTGGAGTGTGAGTAAGTAAGAAAAGCCAAGTAATATTTATTTAAAGTTGATGGTTTATAAAAACAGTAATAACACAAGCTCTGCAGAGCTTTTAAACCAACTGGGTTTTAATCGAGCACATCTCGGGATGACGGAGTATCCATTTTCAGGTCTCCAAGACCTTGACCTTCATCGCTGAATTCAGGTATAGAAAAACCTTCTCTGAAGTGTGTCTCCTATATCACGTGAGGTACATGTAGGAATGTCAAATTTGGCGTGTGAGTACATCTTGGGATGGCGGAGTATGCATACCATTGTCAGGTCTCTATGATTTTGACCCTGATCGCCGACATGAGCTATAGAAAAACATTGTCCAGAGCATATCTCCTATATTACTTGAGATAGAAATGCAAAATTTGGTGTGTGCATACATCTTCGTTAAAAACCGGAATTCTAGTAGAGAAGAATTTAAACACTTTTAAATTTTAAACACTCCTAGAGGAGCTTTCTGCATATATGACTTGAACCCTACATTAAGTTGCCACCTGTCTCCGAGACCGATATTTATACTAAAATGAGAGTCTGGTTTAGAGAGGTTATTCTGTACATCACAAATGAAGCTTTTGACAATCCTACCTGTCTTTTATATATTTTGTTGCAATAAATTTTATAAACTTAATCTTAATATCCATGGACAAACAAATACCAGCCGTCTACAGGAGCCATCTCATCTAAGTCTGCTCTGCTTGCAAAGGCATTAAAAGGCATATCTGTGGTGTAAGGGTTAACAGTGAATATACAATTTTCAAAATAATATAAACTAAAATCATGTCCATAGGACATGGATGCCCCCATGTTTCAATTTTTAGTAAGTCATGAAGTGACTTATAACTTATAACTCAAAGACTTATAACTGTTAAAAATTGATCACAGCTGGAATTCCTTACTTAATGCACATCTCCATATTGATGTTGTTCGTCTGTGACAGTTTCAGACATATCCTTATTATTCCACAAACATTTTCAGCAAGTTTGGTGAAGATTGGGTGTAAAATTCTTCCACTTAGAGAACAGATAAGCTCAAAATTGCTACTATTCTACATTTCAAGGGCCATAATTCTAAAGTGCCTGGATGGATATTACTGCTTTTAATAGGTTATCAAACTCAGCTGAGATATTATTACCACAAACATTTTCAGCAAGTTTGGTGAAGATTGAATGAAATGGTTTGAAACAGGTTATCCTATAATACAATCCATCTATCGACAGGTGTACGAAACCCCCACAAAATGTTGTATTCTAACTTATAAAACCCAAAACACCCATGATTTGTATCATATGTTAACCCTTTACTCCACAAATACGCTTTCCTATGCTTTTACAAACAGAGTAGACCCAGATCAGATGGCTCCTGTAAGCCATCTGATCTGGGTCTGCTCTGTTTGCTTATGAAATAATATAGATAGGAGTCTACAGTTTCTATTCTGTCCAAAACTTCCCATCTCAATCCGTCATTTTAAAATCTAATAAATATTCATGATGTTAATCATGTCTTTCATCAATATTCATGAAGCAAAAGGTCAATATAACAAGCTCCCATATAGGGTCATAATTCTGTAAAAACATGATTATAGCTCTAGCTTTAACTCTTTATTCCATGAATATTCATGTAAGAAATGATGACATCATGAATATTAATTAGACTAATTGTTGTAAAAGCACATAAATATAGGAATGTTTGGCCATGGCAGAATTTGTAGAATCATATCATAATTCAACAGAGTATACTCTAATCAAATGGCTCCTACAGGAGCCATCTTATCTGGGTCTACTCTGTTTGCAAAGCATAGAAAGGCGTATTCATGGAGTAAAGGGTTAATGCATTTTTTCACATCAAAGTTCAGATCTATATTACACCATAAGCAAACAGAGCAGACCCTGATCAGACGGCTCCTACAGGAGCCGTCTGATCTGGGTCTACTCTGTTTGCAAGGCATAGAAAGGCATATTCATGGAGTAAAGGGTTAGGGCATTTTTTTCACATCAAAGTTGTTTATCCGTAAAGGAAAAGTTTTATTGAAAAAACCCAATTCATTGTGTAGGATAAGATCAACACACAAGACTTTGTACTACATGTACATGTATATACAATTCAAAAATGTGTGATTCAATTAAGGGGCCAAAATGGTATATTGCACCACTACGGCTGAAAAAAATAAAGGCATGTAGATCTGTCAAGTAATATGGCAACTAAAATTCAGATCTTTATGCAAATCTTACGTCAATGTTGTTCATCAGTGAAAGTTTCACACAAATCCCATCAACAGTGTACAAGTTTGACACGAAAAATATTGTACTACATGTAATGTAATGTAAAACTGCTGTTGGTGCAATAAGATGGCCAAATGGCATTTTATACAGACAAAGAATGGGCCATAATTCTGTCAAAAGTTATTGCAGCTGTGATCATTCCTTTATTCCCATTTGCATATCAAGGTTGACCGTCTGTAATGTTTGAAACAAAGCTGATTAAAGGTTTAAGAGAAGTCCTTTCCACAAACTTTTGGGGACGTACGTGTACGGATGGACAGACAAGTGCAACACTATAAAGCCCACACATAAAATGTGAGGACATAAACATTGGACGGACAAACAAACATATCCCTAAAGGGCTATAACATCACTATGCAGGCTCTATTTACAACTATAATATTCTGTATGTCACTAACAACAATCAATAGTAGTCAGAGAATTTAACCCTTTCCTTCATATAAACAACTCTTCACACATTAGCAAACAGAGAAGACCCAGATCAGACGGCTCCTATATGAGCCGCCTGATCAGGGTCTTCTATGTTTGCTTACGACATGATAAAGATCTGACTCTACAGTTTTTGGCAGAGCAAAACTTCCCTTGGAAATTTACCCTTTCAAAAATTCAGATGACAATTTTTTCTTACATGAGTATTGAACAGGAGAAAAGGATTTACCCTTTCTCCCATAGAGACAATTTTGGCACCTTTGCAAACTGAGCTGACCCAGATCAGATGTATCCTGTAGCAGCCATCTGACCAGTGTATGTTCTGTTTACTTATGACATACTATATATCTGAAACTGGGGTTCTGCCATGATAAAACATTCCTTAGTTCCGTGACCATTATAAAACAATCAGTATAAAATGAATATTCATGAAGTTATGAATTCTTGTATAAATATTCATGAGGGAAAGGGTTAAAGGAAAGTGGATCAATTGCCATGTACATGTCAGACTGTGAAGATGTCTGCACAGTTGTTGGTAAGCGAGCATCCCCAGGAACAGAGGTAGGTATCTGCATTTGACCACTAAAACCGTAACTAGATGGTGTAAGCATGAAGTTGGGAGGAAAGTCGCGCAGTTGGTACTGGCTGTTGTTGTTATTGCTCATTTCCACATCATCAACAGCTGTTCTAACATGTGTATGTGTGTCTGAAGCCTGCAAGGAGAGAACAATAAACATGTGAGCAAAGCACAGAGGTGAGATATCTTCTGACCTATGCAATAGTGTAGAACCAGATCAGGCGACTCAACATAGACACTACAGCATGGGCCACAATTATTTACACAAATCAACATTTACGATATTCAATTATCAATCTTGAAAAACAGTGCAGACCCTGATAAGATGCAACAATTCTAATACAGCAGCTGAGCTCAGTATCTCCAGCAGATTGCTCTGGGTCTACTCCTGCAAAGGCCCAGAAAGGCATATTTATGTAGTAAAGGGATAAGTCAAGTGTATGCATAAGATGAAATGTCTAGCTGCAATGGTGTTTCATATAAACCAGGTTAAAAGATAATGCATTGTAATAGGTCAAACCAGTATCTAAGGCAACTGATTTGAATTGACCTCATAAACTACTGTGCACAATATAAACATTAGGCTGCAATGATACATGTACAGTATAACTTCTATGTGTCAACCTTCAACATGTTGAATTTCTCAATGTGTCAAACTTCTTTACAAGCCCCGATCTCTTTCCCTATAAATTCCATTTTCAATTTAAATGTCGACCCTAAAGGAGTTGATCTTATCAATATGTTGGAAAAAAAATTCTGTCCTATGGCATTAACCCATTCCCTCATATTGACGACTCTGTAAAAGTCACCTATAGGAGCAAATGCTCTATTTATCACAATGGTTTCAAACTACAAAATTATAAATATTTCCTTTACTCTAGTTAATGCTCCTTTTATTTAAAATAGCCCATGAGGGAATGGGTTAAGCCTATAGAAATTTTAACAAACATGAGTCGGTCTGCCACTTAAATTTACAGGCAGCAGCCTTATGCTTTCTAGTTGTTATTTTTGAAAATGAGTATTCCACAAATAACAAAAGTATAGATTGATACGATATGCCTTTTGCTTACATTCCACTTAGATTTCCCTCAAATTAATCGAAAGAATAGCATGTAGATTTTGCATGTATTCCTGCATATGTACATGAGACTGAAAATGAAACTCATACACATATTCATACATGTACCATGTTTGAGTCGACATCTTGGTATGTCAATCTTTAAGCCATGGTCCCTAGAAGATCAACCCATCGAAGTTTATATATATATATATATAATACTGTATATATGGTAATTGTGGTAGACATGTTTATCCCTTTCCCTCATAGGCTATTTTTAGATCCAACAACTTTGAATAAATCTACCGAAAAGGAACATTAACTAGAGAAAAGGAAAATTTTAGAATTTTGTAGTTTGAAACCATTGTGATAAATAGAGCATTTGCTCCTAAAGGAGCAAATGCTCAATTTGTCACAATGGTTTCAATAGGTGACTTTTACAGAGGCGTAGAAAGGAGTATTTATGGAGGAAAGGGTTAAAGCTTTTCATGCTCAGTCAATTGTCAAACCAGTAATCAGTGTATCCCAACAGTATGCAAGATATGAACCCCACTGTTGATTGTTTTCAGTATTTACATTATGATTTTAAAAACAAAATTAAACATTTTGCATACCAGGTCAATGGTTACTGAATTGAGGTCAAACTAGTATCCAATATCACTGATTTGAACTTCTCATAAGCCTACTGTATACATGTACTCAATATAAAATATCTAGCTGCAGTGGTATGATTGAGACAGTTAAAGGTTAAACATATTTAAACTGGGTCAAAGGTCAAATTAGTTTCCAAGGAAAAAATATTTAAAAGCAATCATGACAAATTAAGCTTGAGGAAATTAAGCTTATTCTATCTCTGAATGAATTGAAATTTGCAATAATGCATTCAGAGATAGGATTAAACCATTCCCTCATAGGCTATTTTTAGATCCAACCTCTTTGAATAAATCCACCCAAAAGGAGCATTAACTAGAGAAAAAGAACATTTTAGAATTTTGTAGTTTTGAAACCATTGTGATAGATAGAGCATTTGCTCCTATGGAGCAAATGCTCTATTTATCACAATGGTTTCATAAAGTGATTTTTACAGAGGCTTAGAATGGCGTATTTATGGAGGAAAGGGTTAAGCTTAAGCTCAATTTCCTCAGGCATGATAAGCAGAAAGAGTCTGATCAACTGATCAATGTCATTTGATCAAGATCTACTCTGTTTGGGAATGCCTTGGTGTCTCCTCTCTGTGACTCCAGACATACTGTGTATATCAACCCTATCCTCCATAAATACGTCTTTCTACGTCTCAGTAAAAATCACCTGTTGAAACAATTGTGATAAATAGAGCATTTGCTCCTATAGGAGCAAATGCTCTATTTATCACAATGGTTTCAAATTACAAAATTCTAAAAATTTCCTTTTCTCTAGTTAAATGCTCCTTTTCGGTAGATTCATACAAAGAGTTTGTATCTAAAAATAGCCTCTGGAGGAAAGGGTTAACCATTACCTCTAATGTTGTGAGTGTTGGCTTGGAGTTTTTCTCACTGTCCTCTTTGGAGCCTGGGTCAAATTCTTCATTTATCACAAGGTCGCCTGGTTCCTCCTCATCACCATAATTCTGCAATCAAAATATAGTGTTAAATCCTTAACCTCAGGAATATTATGGTACTGTGAATATTAATTAATTAGATAATTTTTGGCCATGGAAGAAACTGTATAATCTGATATATATGTATATAATTTCATAAGCAAACACAGTAAACCTTGATCATATGGCTCCTGCAGGAGCACTCTGATCTGAGTCTTCTCTGTTTGCAAAGTCATTAAAGTGGTTAACCCATTTGCCATGAATAATTATACATTCTTGATCAACTCTGCTAGGATTTAACTAGAAATATATCCATAGGATATGGATGACCCATTTATGTACAACTGTGCTGCAATGGTATGGACTATAACAAGAGCCATACTCTAGTGTTCATGTGTACATATTATCATACCCTGGGTGCACACATTCTCATAATGATTGATCATTAGGCACAGTTTTATGACTGTAGGTCAAATTCTTTTGGAGTTATACAGTGCTCCAGATAATTTTTGCATGCAATGCTGAAAACCGAAACTGAGATTCTTGTTTTCTGTCCATTTTTACATCGCTGATCACCTGTCAATAAAACTGTTGATGACTGACTTCATAATCAAGTCCGCAATCACTTTTCCTCCTTATTTCCAAAATAACAGAACAAAGTTGACTTTTTCTCCTCTTTCGCCAACCAACTCCAGACGAGGCCATGAGTTTTGTTTCAGACGCCATGTTTTTTGTTTCAGACGCTTGCATGGGATTACTTTTCGGCCCTAACCCCTTCGCACCAATTCGACAAACCATGGCAGATTCTGGTAACCTACATTTGAAGTAGTTACAGAATCAATCACGATTTTTGAATGCTTCTCACCATGAATATACTGGACCAAACTTCAACCAAATCTAAAAATCTTCGAATTCCTCAGGTAAGTATGTCAGTGCAAGCATCTATCGACAATCTACGCATTTTCTCAAGTCAACTTTGGTAGAGAAAAGAAGGGCAGAATGCACAGTCTTACAATTTAAATATGTACGCGATTTCCTATATGCTTTTCAGTATGCACGATTTGAGTTTCATATGCATTTTTGCATAAAACATATGCTTAAATATGCAGGTATGCACCTTATCTGGAGCACTGTTTGTGTATGTCATAAAAAGATGTGAAGGACCAATGGACAAGTGAAATCTAAAAGCCATACCCTTTCAAAAGTTGTGGAACAAAAATCATTTTCTTCTAAATCTTCAAGAAATTTAAGAAATGTTAATCTTTCTTACATGTTCACTTATTGGTTTCCTGGTGTCCATCACTTTTTGTACAAGTTTTCCGTCTTTGGTGATTATGTCGCCAGAGTTACGGTCCTTGAACTTCATTCTCAGATGGACAGTATGTTTAGTGACCACCTCTAGATTGTGGACAGTACGAATGTGCTTGTCCAAGTTGCCTCTTAGACCAGTCTTGTAAGGACAGATGGAACATAAAAAAGGCTTGAAATTCTGAAAGAAATTATTGAATAAACTGTAAAACGGCAATATCAAGATACATGAATGTTTTGGTACTGAAAGAAACGACAGATTCTTATCTATTATAAATTCATAGGCAATCAGAGCAGACACCTTAACCCTTTCCTCCAAAGGCTATTTTTAGATCCAACCACTTTGAATAAATCTACCGAAAAGGTGAATTAACTAGAGAAAAGGATTTTTTTTTCGAATTTTGTAGTTTGAAACCATTGTGATAAATAGAGCATTTGCTCTATTTATCACAATGGTTTCAACAGGTGACTTTTACAGAGGCTTAACCCTTTCCTCCATGAATATTTATGTAAGAAATAGTAATATCATTAATATTAATTAGATTAATTATTATAATAGAACATGGACACAAGACTTTTTGGCCATGGCAGAAACTGTACATTCATATCATTATTATTTCATAAGCAAACAGAGCAGACCCTGATCAGACAGCTCCTACAGGAGCTGTCTGATCTGGGTCTACGCTGTTAGCCAAGGCGTAGATAAGCGTATTTATGGAGTAAAGGGTTAAATAATCAAATTCTCAGTTTTTAACCATTTACTCCATGAATATTCATGAAAGAAATGACTTCATGAATATTAATTTGTTTAATTTGTTTATTTTTAAAATGTTTTTTTTTACATTTTTTTTGCCAAGGCAGAAACTTTAGTCATATCTATATTATTTCATAAGCAACTGAGCAGACCATGATCAGACAGCTCCTACAGGAGCCATCTGATCATGCTCTCCATTTGCAAATGTGCAAAAAGGCGTTTATATGAAGCAAATGGTTAAATAACGGTAGTCAAATTCTCAGTTTTTATGGTAGGTAATCACTTAAGTCAGGATAAAAGTTTTGCAGAGGTCCCATTGGAACTTTATGTATTACTTTTATTTAGCATTGCCTAGCCATCTGCTTTTAACCCATTCCCTCATATTGATGCCTTTTGACGCCTTTGCAAAAGTCACCTGTTGAAACCATTGTGATAAATAGAGCATTTGCTCCATAGGAGCAAATGCTCAATTTATCACAATGGTTTCAATACTACACGATTCTAACATTTTCCTTTTCTCTAGTAAGTGCTTCTTTTTGGTAGATTAATTCAAAGAGGTTGGGTCTAAAAATAGCCTATGAGGTAATGGGTTAAAGACACTCATGCGTATTCATTAAGTGGCGGCTATGTTGAGGTCAGCCTTTAGATAGTCTTGAGGTAGCATTTTGTCCATATAGACAAATGACCACTTACCTTATGGGTATGCATCAGTCTGGTGTGTTTCCTCAGGCCTAGTTTATCCACACAAGCATAATTGCAACCCTCAAAGTCACACTTGAACTTTTTTTCTGTAAAACACACAGTTAATACTGGTATATAGACATTGTTGAAAAAAAACAATACATGAATGAAAGTAAAAAAACAAACTAAAACATTAATTCAAAAATTTAAAAATCCCCATAGTGTGTGCATTCATAGATTTATATTTGTTTGTTTGTGTTGACTGACTTCCGTATCTGCTTATTATGGGCTAATTGGACGCCCCAGAGAGGGTGAGGATACAGAGAAACCCGGAGATTTATGTACATGTATAAACGTGTCAGCTAAGTTATCTCCCTCTAGCAATAGCCGGTCATTTTACCTTGTAAGTCATAGAAAATGTTTCTGATTTTGGTGATGAACGAGGTAACCTATTTCCTCCAGACACCTTTTTAAGACTCTGTAAAAGTCACTTTTTGAAACCAATGTCATAAATAGAGCATTTGCTCTGCTTATCACGATGATTTCAAAAATCCTTTTTTTCTAGAAAATGCTCCTATTCAGTAGATTTATTCAAAGAGGACGGGTCTTAAAAAAGTCTACAAGAGAGTGGGCTAAATGGTAAAAAACACATAAAACTTTTACTACTGAAGCATCAAGCACAAATGCTTCATCTTCCACAATGATGCAACACTTTCTACGAAACAAAAGTCAAGTTCAAACATGGCAATAGTTACCTCCATGATATTTCACATGTCTGCTCAGGTAGCTTTTGGTCACAAACTTCTTTCCACATATACCACATACAAAAGTCCGTTTATCTGAAATTAATATTACAAACTGGTGGAAAGGGGAGACTGGGTGTCCAACTAATTAACCCTTTCCTCCATAAAGACGCCTTTCTACGCCTCAGTAAGTCACTTTTTGAAACCACTGTGATAAATAGAGCATTTGCTCCATAGGAGCAAATGCTCTATTTATCACAATAGTTTCAAAACTACACAATTCTGGAATTTTCCTTTCTGTAGTTAATGCTCCTTTTCAGTAGATTTATTCAAAGAGGTAGGATCTAAAAATAGTTTATGAGGGAATTGGTTAAGGCAAAAATTGGACTAGTACATTCCATATGAAACAATATTTATACTTATAGTTACAGGTAACAGTAAATTAGTTTTGTTTATGCACAAAGATCATCTTTCTAACTATAAAAGTTTTATAGCGTACTTATTTTAATTGACAGACAAGAGCAATGTTATATACCTCCCACCTTGTGGGGGAGGGGGGAGTCATAACAATCAATATTTTCTAAATTTGAAGCTCAGCATAACTTCCATGGTGATAAGCCTTTTACTTGTTTTCTCTGAAGTTTTAAGCTTTGCTGGTTCAGTTGAACATACCATCATGGGCATCCATGTGACGCTCAAGCTTGTTCTTGCGTATTGTCTGATAATCACACAGCTCACAAGAAAATCTGAAATAAACCAATCAGTGACATGGGCATGACAACCTATTTGAGTTAACCCTTTACTCCATGTACAATAATGTCAAACAAATGTATGTAAGAATATCAATTAGCATAATATTTATAGTGGAATATGAAAAAGAAAGGTTCTGGCTCTGGTAAAAAACGTAAAATATCATATCTGTATAATTCCTTAACCCTTTTCTCCATAAATACGCCTTTCTACACCTCTGTAAGAATAACCTATTGAAACTATTGTGATAAATAGAGCATTTATAGGAGCAAATGCTTTATTTATCACAATGGTTTCAAATTACAAAATTCTAAAATTTTCTCTAGTTAACGCTCCTTTTCGGTAGATTTATTCAAAGTGGTTGGATCTAAAAATAGCCTATGAGGGAATGGGTTAAGCAAAAAGAGCAGACCCAGCTCAGACATCTCCTATTGGGTCTACTCTGTTTGCAAAGGCATAGAAAGATGCATATATGGAATAAAGGATTAACTCCATACACATTCATGTAAGAAATAATGATTTCATTAATATTAACTATTAAATGAATTTTTACAATGGCATATAAACACAGGAAGGTTTAGACAAAACAGAAACTGTAGAATCAGATCAACATGTATACAAGTCCATATGAAAACAGAGCAGACCCTGATCAGACGTCTTCTACAGGAGCTAACTGGTCTGGATCAACTATGTTTGAAAAGGCATCAAAATGCATTTTTATGGAGTAAAGGGTTAACCCATTCCCTCATAATGACGCCTTTTGACGCCTCTGCAAAAGTCACCTGTTGAAACCATTGTGATAAATAGAGTATTTGCTCCTATAAGAGCAACTGCTCTATTTATCACAATGGTTTCAAACTACAGAATTCTAAAATTGTCTATGAGGTAAAGGCCGGGTTAAAATGTTAAGCATTAAGATAATTTTAAGTTACATCAATTCATACTCTGAGGTCATTTTTTTTTAATGCAAAATATGAGCAGAGTACATCTTTAATACAAACATGAATGAACATAATCAGTACTAACAGAAAGAGCCACATTAAAAAGGGCTTTTAAAAATGTCTTGGTCAAATGGTAAATATGATATACGAAAATTTATTTTCATTAAACAATGACTAAAATTTAATCAAAGTATCAGAAAACAGGAAATAGATGAACAACAGACCTGAAAAAGGGAGACCCAGTACAACTCGCTACGATTATGCTTTAGACCAAACATCAGATAATTCCAGCATTTACACAAGCCAAGAAATCTTTGACAATTTTTTTGTAATTAAACAATAACAAAAATTCAATCAAAGTGTTGGCAAACAGAAAGTAGATGAATGACGAACCTGAAAAGGGAAGACACTGTACAACTCACTATGATAATGCGTCAGACCAAATATCAAATTATTCCAGCATACACAAGCCAAGAAATCTTTGACGAAATTTTTTGTCATTAAACAATAACCAAAATTAAAACAAAGTGTCTGCAAACAGGAAGTAGATGAATGACAGACCTAACAAGATGTGTTTCTGAAACACTATGCCCCCACCCAATTTGACCTTTGACCCTGAAGGATGACCATGACATGTCACCCCTCAAAATGTGCAGCTTCATGAGATATGCCAAATATCAAGTCCCTATCTCTACTGGTTCGAAAGTTATGGCCAATGTTAAAGTCAGTAATATGACCTATATATTTGACCTCTGACCTGAAGGATGGCCTTGACATGTCACTTCTCAAAATGTATGGCTTTATAAGATACATATGCATGCCAAATATCAAGTCTCTATATGTACTGGGGTTAACCCTTTACTCCATGAATTTTCCAGGAAAAAATAATATGAATATTAATTAGATTAATTTTTATAATATCACATGGACGCAGGAATATTTGGCCTTGGCAGAAAATGTAGAATCTTATAGATCTATGTTACATCATATGCAAACAGAGCAGACCCTGATCAGACGGCTCCTACAGGAGCCATCTGATCTGGGCCTACTCTGTTTGCAAAGGCTTATTTATGGAGTATAGACTTGAAGCAGACTTGAAGCAGGTGGTCTGTTGGATGATACTCCATGAAAATGAGGAGTACGAGCTTGTTGTACTTACACTTTATATCTGTCTGGAACAGGAATCTGATGTACTTGGTACATGTGCCAGCATAGCTCCGCCTTTTGGAGAAACTTCTCAGAACAAAGGTGACATAACTCTGTCCAAGACTCCTGGCCCTTGTGATGCTTCTTTATGTGTATCTAGATAGAATTATAACCATACAATTTCTATTATGAAACAAGTGTTAACTCTACTCCACCATAAGTAACTACATGTACCTAGATGCCTCACATGCATAAATAACAGACTTCCAGCAACAAAACAGCTTTGCAGAGAGTAGACCCAGCTCAGACAGCTCCTGTAGGAGCCGTCTGATCATGGTCTGCCCTGTTTGATCATGAAATAATATGGAAATGATTTCATGATTACAGTTTCTGCCATGGCCAAACTTTCCTGAATTCATGTGCCATTATAAAGATAATCTCATTGATATTCATGATGTCATTATTTCTAACATAAATATTCATGGAGTAAAGGGTTAAAGAGACCCTTGTTTTTACATTTAGTTGTCACTAAAGAGAGGTTCTGTTGTATTCATATTGTTTATTTTTACCCTTTCCCTGTTCTATATTTATTTCAAATTTCAATACCTACTGAATATTCATGGACAAAATAGTTCAAACGAAAAATGGAAGGTCGAACATGGTAGCCATTTTAGAAACTAAAGAAACAGATCTATCAAATTCCATCAGCAAACAGAGCAGACCTGATCAGACAGCTCCTACAGAAGTTGTCAGATCTGGGTCTACTCTGTTTGCAAATGCATCAAAAGGCGTTAATTAATGGAAAGGGTTAACGCAGCAGCCATCATTCAAAGTAACACTGATAGTTGTACTCACATCTAGCCCTCCCTTCTGATTAAATGTGAGGTCACATTCCTGGCACAGGTATTTCTTGGCGTTGGTGTGGATGTTAAGGTGAGTGATAAGAGCACTGGGCAGCTTGAACCCCTTGCCACAGAACTCACAAACATGGGGACGTTCGTTGCTGTGACGACCTGCAGTGTGGATCTGCAGGTAATGCTTACTGGCTGTGATGTACTTACAACCCTGTAAACACAGAGACATACATGAACATAACGACCACTAAATTACATCAAGTATTTTGTGTTAAAGGCAGGTGGCTGCTTAAAGCAAGGTGAAAGTAAAACAGAATGCTCCTATAGGAGCTAAATACCAACTAATTAACACAATTTAGTGGTCATTATAGAGAGGTTTTACTGTACAGTAAAAACCCTCTAAACTGGAATTCTAGTAGAGGAGCTTCCTGCTTGACTAACTTTTTCAATTTACCCTGCATTAAGCTGCCACCTTTCTCCAAGACCGACATTTACACTAAATTGAATGTCCAGTTTAGAGGGGTTTACTTTACGTATTATATGTACAGTAGAACCCCGCTAATACGACCACTTAATGAAGATACATGGGTGCCTTTATAAACAGGTGGTTGCTTAATGCAGGACAAAAGTAATGCAGAAAGCTCCCCTAGGAGCTTTCTGCATTACTTTTATCCTGCATTAAGCTACCACCTGCATCTAGCACCCAGAATTATACCTCTTTTAGGTGGTCGCAATAGCGGAACTTTACTGGATATGGAAGGACATATACACACACACTAAGACAAGGTCTGATAGAATTGAAATTACAGGTGAATAACAGGATCTAATTACCATATAAGAAGTATTCCATATAAGGCGGTAAAATAAAATATGTGTTGGTTGTTGATTTACCCCATATGTATTAAAATCATAATACACACACAGGACCTGGAACACGATGCTATACACTCAATAAAAACAGATGTGTTTGAAAGGACATGTGTGTCAACAACAAGAATGATGTGTGATGAAAAGTGTGAGGTAAAAAGCATGACAGATGGACACAGATGGACAGACAGATGAATGGACAGACAGTCAGATCTATTATCATTTCATAAGCAAACAGAGCAGACCCTAAAGAGATGGCTCCTACAGAAGCTGTCTTATCTGAGTCTACTTTGTTTGCAAAGGCATGAAAAAGCATTTGTATGACGGAAAAGGTTAACCCTTTCCCTCGTATAAATGTGTTATCAAGCATTTGAAAACAGAAAAGACCCAGATCAGACAGCTCCTTTTGGAGCTATCCCTTTAGGGTCTGCTCTGTTTGCTTATGAAAAATAATAGATCTGACTCTATGGCTTCTACCAATACCAAAAAAATCTTTGTACATAGATATATGCATTTTTTCTCTCACAAAAATCAGTCAACACATTTATTCATGATGTCATTATTTCTTCCATGAATATTGAATAGGGAAAGGGTTAAACCCGATACTGACTGAACAATAACAATTGCTTATCAGTAAAATGATGACAATAACCTTTTTTCAAGACTTTGTACATAAGTAGGGTATTTAGAAAATCTAATTAACCCTTTACACCATAGATACGCCTTTCTATGCCTTTGAAAACAGAGTAGACCCAGATCAGACAGCTCCTGTAGAAACTGTCTGATCAGGGTCTGTTCTGTTTGCTTATGGAATAATTAGTTATAATAAAGATCTGATTCTACAATTTCTGCATTGGCAATTTTTTTTATGTATTAATACGCCTCTTTGGAAATTAATCTTAACTAGAACTATCACTTAGGTAATTAATACCCCCACTAGCACATTGGACACAGAGATGGGGTTATAGAAATAAATCTGATGTTGACCTAATATGAGAATGTAACTAAATATAATTCAATAATGATGTGATAAATCAAAATCAAAATCAAAATCGCAGCAGTACAATTTCAGATGGTGTTTAACAATACAGCAATATTTAAAAAAAGTTCCATTGAAGTGTGTGAACTTACGAAAAGGGAGACGATTAACGAAAGAAGAGACAAATCAAAACCCATTTCGCACGTGCACAACTTCAGATGGTGTTCAACACTACTTCAAAATTGAACAAGAGCTGTCCGCAGACAGCGCGCTCCACTTTCTTTAGTGCTGGATAGTGTAGTGGAAGTCTAAGTCAGAAAGGGGAGATCACAACAGCAAAATTAATTTTTGGGTTACCTGCCCTTGTGAAATGGGTCCCCCTTGTAATAGTTAATATGTATACCAAAGATGAACCAAATATCTTGGACAGTTTCTGAGACATGGACCTGAACATAAAACTTAACCAACAATGAAAATTCTAAGTCGAAAAAGGGGCATAACTATGGCAAAATTAATTTTAGGGTTACCTACCCTTGTGAAATGGGTTCCCCTTGTGATAGTAAACATACATACCAAATATGAACCAAATATCTTTGATGGTTTCTGAGAAAAGGACCTTAACAAAAAGGTTAACCGACACCGACGAGAGGGTCATGACAATAGCTCCACTTTTTGAAAAAGTGGAGCTAAAAAGGTTCCGTTGGGGTATGACAGAGTAAAGCTCCGGACCGCTAAACTTTCATTTGTTAAATTACTAAAAAGGGAGATAATTCATTCATGCACGAACTGACAAATCAAAACCATTATCACAGGTGCACAACTTCGGTTAGTGTTCAACAATACTGCAAAATTTATAAAAGTTCTGTTGAGGTAAGACAGAGAAAAGCTCCAGACAAAAATTTCATTTATTAAAATTGAGAAAAGGGAGGTAAATCATGAATGAAGAATCAAATCAAAACTGCAATTGCAGGTGCACAATTTCAGATGGTGTTCAACAATACTACACCTTTTAAAAAAAATATCTGTTGAGGCATGGCAGATTAAAGCTGTGGACAATATTTCATTTGTTAAAATTACAAAAAGGGAGATAATTCAAGAAGGAAGTGACAAATCAAAACTGTAACCACAGGTGCACAAATTCAGATGGTGTTAAAATTTAAAGATGTTCTGTTGAGGCATGACAGAGTAAAGCTCAGGACTAAATTTCATATATCAAAATTACGAAAAGGGAGATAATTCAATAAAGAAATGGCGAATCAAAACCGCAATTGCAGGTGCACAACTTCAGATGAAGATCACAACAATAATGCATAATTCAAAAATGGTCTATTGAAAGATGGCAGAATAAAGCAACGGACAAAATTCCATCTACAGATGGCGGACGGACAGAGTGATTCCAGTATACCCACCCCCGCCAACACTTCGTTGTAGGGGGTATAATTAATATTCATGATGTCATCATTTCTTTCTGGAATATTCATGGAGTAAAAGGTTAAAATAATGATTTTTCTGCCAAATCCTATCTTGCTGCAACTCATTAGAATGATAGAATCATCTGGAAGAGGTGATTTCAGTGAGCAGTAAGATAGGGTTGACTAAGAAATAAGGGATTTCGATAAATCAGTATGCATGTTATGTACAGCCCTGTTTGCATTACCTCATAAGTACATTGATGAAGCTTGAACTGGGGGTCATAAGGAATTCCATGTTTGCTGTGTTCGTGGCATGCCTGCCTCACTGCCGAGGTGAGGACCCTACTACAGGCCGAGCATGGCCAGCCCTCTTTCCGAACACTGTCTGAATTCTTCTCAGGGGATTCTTTATGAGTTTTCATATGTTCTGTGTATACCTTGTAGTTATTAAGCATTTCATGGCAAACCTTGCACTCTTTTGGAAATTGTGTTTTCACCTTGGTTTTTTGTGTCTCTTTCACTAGGCACTTACTTGGTTCCACTTCATAAATATTATCACTATTTATATGATCTCTTTCATCATCATTATCTGCTTCACTGTTGCCACTGTCAACAATATCCTCAGTCCTCTCTACATCATCAGTATGAATTAAAACTGTGTCAGCTTTCTTTTCATTCTTCGCCCTACTTTCCGCTTTTATGGACCTTTTATTTGAAGTAACCTTTTTCTGATGAGTAAATTTATCTTCAACAACTGCCTGTGTTCTATTCTGGATATCACTTAATTCTAAAACACCATTTTCACATGGTCTTTTAACCTTTCTGACTCTTGTGACTCTACTGGATTTTCTATAAATAGTTCTTGATCTAGCATCATTGTCAGCTGTATGTTTTCTTTCTGTTCGTTCTACATACACACCATTTGAATGACTTGTAACTTTCATCTGACCACCAGATGTGAGCCCTATTGAGAGTTTTGGAATTTTCAAATGCTCCTTTTCATTCTCTTCTCCTACAGACACTTTTGAAGAATCATCATTTCTTCTTTTCCTTTGTTTACGGGATACAGCTTGGACTTGACCAACGGTCTGAGTGTTGATACGTTTACTACGTTTTAATTTACAACATTTCTTAAAGGAGCCTTTCCCATTTGGTCCATTATGAAACTTTTCCAAACATTTCAAACACATCTTTGAGAGTTTAGGAAGCATAAAATGATCACATAGTCTAACAAAAGATTGCAAATACTCGTTGGGTATTTCAACAGATCCACTGTAGATATAATTCATCATACACCTCAAAGTGATATGGTCAGTATCGTCAATGTACAAGGTAGTCATATCTTCCTCCTCTGTTTGTATCATTAATCTGAAGTGAAAACCAGTTCCAATAAATTTTGCACAAAATGCCATCTTTTTAATTAACAAGAGGGCCATGATGGCCCTGAAATCGCTCACCAGAGGGAAAGATTTTTAAAGTTTCAACTACATTTATGTTTCTAAACAAAACTGGACACCTGTTTTGTGGGGTGTTATTTGACCCTTTCTCTGTTTAATTATAATGGCAAGCTTTCTGGGATGATTTGCTTTATTATAAATATTTTCTAAGTCCAATACCGAACGTTTACCGACCGTTAACTTGGAAAGCATAATATATCGCACAAAAAATATGTGGAAAAGTTTCATTTTCCATTACATATTACTACGCATAACCTAACAACTCCTTGATATATTGCATATTTAGAAACGAACGACAACTCTTGTAGAGCACGTTTCGTAACAAAACCAGTTCACACCTGAACGTTTCGAACCCCTTCAGAATTAGAGTACTGATGATTGTTTCAAAGCAGAAATTGTATAAAAATCGCGATTTCAACAATTTATACAAACGGAATTGTTATGGAAATGGAAAAGTAAAACTTGTTATCAATAACTGGTGATAATAACCATTGTGATAAATAGAGCATTTGCCTTAGTGATAAATAGAGCATTTGCTCCATAAGAGTAAATGCACTATTTATCACAATGGTTTCAAATCTACACAATTCTGAAATTTTCCTTTTCTCTAATTAACCCTTTTCCTCATATAAACATGTTTTCACACATTTGCAAACAGAGTAGACCCAGATTTACCTCTTTGAATAAGCAGACAACATTTCTAACAGATGACAACCCTATCACAGCTTAGCAGGACTTAACCAAAATTAGCACACAGTTTGAACTCAGATCTGACACAGACCGGTATGTAACTTTATATGTGGTTTGTATATGAGTTAATTTACTCCTATGGAGCAAATGCTCTATTTATCACAATGGTTTTAAATCTAGACAATTCTGAAATTTTCATCTTCTCTAATTAATGCTCCTTATCAGTAGATTTATTCAAAGAGGTAGGATCTGAAAAAGGCCTTTGTGATAAATAGAGCATTTGCTAACCATTGTGATAAATAGAGCAAAAGCTCCATAGGAGTAAATGTTCTATTTATCATAAAGGTTTCAAATCTACACAATTCTGAAATTTTCCTTTTCTATAATTAATGCTCCTTATCAGTAGATTTATTCAAAGCGGTAGGATCTGAAAAAAGCCTTTGTGATTAATAGAGCATTTGCTCCATAGGAGTAAATGCTCTATTTATCACAATGGTTTCAAATCTACACAATTCTGAAATTTTCCTTTTCTCTAATTAATGCTCCTTATCAGTAGATTTATTCAAAGAGGTATAATAGTCACTTTATGAAACCATTGTGATAAATAGAGCATTTGCCTTTGTGATAAATAGAGCATTTGCTCCATAGGAGTAAATGCACTATTTATCACAATGGTTTCAAATCTACACAATTCTGAAATTTTCCTTTTCTCTGATTAACCCTTTTCCTCATATAAACATGTTTTCACGCATTTGCAAAATAGAGTAGACCCAGATTTACCTCTTTGAATAAGCAGACAACATTTCTAACAGATGACAACCCTATCACTGCTTAGCATGACTTGACCAAAATTAGCACACAGTTTGGATTCTGATCTGACACAGACCGGTATGTAACGTTATATGTTTGTATATGAGTTAATTTACTCCTATAGAGCAAATGCTCTATTTATCACAATGGTTTCAAATCTACACAATTCTGAAATTTTCCTTTTCTCTAATTAATGCTCCTTATCAGTAGATTTATTCAAAGAGGTATAATAGTCACTTTATGAAACCATTGTGATAAATAGAGCATTTGCCTTTGTGATAAATAGAGCATTTGCTCCATAGGAGTAAATGCACTATTTATCACAATGGTTTCAAATCTACACATTTCTGAAATTTTCCTTTTCTCTGATTAACCCTTTTCCTCATATAAACATGTTTTCACGCATTTGCAAAATAGAGTAGACCCAGATTTACCTCTTTGAATAAGCAGACAACATTTCTAACAGATGACAACCCTATCACTGCTTAGCATGACTTGACCAAAATTAGCACACAGTTTGGATTCTGATCTGACACAGACCGGTATGTAACTTTATATGTTTGTATATGAGTTAATTTACTCCTATAGAGCAAATGCTCTATTTATCACAATGGTTTGAAATCTATACAATTCTGAAATTTTCCTTATCAGTAGATTTATTCAAAGAGGTAGGATCTGAAAAAAGCCTTTGTGATAAATAGAGCATTTGCTAACCATTGTGATAAATAGAGCAAAAGCTCCATAGGAGTAAATGTTCTATTTTTCACAATGGTGTCAAATCTACACAATTCTGAAATTTTCCTTTTCTATAATTAATGCTCCTTATCAGTAGATTTATTCAAAGAGGTAGGATCTGAAAAAAGCCTTTGTGATAAATAGAACATTTGCTCCATAGGCTTAAATGCTCTATTTATCACCATGGTTTCAAATCTACACAATTCTGAAATTTTCCTTTTCTCTAATTAATGCTCCTTATCAGTAGATTTATTCAAAGAGGTATAATAGTCACTTTATGAAACCATTGTGATAAATAGAGCATTTTCTCCATAGGAGTAACTGCTCTATTTATCACAATGGTTTCAAATCTACACAATTCTGAAATTTTTCAAGAGGCAGATTCTGAAAATATCCTATGAGGGAATGGGTTGAAACAGTGTGAACAAACAGAGACTAATTCTGAAGCAGACAACATGATAGAATTTTGACCAGGAACTTGACTTATTCAGTGATTATGCAACACAGATGGAGTGACCTCAATCCCTCTAGTTCAGAGGAACCTTTATAGTGTAAAATAATATTTTAAAGTATAACCAACAGGGCAGGGCCAATTTTAACCTCAGAACTATGATATTTACCAATGTCAATAAGGTATACTAAGTAAATCTATATACCAAATATCTAAGCTCTGTGACATGTAGTTTTTGACAAGAAGATTTTTGAAGTTTTCCCCATGCCTAACCTAAGTGAGCCCAGCATTCTGCTACTTGTACAGAAAACAACAGTCAGCTAGAAAAAACTGGCCACCCCTGGGACCGTGGCGGGGCCAATTTTGACTCCAGGGACATAATTTATATAACTTTTGTAGAGGACCTATAGGTGATGCTATGTGCCAAAGATGAAAGCTGAGAACCCTGTAGATTCAGAGGAGAAGACTTTTAAAGTTCAAATTGTTGACGACGCACGACGCACGACGCACGACAAACGCCGACAGACGACGGACATCAGGCGATCACAAAAGCTCACCCTGAGCACTTTGTGCTCTGGTGAGCTAAAAATTTATAGAGATGAAAAATTTATACCAAGAAGCAAAATAAACAGAACTATATGCAAAAGAAATAATGCAAATAAAACGCAAATTTGCAATTTTCATACATATGGTAAGAATCAAAGGGAAAAAATAGCATGTGAATACTGGCCACACACTGTAAACCTAGATTAGAAATGGAGTTAAAAATGTGGCAACTGATCATGACCTGCAGTCCATCACTTTTTATCACTAACACTTACCTCATACAAACACTTCTTTACACCTTGGCAGTGTAGACCCAGATCAGACAGCTCCCGTAGGAGCAATCTGGTCAGGGTCTGCTCAGTTTGCTTATGAAATTATACAGATCTGGTTCTACATTTTATACCAATGTCAAAAAAGTCTCTTCTCATAATGCCAATATGAAATTTCAGCTAATAGATAATGGTATCAACATTTCTTGACGCTTTTCTTCATATAAATGCCTTTTAACGTATTTGCAAACAAAGTAGACCCAGATCAGATGGCTCCTATAGGAGCTGTCAGATCAGGGCCTGCTCTGTTTGCATATGTTATAATATAGATCTGATTCTGCAGTTTCTGCCATGGCGAAAATGTCATGTCTTTATATTAATCTAATCAACATTAATGATGTCATTATTTCTTACAGTGAACAGGTAAAAGACTAAATGAATATGCAACAGGTAAAGGGTAAACCCTTTCCCTGTTCTACGTTTATTCCAAATTTCAATACCTACTGAATATTCATGGAGAAAAAGGTTATAAAGAAATATGGAAGGTGGAACATTTTAGACAGTTTAGAAAATAAAGAAACAGATCTATCAAGTTCTATTAGCAAACTGAGTAGACCCTGATCAGACGGCTCCTCTAGGAGCCGTCTGATTTGGGTCTACTCTGTTTGCAAATGCGTGAAAACACGTGTATATGAGGGAAAGAGTTAAATGAATATGCAACAGGTAAAGGGTAAACCCTTTCCTTCATATAAACATGTTTTCACACATTTGCAAACAGAGTAGACCCAGATCAGATGGCTCTTATAGGAGCCATCTAAACTGAGTCTGCTCTGTTTGCTTATAGAATTTGAAATATCTGCTTCTTTATATACTTTCTTAAATGGCTACAATGTTCGGAACTTCCACTTTCCATATTTCATTATAACTATTTTATCTATGAATATTCAGTAGGTATTGAGATTTTGAATAACCATAGAACATGGAAAGAGTTAACAACATCCACTACATTGTATGTTTACACTTGTAGAACTGATAAGACATCGTCCTAAGTCACTGCAGCTGATCTAGGTCTACATACTTTTGTATCAAATTTTCATGTTTTCCTTTTTCAAAGACAAAGGCCCATATAATACTAAATTACTAAACACAGAGAAATGAGAGTGTTAGAAAGAACATAATGTCACCTGCTGAAGTGACAGACAGACAAGAGATCCCCAAGTCACTATGTGTCATCCTGCTTACAAAAAAACTGTCACCTTTAACCCTTTCGTTCATGTAAAAACCTTTTCATGCATTTGCAAACCGAGATGACCTAGATCAAGCCCCTTTAATTCTCAACCAAACCCCATGTTGTGATCACCTTTAAGGATCGTCTCTTCAAAAAAATTCTAAAGAGTCTTCACAAGATAGAGTTTGAAGGAGAAATGATGATTTCAGTACAAATGTATTTGAAAACGCAACTTTATCAATATCTATATCTGTATGACCCTATCTGTGAAGGCCATTGACCCTTTCCCTGTTCAATAAATATATTCATGTAAGAAATAATGACAACATGAATATTAATTGGATTCTTTTCTAAATTGGCCTATTAACACAGGCCAATTTCGCCCAGACAGAAACAGATCTATGATATATCATAAGCAAACAGAGCAGACACAGATAAGATGGCTCCTATAGGAGCAGTCTGATCTGTGTCTACTCTGTATGCAAATGCGTGAAAATAAGTGTATATGAGGGAAAGGGTTAAGCGTCTGTAATTACCTATCCTTGAAGAATGGACTTGCAGCAATAAGAACAAGTCTGTGCGCTAGGATGTACCCATCACTGGTCTGGAGTTTCACATCACACATCTTGCCTTCCTTCTGCAGCAGGTAGATATCCTTTAGAAGGGAGTCTGGGTACTTTGACATTGACAGATTACAAACAGCCTTGTTGTCTTCCATGTTTTCAGTGAGGTGACTCATTTCATGAATTCTAATGAATGGTGAAATAAAAGAGAACAAGTAATGAGTGCATTCCAACAATGATTTACAAATGTTTGAAGTATTTCATCAGAAAAACTGACAGTATTGTATTTATGTATTATACATGTATATAGTAAAACCTTAAATGTGGCCATATGACACTGGTGGCCACACTATGACCTTGACCTTTTACCTAGCAGCATGTCTTGCATCTGACACACCTATATAAGGTGATTATTTGTGACAAATCTTTATGAAATCCCACTGCACATAACAAAGTTACGACCCAGCAAGAATTGAGCATACATATATATGTCCATTCACATGAGCAGGCATATCACTATATTATATGACTTTCCTGTTATCATACTGAACAACAGCTAAGTGTGTACTTATTCTACTATACTTGTCAACATTTGAACCACTTTAGAAATGAACCCTTAACCTCATGCAGATTCATGAAGAAAATGAATTAATGAATTAATTAGACATTTTTTTAATTAATAATTATTAATTATTTAATTATTAATTAGACATGTTATATTGTAACAGGGTGATTAGAATCTGGTACAGGTATGAAGTGGAAAATAAATAAAATCCTAAACTGTGTGGCTCTATGGCTTAGTGGTTTGAGTGTTGGCACAGTAAACCACAGGCCTGGGTTTGATTCCTAATTGGGCAACCATCTTAAATGATCTTTTCACCAGTAGTCCCGTTACAGTTTGGTTTCCAACGAAAATTCAAACTTTGTACATGCCAGATTTCTTTCGAGTTATGGCCACTTCCTCAGGGAAAACCGAGAATAGTGTAATGGAGTTGGGTTAAGTTGGGTTGTACAGGTAACTGGTGGGAATCTCTATCCTACTTTTGAAGTCTTCCTTTCACAACTTTTATTTGCTTTTAATCTGCACGACATACAAACCCCTCATGCCGATAATACATGACAAGTGGAATCAGCATTATATATCGATAGATAGATATAGTCCTAGATCAGGTGACTTGGTAGTTCAATGGTTAGAGTTGTTGCATGGTCAGTTTGAGTTCTGGTCAAGCCATGATCTTTTAACCATTTGTTCTGGCACAGTTTGGTGCCCAACGGAAACTAGGACAGTGCACTGTACATGTACCTGTCTGATTTCTCTTGAGTTACATTGAATTTCTCAGGGAAAAAGAGGGAGTAGTGTGTAACATAGTGAATTAGTTTTGACTTTACTGCGATTTGAAGCCAGGGCATTTGGCTTACCATGCCAACACTCTACCGACTCAGCTACCATGCCACACAGTCTAAGACTATCAACTGTTTCACCACAATCTCCACCCAGCTACACACACACCCTCTATACAAGAATTTGTCTCAAATTCATATTCAAAGAACACTCCATTTAGAAGTTCCTTAATATTACATATTATTTCATATAAATCACCCTGTGGGTTATTACGTTCGGCGGCAAATGTAAGATGGTGAAAAAGTTGTGAGTCGACTGGAACTTGAGCCCAGGGTCTTTGGCTTACCATGCCAACACTCTACCAACTCAACTACCATGCCACACAGTCTAAGCCTATCAACTGTTTCACCACAATCTCTACCAGGCTACAAATGTAACTTGGATGAGTTAAATCTGGTACAGGTAAGCCTAAAAAGCATTTCGAAAGGAATGTTGACCCATTAACCCCATGCTGTGTATTTTGGGAGCTGACTGTCAGGCATCTGATACACAAACTGATAAGGCGGGTTACCATCACAGAGGATCAATGTATAATTGCATAACTTTATCTCTTATGACTATGGACACTGACTGGACACTGCAAGACTACAGCTGGATACTGTGTATATAGGGGGGTCACTTATATAACTTATAAGGAGCTTTGAAATGCCTTTAAGGGACGGACGAGCCCCGATTTTTGCACCAGCTGTCCTAGTCAGAGAAACTAAATAATCCCATAAACAAACAGAGCAGACCCTGATTAGAAGGCTCCTTCATGTACCCTGGCATTACGTCTTCTGTTTATAAAAGCGTAAGCAGGCGTATAGATTTATAGAGTAAAGGGTTAAAAGCCATTTTTATCCGAACACATGATATCCGAAATACACGACAAACTTAACCCAACACAACATGGCTTTACAGAAACGCGTTGCAAGCAGTTTAAAGAAACAAAAGCAACTTTAAAATTACCTTTGCTCATAATGACTCAAAATGCATAACTAACCATTCCAAATTCATTACATGTCATTGTCGAAAATCTATTATTTCCATCGGCATATTTCTGTTTACATTTTGACAACGGTTCGCCATAATTATAACAACGTTGTAATATTTACTTGCATTCCCCATTGCGGTCAACACAACAATCAAGAAATGTATATAAGATAAGACAAGACGAATACTGATGCAAGGCATTGGATCGCCGGGAAATTTGTGTACAAGGAAGGTTTTTAATAAGGAACTGTTTTGTTAAGACAATTGAAATACAACATTTCATTAAAAACTTAACGAAATATGTAGCCTCTAGAGTGTAATGACGTAGTGACCTAGTTTCGAACCCGACATGATCCATATTTGAACTTGACCAAGATTGCATGTGGACAAACATTCTGATAAAATTTCAGTAAGATCTGATAACATTTGTAGCCACTTGATGTGGTATCTCAACGGACAACAGACGAGGGACATCCAACGATCCTAAAAGCTCAGCATGAGCACGTCGTGCTCTGGTGAGCTAAAAAAATGAGGATAAATCAAAGACCTATATATACTATGGCATGCTGATAAAGAACTCTGTTGCAAACTGTAACAAGTAAATACCTGGTAAAACTATTATGACATATGCATTGTTGGAAGTATCACATGAAACTTGACACAAATATCTAGGGCGGTCATTGATTGGTTCAGAGGCATATTGACGATACCAAAACGTAAGAGGATAAATTTTTTATCCCGTCTCTACAGCCGCTAGTGACGTAATAAAGGGGTAGCATTTTAAAACTAAGTTTATATGTACAGTAGAGGTTTATTTGTATAGTAGGTGTAGGAATTTCTTCTTACAACAGGAACTATTTTAAATTTTTCTACAAATTTGTTTTACCAAAAATAACGTATAAGTTGAAAGAAAAAACACTTAATATGGATAATTATCATTAACAATCATTAAAAAAAATAGAAAGGAAAAAGAGAGAGAAAAAAAAGTTTCGTCAGCGGTGAGAATCGAACCAGGGCTGACTGCACGATAGGCGACCGTGTTAACCACTACGCTATCAGGCCAGACATACTTCAAGGGAAATTGAAGATGTATATAAAGTTATCATGCTACTATATTGACGACTTTTTTAAATAAAAATAAATAAAACAATAAAACTTCACTAAAACATTTATCACTCTCATGATAATTTAATCAATAAATTTGATAAATTTCTTTTTAAACATCGTATGAAGGTTTTTACATCACATATTTCACTACATCAATAATGCAGATAGAAACTATTCTCTGCCACGCTCTCATGAGCCAATTCATTTCGTTCTCCTCACCGATATACGCTGAATAGACCTTGTAAAACTTGTCGCTACCCCTCCTACATGGGTAAATACTTTTGAACATTCCATTAGTGATCGCCGCTCATGCGGCGATCAATAATGTTTTATTATTGTGAGTTGTACATATTGCACAAATATATCAATGCCAATAAATTAAATAACAAACTCACAGGTAGCACCCGGCCCTTTAAAGGGCCTATGTCACCAAATTTTTATAATATTATACAATAAAAATATATGTACATACTTTTGTAGTTATAGTTGTAGTTTTGTAAATGTATTTTATTTTTGTATTAATAAATAGCAAATAATACCTTCTGCCCATTGCATTAACGAAATATCATGTTTTAATGGAAGGCCGGTGCGCCATGCTAAATGCGAAATGGTAGATGCGAAATACTTGTGCTTTAGGAAAAATCTAGAATCTAATTAAAACCCAATCTTTAAAATGCAAAGTGTACTTATCCTTATCCCACCTTATGTAAATCAAAGCACAGTCTCGTGTGAAACGTGATATTTTGGTGGTTTCAATCATTTGGCATTAAGCAAATTGCATTTAGCAAAATCGCAATTGGCATTTTGTATGGCGAGAGATTATGATATCAGTTTATGTTATTTCGACGCAGGGAGAAGAAAAATATAAAGTACTGTATGTATATTGGAACAAGAGCACCGCTGTGCAGCAAAATACGCCCGTCGGCAAAGTCAGTGATAAGCCAATTTAATAGGAAATTGAATCTGTTACAATGTGAAACTATCATTGGCAACTGCCTAGTAGAGCTATATATATAATATAGACCTGTTGTAACCAAATTAAATACTTAGCTTCATCACCATACAGGGAAGACAGCTATTGATTTTGTGACAAGTCCAATGACTTTTCCTGCAGTAACCCCCCTTTTCATACATAGATTTTTAAAAGAAAATAGAAAATACACTGAACGTTTCCAGGTGTATCGAACTTGACCAAGTCATTTTGACTATATACATGCTGACTAAGTTTGATGAGGATTGGATTTTATTTGTTTGAGTTAGAGAGCGGACAAAAAACGAATTTTGTTTAAAATTTGTTAAAAAGTTAATAAAAAAGGGGAGATAATTCAGAAGTGTGCAGGGCGATGATGCTGATTATCGAACTTAGCCGAGTCATTTTGGCCATATACATGCTGACCAAGTTTGAAAAGGATCCGATTCAATTTGTTCGAGTTAGAGAGCGGACAAGAGAATTTTGTTAAAAATTTATTAAAAAAGGGGAGATAATTCAGAAGTGTGCAGGGCGATGTTGCTGATTATCGAACTTAGCCGAGTCATTTTGGCCATATACATGCTGACCAAGTTTGAAAAGGATCCGATTCAATTTGTTCGAGTTAGAGAGCGGACAAACAAAAGTTCACGGACGGACGGACGGACGGACAGACAGACAGACAGACGGACGGACGGACGGACGGACAACGCCACGACATAATACGTCCCGTCTGAAGACGGGCGTATAAAAAGGTACAGTTCTCGCCTTCCAAATTGACTTATCCAGTTAAATCATTCAGTACAATGTGATTAGCAGTTAGTAGTTAAAAGTCCCCAAATAGCAATTGGCATGTCATTTAAAGCATTTCATATTTTTCATTTCGCAAATCGCATTTAATTACCATTTCGCAATTTAGCATGGCGCACTGGCCTTCCATACAAACACCATGTAAATCCCTTTTTCTTTAATACCACCTATAATTTCTCTGCATCTCCCTGGTTTAACTAGACAGCCATTTATGAAGATGGGCTAATCCGGAACACCTAGGAGGGAAATGATAATTAGAGCACGTGCATGATAAAACAATAGGGGACCATTCAGTCAAGGAAGCCTCACCTACTTAGGTCATGTGACTATTTACTTGTTTAATCATCTAACATCAAAGAAATATAGAGGAAGGCAGAATTTCAGGGTCTTAAAACTGAAATACAATGTACTTGCAGCAAAAATATACTACTTTAACCCTTTACTCCATGAATATTCATCTAAGAAATAATGACATCTTGAATATTACTCAATTTGTTATAATGGCACATGGAGACAGGATGTTTTGGCCACAGCAGAAACTGTAAATCAGATCTACAGTTGAACTTCGATAACTCGAACTTCAAGGGACCATACAAATTAGTTCGAGATAACAGAAGTTCGAGTCACCCGATATTTAATCTGAAAAATTTCTCAAGGCCACAGCTTAATACAGGTCTAAAGTAATGCTGAAAGCTCCTACAGGAGCTTTCAGCATTACTTTAGACCTGTATTAAGCTGTCACACGTGTTTCTAGATATCTGTAGCGATACATTTTAGAGCAATTGTGTATTGTAAGTTTTGGAAGGACTGAACTTTTAGTTTGAGTTATCCCGAAGTTCGAGTTATCCGAGTTCGAGATATCAAAGTTCAACTGTATATAATTTTGTAAGCAAACAGAGCAGAGCCTGATCAGACAGCTCCTACAGCAGCCTTCTGATCTGGGTCTTCTCTGTTTGCAAAGGTGTAGAAATGTGTATTTATGGAGTAAATGGTTATTATAAGACCTTCTGCACTTAAAGGTTGTTCATCTGAGAGTTTTAAATAATTTCTTCCTATGGTGTATGAGGAGAAGGACACAAACCCGAAAGATTTTTTCATCATATATAATAAAGTAAAGAAATTTTTACAAAGTCCTGTAACTCTGGTAAAAATGGTCAGAGCAAACATTCCTTACTTAATGACCATCTTCACATCAAGGTTGTTCATCTGTGGAAGTTTAAAGCAATGTATTCCATTGGTGTATGAGGAGTGGACACCATTATCTGCATGATGTATGTACTTTCATACAATAAGTACAGACAAACAAGAGCAAGGCTTTATTAATGTTGCCATCCTTGTGGAGGGCATAGAAATAATGACAAAATACAGATTTACAGCTGCTTGCCAATGACATGACATACTTTATCTTAGTGTAAATCTGCTGAATATTTTTTAAACCCACTGGACCAATAATCAAACAAGTCACATTTTTCTGATACTAGGTGAAACGATTGCCATATTTACTTTCGAATGCAAAGGAGGAAAAACGAGTTATTTCAATTTGTCACGTGTTTTGGTATGAAGTAGTCACTGATGATCAAATTCAAAACTGTGCAACCTCAGGCAAACCTTCTGCTTGTTTATCCCAACAATAGTGAGTGCCTGGGAACTAATGTTAACTCTCTCCTCCTCTCTCTGACCCAGATCAGACGGCTTCTATTGGAGCTGTCTGATCAGGGTCTGCTCTGTTTGATTATGAGATTTTATAAATCTGATTCTACACTCTCTATAACAGTCACAAATGTCTTTGTAAATAATGCTTTAAAATAGTTTGTCTCATTAATTTCTATGACATCATTATTTCTTTCATGAATATTAAACAGGGAAAGGAGTAATATGCAAGCCCATTCACCCAACTGTGTACCCCAATATAATAGCATATTTTCTTGAAAATGCTGGATGAAAGCAGGTTTTAAATCAAACATGCAAAAATTGTTCCATCCTAAGTTTATTATTCATATACATGTCACGTGTAAATATCTATGCATATTCCATTTATATTAATTTATAATGCATGTTATGATCACATATTCATGCCAATTCATTCATACTCAATCAACCAACAGTAACATCCCTTCTTAACAAATAATACAACACATAATCTAAAACCATATGCTAAATGATACAGCAACAACAGTACACAGAGGTCTAGATAAGATGTGTAAAAATTAAAACATATTCAAGAATAGCTCCTTTATTTCTCCACCAAACCCTATGATGTGACCACTCTTTAGAATCGTCTCGAAGAGACGATTCTAAAGAGTGGTCACAACACAGGGTTTGGTGGAGAAATAACGAATTTTAAAATCTGAGTATGCATCTTAACCTGTAGCTCTGTGTATATCACAGTAACCCCCACCCCCCTAAACTGGACTTTTTGTAAAAAAGAATAAATATCTTTTTAGACAGGTGGCTGGTTAATGCAGAGTGAAAGTCATGCAGAAAGCTACCAGAGCTTTCTGCATGACATGCACCCCGCATTATTCTGCCATCTGTCTTAAAATTGATAATGATACTTAATATCTGTGTGTTCAGATAAGCGAGATTTTACTGTAACAGATAATTATTTGTCTCTTATTTTGTGCCAACCTTTGCATAAGTTTAGTTTTTGCTGTTGCATCATTTTTAACCCATTACCTCATATACTATTTTTTGATCCAACATCTTTGAATAAATCTACTGTTAAGGATCATTTACTAGAGAAAAGGGACATTTTAGAATTGTATTGTCTTGAAACCATTGTGACAATCAGAGCATTTGTTCCTATGAAGCAAATGCTCTATTTAAATTTTATGACAGTGGCTTCAAAAAGTGAGTTTTACAGAGGTGTCAGCAAGTATCAATATGAGGGAATGGGTTGATGTGTACATTTGTATGCCATTTAATGTTCAGTGTATGCAATTTAATCCTTTACTTCAGATATACACATTTTTATGCATTTGCAAACAGACTAGACCCAGACCAAGCAGCTCCTGCAGGAATCGTCTGATCTCAGTCTACCCTGTTTGCTTATGAAATACTATTGATGTTAATAGATCTAATTTACAGTTTTCGCTATGGTAAATTTTTTTTTAATTATTAACACATTCCCTCCTAGTGACACATTCTGGCACTTCTGTAAAAAGTCACATTTTGAAGCAAATGCTCTATTTATCCCAATGTAATTCTAAAAATATCTTTTCTCTAGCAATTGCTCCTTTTTGGTAGATTTATTCAAAGAGTTTGGGTCTAAAAATAGCCATTTAGGTAATGGGTTACGCAACCACTAGCTCTTATAAACTCCTATGTTTATTCACAATAAGGTCACTACAGGCAGGTTTATCGTAGATCTGATTCCTTTGCTAAAAATGCTGTTAAAAATTTGCTCATTAATATTTATAGTCAATACTTTTGGACATGAATATTCATTAGGTAGAGGCTTAAGAAAAGGACCTACTAGTACAGATGTTGCAAAGGGTGACCCAAAAGTGATTCTAACCAAGTATGTTTCGAATAACTTGTGTCGGACCCTTAGTTCTTGGCATGTTTTCTCAATACATATTACAATGGGAAACTAATCTTTTGCATAGTATGTCCGCACACTTATATAGACACTAGAACCTCTCTAAAGTCATCACTAAATGAACAAGGCAGTCCAAAGGACAGCTATATCCCCCACCGCCGCCACCTAAATTAAGACATTGACTGGGTTTTAACGTGGTTGACATTCAACCTTCAGGTTGTTAAGAAAATAGGACGCGGAAACATATATAATGGAAACTGAAGGTAAGAACACAAATTTCAAATGTGACCTTGAGCCGACATGACTGCCACATGTATTCTGCACATCATCTCAATTCAGTTAATATTTGACTCAAGTTTTATGAAAATCCTTCAAATGGTTTAGAAGATATGGAGCGGACACGAAATGTAATGGAAATTGAAGATTAAATCACTTGGTCTTCAAATGTGACCTTGACCTTGAGCCGACATGACTGCCACATATGTTCTGCACATTGTCTCAACGTGGTTAACATTTGAGGCAAGTTTCTTGAAAATCCTTCAAGGGGTATAGGAGATAACGAAACTATAATGGAAATTGAAGGTAAGAACACTTGATCTTCAAATGTGACCTTGACCTTGAGCCGACATGACTGGCACATGTGTTCTGCACATCGTCTCAATTTAGCTAACATTTAACTAAACTTTTATGAAAATCCTTCAAAGGCTTCAGAAGATATGGAGCGGACACGAAAATGTAACGGAAATTAAAGGTTAGAACACTTGACCTTCAAACGTGACCTTGATCTTGAGCCAACATGACTGCCGCATGGGTTCTGCACATCGTTTCAATTAATTTAATATTTGACTCAAGTTTTATGAAAATCCTTTAAAGGGTTTAGAAGATATGGAGCAGACACGAAACTGTAATGGCAACTGAAGGTTTAAACACTTGACCTTCAAATGTGACCTTGACCTGACATGACTGCCACATATGTTCTGCTCATTGTCTCAATGTGGTTAACATTTGAGGCAAGTTTCTTGAAAATCCTTCAAGGGGTATAGGAGATAACGAAACTATAATGGAAATTGAAGGTAAGAACACTTGATCTTCAAATGTGACCTTGACCTTGAGCCGACATGACTGGCACATGTGTTCTGCACATCGTCTCAATTTAGCTAACATTTAACTAAACTTTAATGAAAATCCTTCAAAGGCTTTAGAAGATATGGAGCGGACACAAAAATGTAGCGGAAATTAAAGGTTAGAACACTTGACCTTCAAACGTGACCTTGACCTTGAGCCAACATGACTGCCGCATGGGTTCTGCACATCATCTCAATTCATTTAATATTTCATTAAAGTTTTATGAAAATCCTTCAAAGGGTTTAGAAGATATGGAGCGGACACGAAACTGTAATGGCAACTGAAGGTTTAAACACTTGACCTTCAAATGTGACCTTGAACTTGAGCCGACATGACTGCCACATGTGTTCTGCACATCGTCTTAATTTGGTTAACATTTGACTCAAGTTTTATGAAAATCCTTCAAAGGGTTTAGAAGATATGGAGCGGACACAAAAATGCAATGGAAATTGAAGGTTAAAACCCTTGACCTTCAAATGTGACCTTGACCTTGAGCCAACATATCTGCCACATATGTTCTGCACATCGTCTCAACTTGGTTAACATTTGAGGCAAGTTTCTTGAAAATCCTTCAAGGGGTATAGGAAATATGGAGCGGACACGAAATTGTTACGGACAGACGGACAGACGGACGGACGGACAGACGGAGGCCATTCCTATAACCCCCCTCCGCTCTGCGGTGGGGGATAATAAACATTGTGTCTGTAAAAACAGATGGTTGATTAACCCTTTCCTTCATATAAACATGTTTTCATGCATTTGCAAACAGAGTAGACCCAGATCAGACGGCTCCTATAGGAGCCGTCTGATCAGGGTCTGCTCTGTTTGATAATGGAATTTGATAGATCCGTTTCTTTACTTCCTAAAACGGCTACAATGTTCCACCTTCTATATTTGGTTACTATTTTGTCCATGAATATTCAGTAGGAATTGGAAATTGGAATAAATATGGAACAGGGAAAGGGATAATACAGAATGAATGCAATGGGAGCACACTGGATAACATATGTCCTGCATTAACCCTTTCCTCCATAAATACGCCTTTCTACGCCTCTGTAAAAGTCACCTGTTGAAACCATTGTGATAAATAGAGCATTTGCTCATATAGGAACAAATGCTCTATTTATCACAATGGTTTCAAATTACAAAATTCTAAAAAATTCCTTTTCTCTAGTTAATGCTTCTCTTTGGTAGATTTATTCAAAGAGGTTGGTTCTAAAATTAGCCTATGAGGGAAATGGGTTAACTTATAACCCATCTTCCTGGTCTAACAACACAATTTCTTTTTAGAGGCTGATGTAGAGAATTTTTACTGTACTTTTTTCAACATACATTGTAAAGTGAAACTCAAAAAGTGGCCACTTAATGAATAACCAGTGATGACTTTAAAAGCAGGTAATTGCTTATTGTAGAATGAAAATAATGTATAAAGTTCTTATAGGAGCTTTCTGCATGCCTTTCATTCTACCACCTGCCTTTAGATCCAGAATTAAATTTCTTTATGGTGGTAGCATGGGAGGGGGTTATGGGGATATTGCACTTGTAATTTAATGACTGAACCTACTTTTGAAAAGTGTATTTTCATTGCTTTCTCATATGGAATATCATGTAGAATACATAAGCTTCTTTTGAGATCTTTTGAGGTTGCATCACCAACCTTACAGCATAAAAGTGTTTTCTATCTAGTTTGTTAACCCCTTTCCCTATAAGAAAACCTTTCCAAGCTTTTGCAAACAGAGAAGGCACATATCAGATGGTTCCTGTAGGAGCCATCTGATCAGACTTTGTTCTGTGTGATAATGGAAAATATCCTGTATTCGTACCATTATAAAAATTCAGCTAGTAAATATTCATGATGTCATTATTTCTCACATTAATATTCATCAGATGATGGGTTAAAGACAATCTGACCTGCAGATTTTGACCAGTTTGTAAGCCATGAGGTCCAGATAAGATGCGTAAATCAAAAGATTTTTAGAATAACTTCATTATTTCTCCACCAAACCTTATGCTGTGACCACTCTTTAGAATCATCTATTTGAGACGATTCTAAAGAGTGGTCACAGCATAGGGTTTAGTGGAGAAATGATGATTTCAGTACTTGAGTATGCATGTTTATCTGTTGCTCTGTGAGCCTATTCCTGAGTTTGTAGTTTGTGTTCCACATATGCACCACCACTAGAGTCCCTAAACAAACTGCTGCTTGTTGGAACTTGACTTGCCATGGAGATTCGCAAGTCTTCAGCAGCTACTGGAAGTCCAACGGAGGCAATAGTATGAGATCCCTCTACGTAGATATAGTTAGCAAGTGGTGTACACTGGCGAAGCTCACTCTGACCGCTGGTGGAATGTGCAAGAGTAGATATGCTGTCTGCTGACCCTGATAAATTTGATTGTGCAGAGCTCATAGTATCACTATAGGCATTATAGTTTGATACAGACTTTGCTGTGGTGGTCTGAAATAGGATGGGTTCATCCACATCTTTATCAACAACACTGACTGTGCTAGCCTCGTGAATATAGTCTACATTGTTATCAAACATCTCTGGATTTTCAGCATGGTATTGGTCTTGCAGGGCCTTTCTGTCTTGTGCCGAGGCCACTAGGTTCCCATCCTTTGTAATGATGTCCCCTGACTGGAAGTCTGAGTATTTCATTTTCAGTTGGATGGTGTGTTTTGTGACTACTTCAAGATTGTGCACAGTTCTGATGTGTTTGTCCAAATTGCCCTTCACACCTGTTTTATATGGGCAGACTGGACAAATGTATGGCTTGTAATTCTGAAAAAATTAATACAAACATAATCTAATTGTAATGGAATGTCTCCCAATGAAACGGTCAACAAGTATTGATGAGCAAAATACAGTAGAACTTAGATATCTGGAACTCAGATAACTCGAACTTCGGGATAACTTGAACTAAAAATTCTGTCCTTCCCAATTTACAACACAGAATTGTTCTAAAGTGTATCACAACACATATCTAGAAACACATGTGACAGCTTAATGCAGGTTAAAAAGACGAAAGGATGGACGGACAACCCAAAACAATAATAATAAGAAGAAATTGAGTAAACGCAATGTCCACCACTTCGTTTGGAGGACATAATAATGACAATAAACTTAAATTATCACTAAACCTTTACTCCATATACATGCCTTTTTACGCATTTGCAAACAGAGTAGATCCAGATCAGATGGCTCCTGTAGGAGGGTCTGACCAGGGTCTGGTCTGTTTGGTTATGATATAATATAGATGTGATTCTGTAAAATTAAATTACAATTTTCTCATTAAGTTTTAATTTTCATTTTCTGAAAAATACCATTTTAAAAATCCCAGTAGAATTTACTATTAACCCTTTCCCTCATATAAACATGTTTTCATGCATTTGCAAACAGTAGACCCAGATCAGACGGCTCCTAGAGGAGCCGTCTGATCAGGGTCTGCTCTGCTTGCTATTGGAATTTGATAGATCTGTTTCTTTGCTTTCTAAAATGGCTACAATAATCCACCTTCCATATTTCATTACAACTACTTCGTCCATGAATATTCAGTAGGTATTGAAATTTGTAAACAAGAGGGCCAGAATGGCCCTGAAGCGCTCACCAGACAATCAGAGGAGAAGATTTTCAAAGTTTTCACTATATGTTTCTATAGAGAACTAGCCGGCCCTGGGGCGGGCCAATTTTGACCCCAGGGGAATAATTTAGAAAAACTTGTAGGGGACCTGAACATGATGCTATGAGCCAAATATGAAAGCTGAGATTAACCTTCCAGTTTCAGAGAAGAAGATTTTCAAAGTTTTCTCAATATGTTTCTATTGAAAACTGTCTACTACCCCTGTGGCAGGGCCAATTTTGACCCCAGGGTCATAATTTATATAACTTTTGTAGAGGACCTGAACATGATGCTCTGTGCCAAATATGAAAGCTGAGAGCCTTCCAGTTTCATAGAAGAAGATTTTCAAAGATTTCACTATTTGTTTCTATTGAAAACTGCCCAACCCTGGGGCGGGGCCAATTTTGACCCCGGGGCCATAAATAATATAACTTTTGTAGAGGACCTGAACATGATGCTATGTGCCAAATATGAAAGCTGAGAACCTTCCAGTTTCAGAGGAGAAGATTTTCAAAGATTTCACTATTTGTTTCTTTTCAAACCTGCCCACCCCTGGGGCGGGGCCAATTTTGACCCCGGGGCCATAATTTATATAACTTTTGTAGAGGACCTGAACATGATGCTCTGTGCAAATATGAAAGCTGAGAGCCTTCCAGTTTCAGAGGAGACGATTTTCAAAGATTTCACTATTTGTTTCTATTGAAAACTGCCCACCCCTGGGGCGGGGCCAATTTTGACCCTGGGGCCATAATTTATATAACTTTTGTAGAGGACCTGAACATGATGCTATGTGCCAAATATGAAAGCTGAGAGCCTTCCAGTTTCAGAGGAGAAGATTTTCAAAGTTTTACTATATGTTTCTATTGAAAACTGCCCACCCCTGGGGCGGGGCCAATTTTGACCCTAGGGCCATAATTTATATAACTTTTGTAGAAGACCTGAACATGATGCTATGTGCCAATTATGAAAGCTGAGAAGCTTCTGGTTTCAGAGGAAGATTTTCAAAGTTTTACTATATGTTTCTATTTAAAACAAGGCACCCCTGGGGCGGGGTCAATTTTGACCCCAGGGGCATAATTTATATAACTTTTGTAGAGGACCTGAATATGATGCTATGTGCCAAAGATGAAAGTTGAGATCCCTGTAGATTCAGAGGAGAAGATTTTTAAAGGTTCAAATTGTTGACGACGGACGACGAACGACGCACGCCGACGGACGACGGACAACGGGTGATCACAAAAGCTCACCCTGAGCACTTTGTGCTCTGGTGAGCTAAAAACACAGAACAGTGAAAGGGTTAAATGAGTAATAAGTGGTGTCGTTATGACTTTTCATGTTTGCAGTATTAGTCCTATCCCCTTTTTGTTATGGGCAATGTAAGTGGCTCGCGGCTGATGAAGAAAACGAAACTCAGGAATTCATCAAGTGTTTCACCTGTAACTTAAACAATGGCAATTGAAAAACTAGGAATACTGTCAATCAAGAGACTATCGTAACTGTTGAAAGTTGTTAGAACTATCATGATAATTACTGACTTTGAGAAAACTATCGCCTTAGTATTACCATCAGCAAAACTATCACGATGTTGATAAGTTGACCTATTGTTACACCCGTAAATATAGATGGATGGATGGACTGACAGTAAGACCCGCAACCTGATCCATAATAATTCTTGGTAGGTGTATAATTAACCCATTCCCTCATAGGCTATTTTTAGAGCCAACCTCTTTGAAAAAATCTATCAAGAGGAGCATTAATTAGTGAAAAGGATTTTTTTTAGAATTTTGTAGTTTGAAACAATTGTGATAAATAGAGCAATGGTTTCAGAAAGTGACTATTACAGAGGCGTAGAAAGGCGTATTTATGGAGGAAAGGGTTAATGAGCTGGGCTTATTGTCAATTGCAACCAATAGAGGTTACCTGTATACTTACTTTATGAGTGTGCATCAACTTGATGTGTTTCTTGAGGCCTATAGAATCTGTACAGGCATAAGTGCATGCTTCAAATGTGCATTTGAACTTCTTCTCTAGAAAGAAAAAATAACAAAAAACCCTAATAGTGCTTGCTTGTAAATACTTTGAAGAAAAAGAAATCTACAAACATACAATAGAACCTGCTTTTACACTTTACTCCATGAATATATATGAGTATAACTCCACCTCTCTTAGCATATTTATTATCGTCAATAGTGTTTTTATATGTAGATATTGGCAATTATTTCTATGAAGTCATAATAAATCTAGGTCTAAAAGATCAGGGTCCATGCTTATAAAGCTTTTTAGTTGAGTCTGAGTTCGTTCTCAAGCTTTTGATTGGTCAGATTTGAGTTCTCAAGCTTTTGTTTGGTCAGATTTGAGCCAAAGGCTCAAATCTGACCACTCAAAAACTTGAGAACGAACTCAGACTCAACTAAAAGTTTTATAAGTATGGACCCAAATCTAACAGACTCTTTATGAGACAGCTCCAAACAGGAGCTGTCTGATCTGGGTCTACGCTGTTTGCAAAAGGCATAGAAAAGCATATCTATGGAGTAAAGAGTTAAGCAACCTTTCATTTATTGTCTTAAAAAGCAGGTGGTTGCTTCAGCAGGGTGAAAGTAAAGCAGAAAGCTCCAATAGCATTTTTCTGCTGCACAATATTTCTGATCTGCATTAAGATACCACCTCTGGGGAATTCATACCTATTTCTTAATGGTTGCTTAACCCTTTCCTCCATAAATACGCCTTTCTACGCCTCAGTAAAATCACCTGTTGAACCCATTTTGATAAATAGAGCATTTGCTCCTATAGGAGCAAAATTTAATGCTCTATTCATCACAATGGTTTCAAACTACAAAGTTATAAAAAAATTCTTTTTTCCTAGTTAAATGCTCCTTTTTGGTAGATTTATTCAAAGTGGTTGGATCTAACAAGAGCACCACAAGCGGGTGAAACGCTCGTCTGTTGTCATTGTCAAGATGAACATGCATACCAAAAAATGAAGGTTGTAAATGAAAAATTGAAGAAGTTATGGTCAATGTTAAGATTTCGGACGACAACAGCGACGCGGACACCAAGGTTAAGACAATAGCTTGTGATTTCTTCGAAACAGACGAGCCTATGAGGGAATGGGTTAAGACAGGTTCTACTGTATTACAAACAAATGAAAACAATTACAAGTGGGTGACTTACAAATGTGGTTGTCTGTTTTAGTCTCTAAAATCTTACTGATGACCTGAATATTCTGTAATCAAGTCAGCTACAACTATCCATATTCAAAATTTAATTCCATTATCCCAAAAGTTAGATGAAAAATTATACTTTCAGTAACAGTAAGACCTCAATCACCTCAAATGCTCCTCCAAGGCAGACCTTTACATAGCATAAATACCAACATAAGTTCTGTCTCAATATCCGATTCTAAACAAAAGATATCGGTTGGAAATGAAATGATGATTGCAACCTTGCGGCATGCCAAAATGCTTATAATAGGCAACCTAATGACAAGAATACTCAAAACCATTTCACAAATTCAATTATACAACAGCAATATTTACCTCCATGGAAGCTCATATGTCTTTTAAGTTCACTCTTGGTGCTGCAGGCCTTCTTGCAGATAGAACAAGTAAACTGCTTGATTCCTGCAAATAAATGTATTCTTATACCACTATTATAGTCATGAATTTAAGAACCCTGTATATAACTCCTGTTAACCCTTTCCCTCATATAAACGTGTTTTCATGCATCTGCAAACAGAGTAGACCCAGATCAGACGGCTCCTAGAGGAGCCGTCTCATCAGGGTCTGCTCTGTTTGCTAATGGAATTTGACAGATCTGTTTCTTTTCTTCCTAAAATGGTCCACCTTCCATATTTCTATATCACCATTTTCTCCATGAATATTCACTAGGTATTGAAATTTGTAATAAACATAGAACAAGGAAAGGGCTGAGTAGTAACATCTGATTAACCCTTTCCTTCATACATATATTTAAATGCCTTTTCGTGTATTTGCAAACAGAACAGACCCAGATCAGACGGCTCTTACAGGAGCCATCTGATTAGGGTCCGGTCTGTTTGCTTACGGAATAATCTACATTTTCTGACCTTGCCAAAATTTCATGTGTTCATTATCAAAATGAATGCAAAAAATGTCATGAATGATGATGCCATTATTTCTTTCATGAATATCAAACAGGGAAAAGCAAGGATCTGAATGAGATGTCGAATCACATATCATAAAGGTTCAAAATTTGACATCAAGACTGTATTTTTACTGAAGAAAAGAGAAAGTAGTCTAAAAATGTAAAGCAGAGAATTTGCCTGAAATATTAAAGTTAAATGGATAACTTGAATTCATAAACTAGGCTGTCTCAGGACAGCAAAGCTCGCCTATTGTAGACCTTGTCTACAAAGATGAAGTCCAAAATATTTTAACTGAACTACATCAATGTTAACCCTACTGTCAAACTCTATTCCAAATACCAGCTACCTATGGCAAGTATTTCATGCTGTATTAGTGCATCTTAACACTTACCCCAAAACTTTAACCTTGAGATTTCAGCCCAAAAAGCTAAGTCCAAAACAGGTAATATTTGGACTAAAATTCAGTTTTATTTTAAATTTTAACTACACTACATCAATGTTCAACATACAAGGAACCTCCATTCCAAATATCAGCTTTCTAGGGCAAATATTTCATGTAGTATTTGTGCATTTCAACACTTACCCCAAAACTTTAACCTTCGTATTTCAGCCCAAAACTTTAACCTTCCTATTTCAGCCCAAAAAGCTAAGTCCAAAACAGGTAAAATTTTGACTAAAATTCAGTTTTATTTTAAATTTTAACTACACTACATCAATGTTCAACACCAACACACCGGGAACCTCCATTTCAAGTATCAGCTTCCTACTGCAAATATTACATGTAGTATTAGTGCATTTCAACACTTACTTTCCACACAAAACTTTAACCTTCCTATTTCAGCCCAAAAAGCTAAGTCCAAAACAGGTGAAATTTTGACTAAAATTCAATATTATTTGAAATTTTAACTACAATACATCAATGTTCAACAGACCGGGAACCTCCATTTCAAATATCAGCTTCCCACAGCAAATATTTCATGTAGTATTAGTGGATTTCAACACTTACCCCAAAACTTTAACCAAAAGCAAATGCCGACGCCGGGGTTATTCCATAAGCCTTCCTATTCTTCGAATAGGCGAGCAAAAAATGACTAAAGTTCAACAAACAAGAGCACCACCTGTGGGTGCAACGTTTTTCTGTTCAAACATAGCCGTGAACAAGTGTGTGAAGTTTCAAAAGATAAATGCATGAATTGTAAAGAAGTAATAGCCAATGTTAAAGTTTCATAATGACAACGACAGTAATGAGGATGCAAGTGTAACGGCAATAGCTTATATTGTTTTCTTAAAAACACAGACAATCTAAAAATGAGCCCATAGTATACTGATGAATTTGTGGCTATGGATATATGGTTTGACAGTGGCCATAATTCTGCCTCCCTGAGGTGATTCTAATGAGTTGCCGCAAGATAGGGTTGGCCAGAGAAAAAAGAGATTTTATAGGTCAGTATGCACTTATCTACAGCCCTGGTATATATTCACAGAGCTACAGATAAAGGTGCGTACTCCAATACCTAAATCGTCATTTCTCTACCAAACCCTATGTTGTGACCACTCTTTAGAATCGTCTCGAAGAGACGATTCTAAAGAGTGGTCACAACATAGGGTTTGGTGGAGAAATAAAGAAGTTATTCTTGAAAATGTTTTGATGTACGCATCTTATCTGTACCTTTGTATTCAGTAATTACCTTCATGGGCATTTTGGTGTCTCAGTAAGTCCTGACTGCTCTTGGTTTGGTAGTTACAAATACAGCAGATGTATCTGTAACATGAACGATATACATGTAAAGGCAGTTACACAAAGTGTTGCATCCAATAAAACATTGTTTATTGTCTAACATGCTTTTGAGTTTTTGATTTTGAAGCCATTTCCTGATTGAGTCACTTTTACAAACAGAGTAGACCCAGGGGCTGCTCTAATTGCTTATGGAATAATATAGATTGGATTTTACAGTTTTTGTCATGGCCAAAACATCATGTGTTTATATGTCATTATAAAAGTTCAGCTAATAAATATTCATGGTGTCATTATTTCTTAAATAAATATTCATGAGGTTAAGGGTACAGCACATGAACACAGAAAGTTTTGGCCAAGGCAGTAACTGTAGAATCATATCTACATTATATCATAAGCAAACAGAGCAGACCCTGATCAGACGGCTCCTAAAGGACTACTCTGTTTGCAAAGGCATAAAAAGGCCTTTATACATGAAGGAAAGGCTTAACACATGTCTTTACTACTATTTCAGATATCATAAGAACTGTAAAGTCATAGACTAATGATTACCAATACCCCCATGAACAAAAATATCTATTCATCGTTCTAGAAAACCTTAGTACTGGAAATTGTTTCTTTTATCCAAAATTTTCAAATTATTGAAAAATATTCAGAAATTGTCCATTAAAGCCTTTCCCTATACACATGCTTTTTCACATCTTAGCAGAAAGTGTAGACTCAGATCAGCTGCCCTCTGTTACTGTAGGAGCAATCTAATCAGGGTTTGCTCTGTTTGCTTATATAGATTTGATTCCGTAGTTTCTGCCAAAGGCAAATATTCCTGTGTTCATATGGCATTTTAAAAGTATAATCTAATTATGATATCATTATTTTGTACATGTATGTATATTCAACAGCCTTACAGGGAAAGGGTTAAAAATTAATACAGCTTCAAGAGCAAATTTGTATGAGCTTTAATCCTATACTCCACAAATATGCCTTTCTACGCCTTTGCAAACACAGTAGACCCAGACCTGATGACTCATGTAGGAGCCGTCTGATCAGAGTCTGCTCTGTTTGCTTATGATATGAAATACATCCGATTCTACAGTTTCTACAATAGCCAAAATTTCATGTGTCCATGTGCAATTAATAGAAAAATTAATCTAATTAATATTCATAATGTAATTATTGGTTATATGAATATTCATGGTGTAAATGGTTAATGCCAGACTGTCTAGTATGAACCAGTAACCACTTCAACTGTTTGAATGCTGGATTTTCAAAATGGAATAGTCCATTAGTGTTTAACCCTTTCCTTCATAGCATTTGCAAACAGAGTAGACCCAGATCAGATGGCTCCTAGAGGAGCCGTCTGATCAGGGTCTACTCTGTTTGCTAGTAGAATTTGAAAGATCTGCTTCTTTTCTTTTTAAAATGGCTACAATGTTCCACCTTCCATATTTCATTATAACTATTTTCTCCGTGAATATTCAGTAGGTATTGAAATTTGGAATAAACACAGAACAGGGAAAGCACTAACTGTACAGTCCACTCAATATGAATGGCTGTATCTTAACTAGAGGATTTTGAAGACAAATAGTACAGCTTAATTAGGGGTCTCCTCATAGGCTATTTTTAGACCCAACCTCTTTGAATAAATCTACCGAAAAGGAGCATTAACTAGAGAAAAAGATTTTTGTTTTTGGATTTTGTAGTTTAAAACCATTGTGATAAATAGAGCATTTGCTCCTATAGGAGCAAATGCTCTATTTATCACAATTGTTTCAACAGGTGACTTTTTCAGAGGTGTCAAAAGGTGTCAATATGAGGGAATGGGTTAACTATTTGCAAATGACACTGCATTCGTGTCCTGCAATCAAAGGGTTAACCCTATCCCTGTTCTATCATGTTTATTACAAATTTAAATACCTACTGAATATTCGTGGACAAAATAATTCTAATGAAATATGGAAGGTGGAACATTGCAGCCATTTTAGAAAGTATAGAATCAGATCTATCAAATTCCATAAGCAAACAGAGCAGCCCCTGAAAGACGGCTCCTATAGGAGCCATTTGATTTGGGTCTTCTCTGTTTGCAAATGCCTGAAAAGGTGTTTATATTAACCCTGTCCCTGATATAAACGTGTATTCACGCATTTGCAAACAGAGTAGACCCAGATCAGGGTCTACTCTGTTTGCTAATGGAATTTGATAGTTCTGTTTCGTTAGTTTCTAAAATGGCTACAATGTTTCACCTTTCAAATTTCATTTTAACTGTTTTGTCCATGAATATTCAGTAGGTATTGAAATTTCGAATAAACATAGAACAGGGAAAGGGTTAAAGGAAAGGGTTTAGTACACAATCTACAGTATTAGCATAATTCTACTTACGCTTTGTACCTGTCCGGCAGCGGCTGATTGTGCGTCTTATACAGGTGCCAGGCCAGCTCCGATTTCTGCAGGAATTTCTCCGAACACAAATGGCAGAGCTCAGCCCAGGATGACTCACCAATATGGTGACGTTTGATGTGAACCTACATGTACATGAAGATCAAACGTCAGTATCTTTCAATTCATAAAAACTTACAGACAAAAATTAGTTTAACCCTTTACTCCATGAATATTCATGTAAGAAATAATGAATAATAAGATTATTTTTTATTATGGCACTAGTATATGGCAGGAATATTTTGCCATTGCAGAAACTGTAGAATCATATCTATGTTATTTCATAAGCAAACAGAGCAGATCCAGATCAGATGGCTCCTATAGGGGCCATCTGATCTGGGTCAACTCTGTTTGCACTGGCTTAGAAAGGCATATTATGGAGTAAAGGGTTAATAAGTCACAGTTTTTAACGGTATTCTTAACAAGGGGATTTTTTCAATGGTAGAAGCTGCAGAATCAGACCTGTATTATTACACCAGAGCTCCAGATAAGATGCGTCAATTTAAACATTTTCAAGAATAACTTCTTCATTTCTCCACCAAACCCCATAGGCTATACTGTGACCACTCTTTAGAATTGTCTCAAAGAGACGTTTCTAAAGAGTGGTCACAGTATAGGGTTTTGTGGAGAAATGACGATTTTAGTATTTGGGGTATGCGCTTTTTTAACTGTAGCTCTGTACATACATGTACAAGTAACATGTACATAAAGAAACAGAGCAGAGTCCTCTTAACTGGATATTCTGTTTGCAAAAGTGTGAAAAATCATTTATACAAGAGAAATGGTTAAAGCACTTACAACTAAACCACTTTGTTGATTGAAGGAATCTCCACAGGTATCACATTTCCATAGTTTCTTGCCTGTATGTATGTTTAAGTGAGTGGCCAGCACATTGGGCAGTTTAAAACTCTTCCCACAAAACTCACAAATATGGGGCCGTTCCAAACCATGGCGACTCTTCATGTGGGTATCCAAATTATGTCGACTTGCAGCCACATACTGACATCCCTGTAATAAGTTTATACAAAAATAATAATTGATATAATAGTGACATCATTTATCTCTTTACTCCATGAATATTCATGTAAGAAATAATGACATCTTGAATATTAATCAGAATATCTTATAGAAAGACACATGGCCACAGGAATATTTGGTCATGGCAAAAACTGTAGAACAATACCTAAGTAAACAGAGCAGAGCCCTCTAAACTCGATATTCTGGAACGGCCTATATATGGAGTGTTGGGTTATTACATAAATAAGTCTACAAGTAAAACAGGCAAGAAACACTCAAACATTTTGAACTGAACTTGACTGGTACTAGTAAAACATTTCAAAGTATCATACAAATTTCAATGGATTTAATTTCAGTGGATTTACTTCTTGGAAAATGAACAAGTAACAATTTTCCTGTTCAATATCCATGTCAGAAATAATGAAGCATGACAGTTTATCACCTGAACTTTTATAATGGTCTATGTAAACAAGAATATTTGGTTTTGGTAGAAACTGTAGAATCAGATCTATTTTGTACCATAGGTAAACAGAGCAGACCTTGATCAGTTGGCTCCTACTGGAGCCATCTGATCTAGGTCTACTCTGTTTGCAAAGGCATAGAAAGGCACATTTATGGAGTAAAGGGTTAATTTAACAAGAGGGCCATGATGGCCCTTAATCGCTCACCTGTTCGTAACAGATTAATGATTTCAATGACAGATTGCATAAATTGAAAATCTTGGTAGAAAACCATCAGATGATGCTACATACTAAATATAAAGAGTCTAGACCTTAAAGATTTTCCTATGAAAAACTGTTAAGCCCCAGGGTGGGGTCAATTTTGATCCGGGGTTCATAATTTGAAAATCTTGGTAGAGGACTATTAGATAATGCAACATACCAAATATCTAAGGTCTATGCCTTACAAGTTCAGACAAGACTTTTCAAGATTTTTAAGAGAAGATTTTTAAAAACTTTCCTATAAAAAACTGACATGCCCCTGGGCGGGGAAGTTTTCAACCCAGGGGACATAATTTGAACAATCTTGGTAGAAAACTATTAGATAGCGCTACATACCAAATATTAAAGGTCTCTGCCTTACAGTTTAGGAGAAGAAGATTCTTAAAGCTTTTCATATGAAAAACTGATAAGCCCCAGGGCGGGGCCATTTTTGACCTTGGGGGAAAAAATTTGAATAATCTTGGTAGAAAACCATTAGATGATGCTACATACCAAATATCAAGGGCCTAGACCTTACAGTTCTGGAAGAGAAGATTTTTAAAGATTTTCCTATGAAAAACTGATAAGCCCTTGGGCAGGGCCATTTTTGGTCCGGGGGTCATATTTTGATTAATCTTAGTAGAGGACGATTAAATAATGCTACATACCAAATATCAAAGGTCTATACCTTATAATTTTAGAGAAGAATATATTTAAAGATTTTCCTATGAAAAACTGATAAGCCCCGGGGCGGGGCCATATTTGGCCCAGGGGTCATAATTTGAACAATCTTAGTAGAGGACCATTAGATCATGCTACATACCAAATATCAAAGGTCTATGCCTTACAGTTTCAGAGAAGATGATTTTTAAAGATTTTCCTATGAAAAACTGATAAGCCCTGGGGCGGGGCCATTTTTGGCCCAGGGGTCATAATTTGAACAATCTTTGTAGCGGACCATTAGATGATGCTACATACCAAATATCAAAGGTCTATGCCTTACAGTTTCAGAGAAGAAGATTTTTAAAGATTTTCCTATGAAAAACTGATAAGCCCCGGGGCGGGGCCATTTTTGTCCTGGGGGTCATAATTTGAAAATCTTAGTAGAGGACCATTAGATGATGCTACATACCAATTACCAAAGGTCTATGCCTTACATTTTCAGAAGAAGATTTTTAAAGATTTTCCTATGAAAAACTGATAAGCTCCGGGGCGGGGCCATTTTTGGCCCAGGGGTCAAAATTTGAACAATCTTAGTAGAGGACCATTAGATCATCCTACACACCAAATATCAAAGGTCTATGCCTTACAGTTTCAAAGAAGATGATTTTTAAAGATTTTCCTATGAAAAACTGATAAGCCCTGGGGCGGGGCCATTTTTAGCCCAGGGGTCATAATTTGAACAATCTTAGTAGAGGACCATTAGATGATGCTACATACCAAATACCAAAGGTCTATGCCTTACATTTTCAGAGAAGAAGATTTTTAAAGATTTTCCTATGAAAAACTGATAAGCCCCGGGGCGGGGCCATTTTTGGCCCAGGGGTCATAATTTGAACAATCTTAGTAGAGGACCATTGGATGATGCTACATACCAAATATCAAAGGTCTATGCCTTACAGTTTCAGAGAAGAAGATTTTTAAAGATTTTCCTATGAAAAACTGATAAGCCCTGGGGCGGGGCCATTTTTGGCCTGGGGGACATAATTTGAACAATCTTTGTAGAGGACCATTACATCATACTACATACCAAATATCAAAGCTCTTGGCTTTGTAGTTCCAGAGAAGAAGATGTTTTAAGTAAATTGTTGACGCCCGCACGACGCACATACGCACGACGCCGGACATAGGATCATCCCAATAGCTCACCTTGGCACTTTGTGCCAGGTGAGCTAAAAATTCAAAATTCAAAATGAGGAAATTAATTAATTGTCATGGCAAAAGGTAGAGATCTGTAACTTACATGTGCACAGAGCAGACCCTGACCAGACATCCCCTACAGGAGCTGTATGATCTGGGTCTAGTCTGTTTACAGAGTAAAAAGGTGGGATTATCCAGTAAATGATGAAACTCTATTTCTGCAAAGTACAGAAGAACCCCTCTAATGTGACCACTTAATGATTAAACATGGGTGCCTTTATAAGCAGGTGGTTGCTAAATGCAGGACAAAAGTAATGCAGAAAGCTTTCTGCATTACTTTTGTCCTGCATTAAGCAACCATCTGCATCTAGTACCCAGAATTATACCTCTTTAAGGTGGTCGCATTAGCAGGGTTCTACTGTATATGTAATTTCAAAGTCAGTGATCATTGTCAGTTTTTTCAATGTAGATTTCACAATAATTATCTTCTTTTCAAAAACAATGATCTGATCAAAATTAAAACAGTTTGAATCTGAATGAGATGAAAATTTACCAGGCTGTTGCTTCTAATCTGGGTCAACACATAAACTTAACCCCTTCCCTGTTGTAGATTCATGTAAGCAATAATAAGATCATGAATATTAATTTGATTATTCTTTATAATGGCAAATGAGCACAGGACATTATGGCTCATGCGCTGTAGAATCAGATCTATATTATCATTATACCATAAACAAACAGAGCAGACCCTGATAAGGCAACTCCTACAGGAACTGTCTGATCTGGATCTACCCTGTTTGTAAAGGGGTAAAAAGGTGTTTAATGAGGGACAGTGTTAACCCTTTCCTCCATAAATATGCCTTTCTACGCCTTTGTAATAACCACTTCTTGAAACCATTGTGATAAATCTCTAGCATTCATCACAATGGTTTCAAACTACAAATATCTAAAATTTTACTTTTCTCTAGTAAATGCTCCTTTTGAGTATATTCATTCAAAGAGGTTGGGTCTAAAAATAGCCTATGGAGGGACAGGGTTAACTATTTCTAAATGTTATCTTTAGCAGGAATATAGGAAAAACCTGTCTATACTCTATAGTGACTATGTAATGAACAGGTAGTCGGTTAATGCACAACGAAAGTGATGCAGAAAGTCCCAAGAGGGGCTTTCTGCATCACTTTCATGCTGCATTAACTCATTCCCTCATAGGTTATTTTTAGATCCAACCTCTTTGAACAAATCTGCAGAAAAGAAGCATCTAATAGAGAAAAGGAATATGTTAGAATCCTGTAGTTTTGAAACCATTGTGATAAAAAGAGCATTTCCTCCTATGGAGCAAATGCTCTATTTATCACAATGGATTCAAGAAGTGACTTTTACAGAGGCGTAGAAAGGCGTATTTATGGAGGAAAGGGTTATAAGCTACCATCTGTCCTAAAACCCCAGATGTAGACTCGTTTTTGGTGGTCACTGCAGAATAAGTCTACTGCAGTAAGAGTTCACAAGGCATACCTCTTCTTTACAGGGATACATGAGGTATTTCTTTTCATCATATGGATTGCCATGCTTGCTGAACAGGTGGAAGATAAGCCGCTTGTGACTGGTCAAAATCCTGTCGCACATAGAACAAGGAAATCTCTTTCGCCTTCCCTTATTTTCTTTCTTCTCTGAACCAGTTGCGCTGATAACGTTTTTACCAGATTTGTTTTGTCTTTTCTTTGCCTCTTTATGGTTAGCAGTATTCCTATCTTCTGGAAGTTTTTCCAGTTTTTCAGAATCACTACAGTCTACCATATCTGCTGCATCACCATGATCATGATCATCATCATATCCATCATAATCTATTTCCAGTTTTATTTCATACTTACAGTTATTTTTGTCTTTTACGTCTGTAAAATCTACTTTATTTTTCAAACCAGAAGCTTGTCCATTTTTCACATTCTTTTTGCCTTTAGCTTTTCTTCTCTTGACACTTTTACTTATGTTTGTATTAATATTCTTTATTTTTACTTTGGGAATTTTCTTTGACTTCTGACTTACAGTGTTTGACTTCTTTGAATGCATAGATGCTGTTTTCTTATCGGCTTCATCACTTTTTGATGTTTTAGCAGCAAATTGTTTTTTATCCGGTGGTTCATTTTCTTCCAAATCAAAGATGCCATTTGATGTCTGCAATTTGGACCTTTTTCCTGTTTTTCTAACTTGTTTTTTATTTATTTTCTCAGCAGTGACATCTACAGTGTCTCCTTTGTCTACAACAGAGTCAGTATCTTTATCAACTGAGGTTCTAGTTCTACATGTAGCTAGAAATTCTTGTGAAGCTTTTACAGCAGATGCAAGATTCAACTGTTCACAGATATTCACAATTTGCTCTATATTATCCCTGGCAAAGCTGAGCTCCCCAGAGTACATGAAATGTACAACAGTCTGCAACACACTCAAAGGTGTATTATCAAAATAAATTGTCACCATTTCTTTTGATTGCAAATGGTTGCCTTGCCTGGAAAGAATTGTTTGGAGGTAGGGGCTAGCTGCCATCAGCATAAGGCTATGTGCCGTAACATGACCTTCTTGTGTTTTCAGCTGAACATCACAAAGTGCTTGCTCTGTTTGCATATGCTGCAACTGCTGTAAAAGGAATGCTTGGTAGCCAGGAACTGTAATGGTATCCATGGTAACCATATTAAATTGCTCCTTGACCTCAAGGTAAAGCTTGATTCTTGACAACCTTCTCTGAAAAAGATGAGACAAAAACTAAAGTTTATTCTATCAATCAGCAGAATTGTTTAAAGTTATAAATATATAAATTTTAATTAGTGGTGTTTTGCTCTCGGGGGATCACCTCCCTTCAGAATTTATAATCTTCACAGCAGCAGGTGTTAAATGCTTGTGTGGCGGCCGTAAAACGTCGCCCCGTACTTCATTCTCAGTGTTGTTATACCTTCTGATCCTTTGAGATCATGAATTTCAGTAATTCTTGTTCTGAAAATTGAATACCGCTTAAGCCAGTGCTAGGGGGCGTGAGCAGTGTTGCACTTTCAATTACTGTTCATGAACAGACTCAATAGAACCGAGTCTGCAATTTTCTCTTTTTGTGTTGCAATTTTTGCTCTCGGGGATCACCTCCCTTCAGAATTTTTTCAGACTACCAATTTTTCAAATGTAACATATATAGCAGATCAGATGCCTGACGGGGAAAAAGCATTAACTCTTTCCTTCATAAAACATGTTTTCATGTATTTGCAAACAGAGTAGACCCAGATCAGATGGCTCCTATAGGAGCTGTCTGATCAGGGTTTACTCTATATGCTGATGGAGGTTGAAAGATACGTTTCTTTACTTTCTAAAATGGCTACAATGTACCACCTTCCATATTTTGTTATAACTATTTTGTCCATGAATGTTCAGTAGGTATTGGAATTTAGAATAAACATAGAACTGAGAAAGGGTTAAAGAATGTAAAATAGGCCATATCTTGACAAACCAGGGCATATAAATTTATCACAAAAGATTTTATACATGACAGCATGTCTGTCATGTTTGTCCAGAGACATAATATACATAGATGCACATATAATGATATATTATCTCTGCATGGTTTGTCAACTTTGTTGTCCCTCATTCTTTTTTAAAAGTGTGTTTTCCTTTAAATGCCTTGAGCAAAGAATGTAGAACTTGATCAAGGAAAAGTCTTGACTATTACTTTGATCATTATATACTAATAATATAGCTCTTTCATCGGCAAATGGAAACATAGACTATGATAAATTCTGAACCAGGTCTGATTTGGTAAATTTATATCAGGTCCGATTCGGTAAATATCAGGTCCGATTCAGAAAATATTAGGTCCAATTCAGTCTGATCCGGTCCAAATGGGTCAGATTCTGTGATTTGTGACACCGCTTCTAGAGTATAGTTGCGATGAAAAAGGTTAAAAAGTGGTTTGGGCATATGGTTTGGGCATATGATAATGGAAAAGCTAAAACTGACTCTTTATAGTTTATATGTGACAGGCCGGGTACATGTACTGGGTGAAAAACAGTAAGCGGTTCAGATAGCTCAGTGGGTAGAGCACTCGCTTTGTAAGTTGAGGGGTCCCGGGTTCAATCCCCGGTCTGGCTGCATGTTTTTCACCAGCTAGTCCTGTTACAGTTTGCGCCCAACTTGAAAATCAGACCCTGTGCATGCCCATGATCATTGCTGCAGCTTTGGCGCAACACTCAAAGGAAAAAGGGGGAGTAGTGTGACAGACCGGTACAGGTACTGGTTAAAAACAGTAAGCAATTCGGATAGCTCAGTGGGTAGAGCACTCGCCTTGTAAGTGAGGGGTCCCGGGTTCAATCCCCGGTCTGGCTGCATGTTTTTTCACCAGTCCTGTTACATATACACTACACATGTATTTAAAAACGGGTTAAAAATGTATGCAAAGTCACAATGTTGCCATTTGCAATATGAAATGTTAATAATCATATCAGGAACAGTTCATTGATGAGACAAGATACTATAAATCACTCTGAATCTTACAAAGACTGAGAAAGTGTACATGTATGGAAATTAGGTCAAAGAGTTTCAGACTTATTTACATTTTTCAGTAAAATTTGGACAGATGTTGTAAATTTATTTATTATGCACATATATAATAAATCCTGCCTATAACACTCTGACAAACTGGCACTTGGTATTGAGAGAAAGATTTGGTTGAAATGTAACATTTGGTGGCCTAGACTACAGAGAGCCATGCAAGATAATTTGAATTACTGAGATTGAAAACACCATTTAAATGCATTCGTAAAGAGAAAAATGCTTCAAAATCTTTCAGAAATACCGCGATCGAATAAAACAATCATAGATTCATAAATATATCTACATTTCAATATCCCATTGTACGGTGGTGAGTTAAAAATCTACCACGACAATTTTTCGTGATGTGTGTGTGTGTGTGTGTGTGTGTATATAATGGACAGGTCTAAAACATTGACGCAAACGATTTTTTTCATTCGTTTATTGGCCTTCTACTTCTATTTTCTACTTCTATGGTAATACTGCCCAGTGCAGCTGCTAACGCATCTCGGGCAAGTGACACCATCAAAATGGCTAAAAACACATAATGCGTTGTATGTACATTTAAAAATGATAAAAACACAGTGTGTGTCTAGGGTATGCATTTCTGTAGACGTGTTGTAAACTCGTCTACAGAAGGGATCAACACCAGATCAGGAGGAAGGGCATTCCACCCTCTGATGGTTCTTGGCAGAAAGCTGTTTTTGTAATTCCCATAGTTGGCTCGTACCTCTATGAATGCTCTGCTGTGTGTTCTGGTGTCTTGACGTATTGATGGGATGATGTAATCTGGGGTTTACGGACGTTTCGCTACACAGCGTTTCGCTACCTTGACCATTTCGCTACCCTGACCATTTCGCTACAGTCATTTCGCACCCTTACGGGAAGTCATTTCGCTACCCTGTCACCCAATTAATTATAATTATTCACAGATTTATTCACAGATTGAATTGATGTGGACGATAACAGTTTAGCAGATGAAAAAGATACCTTTACCAATTTGAAATACCGAGCGTAGCAGCATAGGCAAACAGTTTGGATCCGAATGAAACATTCACATTTTGACAAAATCGATATAATGAAATGGACGAAACATTGTAGCCATTTCAAATAGAAAAGAATCAGAACTTATTATATCAGCAAACAGAGCAGACGCTGATCCTATATAGGAGCCGTCTGATCTGGATCTTCTCTGTTGGTAAATGAGTTAAAACCTGTTTGTATGTGGGAAATGGTTAAAAAGTAAATTGTATTTTCATTTGATCGTAATGCAAGTGTCATATTATATATCAATGGAACAAGAGCAAAACTGCAATAAGCAAAAAATGAATGTAGCACGTGTCCATGTGTCACATACCGATACACATATCTAATCGGCTTATAGGCGGTACCTGTGATCTCGGAGTGGGCAATATTGTCACGTGGACCTGCTAAACAATGGCCAAATAACGGTGTCATAAGTACGTGTTTGTAATTAATGATTGTTTGTTTGACAAACAATACATCGGTATAATCGATGTAGTTAATTATAATAATTTTAAGTCATTATTTATATTACATTTATACAGGGTCTGTATTTCTAAAATTAAGACACATCATTCATCCTCTGACATAACACTTTATTTTCCAATATTCCTATAATTCGTTTTGGTATCTGAATATAGATATTTATTATATGTTAATAAATTCGACTCTCAAATCACTAACCACCCCCGCAACAATATTGGTTTTCCTATTAAATTCGATATGTAGCGAAACGTACAGGTAGCGAAATGATCAGGGTAGCGAAATGACTTCTCGGTGGGTAGCGAAATGACTGTAGCGAAATGGTATGGGTAGCGAAATGTCTGACAACCTAATCTGGAATGTTGACAGGAATGGTTTTGTTTACTGCTTTATAGAAGGATGTTAATCTTTTCATTTCTCTGCGATGTTCAAGTAGAGACCATTCCAGGTGTTGTAGCATAGATGTGACGCTGTGTTTATAGGAGTAGATTCCAGTGACAAAGCGGGCACCGCGACGTTGAATCTTCTCTAAGGCAAAGATGTCTTGTTTGTAGTAGGGTGATTCTTCAAAAATGTGTAATATGCTGTCCCTCACCTTTCACATGATTTAAAAGTCATAAAAATTTACTTTTATAAGAATATTTTATCTTTGCCTAGTTAATATGACATACCTTAGTGAGAATATAGTGATAACCAGTGAGAATTTATGTTCATTTTCTTGGAATCGAGTTTGAAATATGAAAGGGGGTGCAAAATTCCCATGTCCCTCATGATACAACACATAATAGAATGAGATATCTTGACCTTAAATCATCATAAATTTGATATTTTTTCTCTATTGATAATGTCATTATATTATCATAGAATGAATGAATACAAAATATAGCTGTTAGTTTAATCTTTAGTGGCTTTTTTCAGCTGCTGATTTTTGTCCCTCGATTTCCTGTCAGTACCGAAACGGTATGGTGTTTTAGCCTGTACCTATTTTATCTTGAAATTAAGGGAAATCCCTTCTGACGTCATCAGAAGGTTTTCCCCATGCAGTCATTATAGGGTACACTTCGAATTAGCAATCCCAGTTCTATTATAAGAAATGGGCTCCCAAACATCTATTTCTATTGATTATGTTTTTAGGCCGTCAGCACCGTAACGCCCTCAAACCAGGCAAGCTGAACTATAAATTCATGTTAACAGATCTTGTCGTATACGCTGTGTGTACACGATATTTAAATGCATAAAATAATTGAAACATGTACTGGGTAAATGCCTGAAATTATGAAAAATAAACAAAATTGTCATTACCGAAACGGTCATTACCGAAACGGCCTGTGTTACGGTACTGACATAACCCTTAATTATTTTGGTATCTTACAACTATTTTGTGAAAATACGACTTTAACTTGCATCCAAAAACAAAATAAATAATATTTCTGAATAAATTCGGTACCATTTGGCTTTACTTTTTGCTGTCATTACCGCAACGTCATTACCGAAACGTCATTACCGAAACGTTTTTCATTCATTTTTTGGCATTTTTTGCCATTTTTTTAAAATTGAGCAATGGAAATGTTTGAACTGTATACTTTTACGATAAATTAGTCCTAAAGCTAGTATAAAGCATGCTTTTAGTTAATTAAAAGAAATTTAGTAACACTTTGAAGACAATTTCGATACATCAAAATCTTAAAAATTAGCTGTTTCTATCACCTTAAGAGACAATTTTTGATTTTGCAAGATGTATTACTAAAAGAAACAGAATTACGTTATTCATATTCATAATTTACACACATCATGAACGATAAACACCCTTTAACTAAATATTAAGATAAAACGAGGTCCAATTATACATCGTTGCGGTAATGACATTTTCAGGTCATTGGCAATTTATAAAATGTAAAAAAAAAATTTCTATTGAACAATCAGCACGGACATTACTCTTTATAAGTCAAAGACAGTTCATAGTTATGGTATACGTGTTAAGCAAACGGTTTTATGAGCAAAATGTTTTTGAAAAATTTGTAGGCAAAATTACAAAGTTTTGAAGAATCACCCAGTACGGGTCCCAAACTGATGAAGAGTATTCGAGGTGTGGCCTGACAAAAGTTATGAATGCTTTCTTTTTACTTCTTGGTTACAATTGTATAGGTGACGTCTAAGGAGATTGAGTATCTTGCTTGCTTTACCAGTGATGTTGTTTATATGATGTTTCCAAGGGTTTAAGTGAGGTCAGATGTGAATTCCACTCCTAGATATGGATGATAATCAACTCTCAGGAGGGTGTTGCTTCCAATTGTATAATGAGTGTCAAGATAATTCTTTTTCCTTGTAATCTTGAGAAGATGACACTTGGAGGAATTGAATTTCATGAGCCAAGTACGTGACCAATTAACGAGAGAGTCAAGATCGTGTTGCAGTTGTGTCTGATCAGTTGCATTATTGATGGTGCGATACAGCAGGCAGTCATCGGCAAACAGCTTTATTCTGGTCAAAGGAGAAACATTGTTTGCGATGTCGTTGACATAAAGAAGAAACATCAAAGGCCCAAGTACAGTGCGTTGAGGAACGCCGGAGATCACTGGGGAGTTGACCGATGAAGAGCCATCTAAGACGACTCTCTGCTGGCGATGACGTAGCCATGACTCAATCCACTTGTTGGCGCGTCCAGCAATTCCGTAGTGCTGGATCTTATGCAGCAATCTTCTGTGTGGCACTGTGTCGAATGCCTTACTAAAGTCTAGGATTAGTAGGTCAGTTGTTTGACGCCGACCAAGTCTCCTTGAAAGGTCTTCTACTGTGTTTAGGAGTTGAGTTTCACAAGAGTGGTTGGATCTGAAGCCATGCTGGAAGTTGACCAGGATATTGTTGTTGTCGAGATGGTTCACGACTTGGCTGAAGATGATGTGCTCCATTGTCTTACACAGAATGCATGTTAGCGATACTGGACGGTAATTTGCTGGGTTGGTTTTGTCCCCTTTTTGAAGACCGCAGTAATGTTGGCATTCTTCCAGTCGGTTGGAACAATTACAGTGTTGTATGACTGCTGGAAAATCAATGTAAGTATAGGGGCAATTTCTGTTTTTGTAATTTCTGGCCTATTGTTATATGTACATTAATTTGCTCGTTAACCCTTTAATACTCCACAAATAGATGCCTTTGCAAACAGAGGAGACCCAGATCAGACGACTCCTGTAGGAACCGCCTGATCAGGGTCTGCTCTGATTGCTTATGAAATAATATATATAATCCTACAGTTTCTCTCTGGCCATGCGTGTATATATCCCACTGCCCACTGACATGACTTGAAACTAATTTAGTGCCTAAGGTAGCAAGATATGATTAGCACTAGCTATCTGAAAATAGTATTTAATACTAACAAAAGTCTTTCTTTTTTCAAACCTAGTTGGTTAGGTAGATTCATTTATTTGAATGCTTATAAAAAATAAAAACAACAGCATCGACAATCCTATCGAACTCGACATTTAAGGTATTTCCAGCAATGGCTGTTTGTTTACTTCCTTTCAATTTGACCTTCATATTAAACATTGACTAAATCTATATTTATAACAATTTTCAGCAATTAGTTATTAAGTAAAGGCCCTAGTGTAGTTCATAAATGATAAACAACGTTTTTAAGAGTTAAATAAAAACTTTAATTTTTACAAAAGTGTCCTTCCAAATATTCTCTCATTCAATATCATAAGCCCATGAGTTTATACTCTCTGGATATAATTAGTAAGGCAAGTTGCCAACCGATATAAATACAGTAAAACCTCTCTAAACCTGACGTTCAAGTTTAAATAGTGTAAATATCTGTCCTGGAGACAGGTGGCAGCTTAATGCAGGATGAAAGTCATGCAGAAAGCTCATAGGATCTTTCTGCATGACTTTCACCCTGCATTAAGCAACCATGCACCTGCTAAAAAAGATCTTATTTCTTCTCTTCTAAAATTCCGGTTTAGAGGGGTTTTACTGTACAAAGTAATTGTTATGATGTTATAAGTCCATGCCGATGAATGCAATAACCTTGTCATTGTTTGATATTCATATAAGAAATAATAACATTATGAATATTTATTAGCTGAGTTTTTATAATAACATATGCATGTACACCGGAATCTGTGTATTGTTAGAAATTATAAAGTCAGGTCTATTACAATTTCATAAGCAAACGCAGTAGATTCTGATTAGAGGACTGAACTAAAGAAGTCGTAATTTAAGATCTGAGTCTGTTCTGTTTGAAAAGGCATGAAAAGGCGTTTATATGAGGTAAAGGGTTAACATTAAACAATGAAAGTCTTCTATAGTTTTGATATTCATTCAGTGCAACTTGTGTCAGAGCCTTTGATGATTACTTAATAACGTACTCTGCTGTAATAGGGTCATTCTACAGAAATCGTATATATCCTGTCCTTACCATGAAATCGGCAAAATATTCGATTTTTGCATTAAAAGTTGGGAATAACAACTCTCAAAATGATCAAAGGAAACTATTTCATCAATAAACCCATATTATACCATCTATATTCAGATATATGATTGGGATTTAATTGCCCAAACATGACTCATAGCTAACAAATGCAGTGTCCCCTCCGCTACTTGAGTTCATAAACAAAAGAAAAACTGCATGAAGAAATACTATGTCCCAGCAAAAACTTTACCTATATTAGTTTGTATGTATCAGATAACAATCTGAAAAAGGTTAATAAATAGTATTTCCACATAATCAGGTCAATTTTTAAAGATTGATCTTGTCCCTCATTTTTGTCACCTCCGTGACTGATATGGTCATCATATAGACAATAATAGTTGCGTGATACCTAGAACCACAAGGGAGATTAGTTGCTTGCCTGTACTAATTGTGTTACCCTCTTGAAATAAAGTCTTTATTATTATTATTATTATTATTATTATTATTATAATTATTATTATCATTATAACAATAGATAGATAGTTTGTAATATGATATATGTATCCGGTCCCGGGATTTTGTTAGTAGAATAATAAAGACGGCATTCCAAGAAACTGTGTTCCTTGTAGATCCAGTTCCAGTATAAAATATAAGGATATAACATCTGGCGACGAGGTGAAAGCGGACTCGTTATATTTCTTAAGACTTACCACTGTTTCATGGATGGATAACGAAGTGACTCAGTGACAGAAATGGCAATGAAAAATCTTCCAAATTTTCCGTCTTTTGATTTGGAAGCCGACAGGTCTAACGCAGGAACTAGGTGGGAGAAATGGCTTGGTCGCCTAGAAAACTTATTTGTTGGAATGAAAATTGCCGATGGGGACCAGAAAAGAGCTCTTCTAATACATTACGCAGGAGAAAAGGTCTATGATATTTATGATGTTGAGAAAAAGAACACTGAAACTACCTACGACGCCACGAAAAAGGTACTAACAGGCTATTTTGCTCCTAAGAAAAATGTTCAAATGGAAATATACAGCTTCAGATCTTGCAAACAAAAAGAAGAACAATCGCTTGACGAGTTTGTCACTGAACTTCGTACTTTAGCCCAAAACTGCATTTTTACGAACATTGACAATGAAATTATCCAACAAGTAATTCAAAACTGTATATCAAATCGACTGCACCTACGTGCCTTGAGGGAACCTGACAAAAGTTTATCTGACATCTTGACGATCGGACGTATGCCTGAACAGTCAGAGAAACAGGATAGTGCGATGGAAAATGCTGACAAGATTCAAGTAGTTTCAAGGTCTAGAGGGACAACCAGGAGACCTAGGCCTATGCGAACTCGAGGGAGAAGCAGACATCTCTATGCAAATTTTGACCGTAAACAGGCAAACAGATCACGTGACAATGCTACAGTGAATACCTGTAGAAATTGTGGCTATGAATATCCGCACAGAAATGCTCCCTGTCCAGCGAAAGGGAAAACGCGCAATCTATGTAAACGGGCCAATCATTTTAGCCGTTGTTGTCGTCAAAGAGATAAGCGCCAGGTACGAGAAGTTACAGAGGCTCAAAATCTACAGTCCAGTTCGGAAGATGAATTCAGCTACAGTATTTCAGTAAACAGTATCAGCAAATCAAAATTGCCGAGAACGCAATGGAAAATCAACAATAAAAATGTTAAAGCAACAATTGATACAGGATCTAGTGTCAATATAATGGATGAGAAAACATATGATATGCTTGGAAAACCACAGCTTAGAACAAGGTGCTTGCCCAAACTCATTCCTTACGGAGGTGGACCAAACTTAAAAGTGAAAGGTTGCTGTGAAATGACCGCAGAAAAAAAATGGAAAAATTATCTCGTCAAAGGTAATCATGACACATTGCTCGGATATCAAGCAGCTTGTGACCTGGAAGTAGTGAAGATAAGTCAAAGTGTCAACATGTCAAATGAGAAAATAGAAAACAAATATCCAGGAATATATGATGGAATTGGAAAGCTGACACACCAAATGGTAAAACTGCATATAAACAAGGATGTGAAACCGGTAGCTCAGAAATCTCGACGAACGCCGTTTCATTTAAGGAAATGAGTCCAGAAAGAGCTCGAGAAAATGATTAAGGACGACATAATAGAGGAAATACAAAACGAATCAACGCCGTGGGTTTCTCCAATAGTGACTCCGCCCAAAAAGAATGGTGACGTACGCGTATGTGTGGACATGCGTGAAGCAAATAAAGCTATTGAAAGAGAACGGCACCCAATGCCTACAATCGATGAATTAATACATGACTTGAATGGTACAACAGTTTTCAGTAAGCTTGATTTACTATCGGGATACAATCAACTTGTTCTGGACGAAGAATCAAGGTCGATCACAACATTTTCTACACACATGGGAATATACATTTCCGATGATATTTTAGTTTACGGAAATAACCAACAGGAACATGACATTGCACTTGACCAAGTTTTTAAGGCCCTTTACAGCAATGGACTCACATTTAACAAAAAGAAATGCGATTTTAACAAAACAGAGGTGACATTCTTTGGAGTAGTGTTTCAAGTATCAGGTATTTCTCCTCATCCCATGAAAGTGGAAGCTATCAGATCAATTAATAAGCCATCAAATGTGTCAGAATTGAAAAGTTTTCTGGGAATGACAGCTTACTGCTCCAGATTCATCAGTGGATACGCATCCATTACAGAGCCATTACGCAAACTAACACGGAAAGACGTTGAATGGAAATGGGATGATAGCCAACAAGAGGCATTTGAAAAGCTAAAACCAGCGCTTTCGAGTGATACGGTGATTGCATACTTTGATCCAAACAAAGATACAGAATTGATAACAGATGCTTCACCGGTGGGATTATCTGGAATATGGACGCAAGAAAGAAAAGTAGTTGCATATGGAAGCCGAGCTTTGACACAAACCAAACCGAGTCCCGGTATAGTCAAACGGAAAGGGAAGCTCTTGCAATTGTATGGGCCTGTGAACATTTCAGTATGTACTTAAAAGGTTCTCCATATTTCACAGTCATTACAGATCACAAACCGCTGACAACAATCTGGTCGAAAAAAACAACCGCCGCTGCGAATTGAAAAATGGGGTCTACGTCCTCAACCATTCAAAATGAAAATAGTGTACAGACCAGGAAAAGACAATCCGTCGGATTACATGTTTCGCCATCCAATACAGAATAAATTGAGTGACAGAAATCTTGCAGAGGAATATGTGGCCTTTGTTTGCGCGGGGTCAATTCCTAATGCAATGACATTGGATGAAGTGAAAACTGCGTCGGTGAAGGATAGAACATTGCAGAAGGCAATAGAGTTCACAAAGTCTGGAAAATGGCATGAATTGAAAACTCTTAATGATCAAGAAATTAACTTGGAAGAACTGATGCCACTGAGAAGTGTTAAGGACGAGCTAGCAGTTAGTTATGAAACAGTACTGTTAAGAAATGCCAAAAATTGTAATGCCAAAGTCATTGAGATCAAAAACAATAAGGCTAGGCCATGAAGGACATCAAGGTATGACTCGCACCAAGCGCTACATTAGGTCAAAAGTATGGTTTCCAAACTTGAATGCAGAGATCGAGTCTGCAATCCAACATTGTGTTGCATGCCAAGCAAATACAAGAGAACCAAGGCAGCGTGAACCGCTCAGAATGTCGGAAATGCCGTCAGGAGCATGGCAATTTCTGAGTATTGACTTTTGTGGACCTCTTGACACTGGAGACTATTTGTTATCTCAGATGAGTACTCACGATATCCATTAGTTGAAATTGTGAAATCAGTCTCAGCAAATACAGTAATTCCGTAACTTGATAAGGTGATCGCTATGTTTGGAGTGCCAATGGTAATAAAATCTGATAATGGAAGTCCATTCAACAGCAAAAACTTTGCCGATTATGCGAAACACATGGGTTTCGTACACAGGAAAATCACACCACGCTGGCCGAGAGCAAACGCGCAAGCAGAGTCGTTCAATAAACCTTTAATGAAATGCGTCAAATCAGCTCGAATTGAAGGCAAAAATTGGAAACAAGAGCTGAATCGATTTTTACGACAATACAGAGCAACTCCACATACAATTACAGGATACACACCTTACAGACTGCTGTTTCACCGTGAACCAAAAACTCGCTTGCCTGGATTCTACAAAAGAAATCACGAAAGGAGAACGGACAAACTTGCAAGACAGAAGGACGAAAATGTGAAACCTATAGCAAAACATATCAGGACTATCGAGTCAATGCTAAGGAAAGAAAACTCAAAGTAGGTGACAAAGCTTTTGTTCAGAATGAAAACAAATCAAAGTTAATACCTATGTACAAACCGTGTCCCTATACTGTTAAGGACAAGAAAGGACCTATGGTGACAATTGAACGACAGGGACATGAGATAACTCGAAACTCGTCTGCAATGAAGAAGATTCCGGAGAACTTGACATTCGGTAATGACCAACAGCTTGGTGACAGATTATTGGATGAGAATTTACTTGACGAAATTGAGTTAAATGACACTAGTCAAGGCCAAAACATGAACACCAGGCCTAAACGAGAACGGTGTGCACCAAAGTACTTGAAAGACTATATGTGTGGTAAATTCGAGAAGGAATGTAATTAAATAAAAACGTATTATGCGCATACCTAATATTATATTTAGTTTTAGTGAGTGAGTGAGTGAGTTGGGTTTTACGGCACTGCGACACTGAATAGGTCATATAGCGCCGATGAATGATGAGATGACATGATGATGAGGGGTGATATCAGGATATTTAGTTTTAGTGCTTATATTCAGCATACATACATGTATAATAAATATATACTTTTCATAATTTGCTTTAATATGCCATGTGTGTGGTATTTGAACGAACTGAGTTTTAGGAAATGTGTGCAAGTTATTATATGACGAACTACATACGACTTGTTTGACATTATGAAATAACATTAAGAAAATTATTTGAGTAAACTTTGTATTTGATTAAAGGTTACCCTGAAATGAAGAGTGTAATTAACTTTAAGAGACATTGGTATTTAATCAGTTTCTTCATTAGATCTTATTTCATTTATTTTGAGAGTGTATGTGTAAAACAGTTAGATTTGTAATAACTTGTGCTGTGTATTATGTTTAATTTGATGTGTAGTAAGATGTGTATAGCCTACGTAGTTTACAAACGAAAGGAATGCGACTGGCCATTGTTTCATTCATGTTTCATTCAGGATATCATGTTTCGCTGATACCAGTAATTCTGGGTCAAGCTAGAATTTGGAGTCTGCAGATCTTAATTTACAAGTGCGTTCAGTATATACGTGTTCCATCATCTGTATAAAATTTTTGGGTAATGGACACTGGTCATTTTATGATTTATTAACATTACTCAATCAATCCTTTTCTTTAGATTTCGAACACATTAAAGAAATACAACACCGATTTATATTTATTCAAAAATATGTAAGTAATATTCTAATAATGTTTTATCTGTTGTGGGGAAGGATGATATGGTCATCATATAGACAATAATAGTCGTGTGATACCTAGAACAATAGATAGATAGTTTGTAATTATGATATATGTATCCGGTCCCGGGATTTTGTTAGTAGAATAATAGAGACGGCATTGCAAGAAACTGAGTTCCTTGTAGATCCAGTTCCAGTATAAAATATAAGAATATAACAGTGACAAACTAGCAAAATCAGAAATTTCCAAGTGCAAATAATGTAGCATACAACGTCATATCTGATAAAGATGACGTCATATATCCAGTCTTTCGCTGGCGCCTAAAATCGGACGGAAAGTCAGGCATGGATGGCACCTCGGCTCAAATAAAAGGTAAGAACATTGCCGTATGATTTTAAAATGTCCTTGCCGTACATCATTTATATAGCCAACATAACCACTGATAGCTCTGATAACTGTATATCCGTATTGCTATGGTGATTTTACATAGATTAATCATTTACATGTTTATCACATATGCCTACTTGAAAAAGGGCCGCTTATAGCTTGAATGAAACAATATTGTCACTCCCGCGACAAGTCACTACCGCAACAAAACTGTATATGACGGTAGTGACCGGATCGTCACGGTAGTGACACATCTTAATCATTTCCCCACATGGCAGTATATAGAGTCTGTCTCGGAAGTATTGGGTCACTTCTTATCGATAGATTTACTGATCCGGTGCCACTACGTGAAATTTTTTGGCAAACTACACTTTGGGAAACGAATCTTGACCCGTGAATGTATAATATGTACAGCTATATGATGTGAAGTTACCTAGAACGGTCTTATCGTAATTGCGACCTTTTCTATTAGTGACGGGAATGCCAAAATAGGGACGTCTTGTATCTAATTAAGACCAATGATTTGACTAATGTCAGAATCACAGAGTGCAAGCGACTTAAACCAAGAACTAAATTGGTTAGAAGACCAGATAAGAGTTTTAGAGGACTCATTAATGATTAAGAACTTACTTACAGTATCACCAGGTCCCGAAGAAGTCCAAGACTGGAGTTTTAAAGTTTGCAATACCTTTGACGAAATCCACGATGCCAAAGATCTCTTGAAATTTCTCTACAAAAAGATTTTCTATAGCAGTCAGTAGCATGCCTTTGACAGGCGCAGAAAGATCGCGATTATACAGACAGAGGAAAAAAGAAAACGCATGTGATCATGCTGCATATCTGCAAAAAGAACGAGAAAGATATCAGAGAAGAAAGGAAAAAGGTGAAATAAAACTGGTAGGCACAATGACAGATCGAGAACAAAGAGCTGCGAGGAAGGCTTGGAGAAAAAGGAAGCAAAGGCAAAGAAAATGTAATGGAGTATTGGAACCTATTAAAATTAACACACCTCCACCTACACCGACTGTGCCTTTTCCATAAGGTTAAGAACCTCCGGAAGACGTAAAGTTCGAAGGGATAGATCTAAAGCTTATAGAGAGATTCAAAAATTGAAAGACAATGTTTCAAAGCAACAAAGATTACTAGAAAGATACGAGAAGAGATTATACAGAAAGAGTAAGAATGCAGTAAACAAAGAGTCTCCAAGAACAAAACACGCTTCATACTTCAAGGCGAAAAGGTCAGCTCTGAAACCAGGAAGGTACTGCTTTTTCATAATGTCTTGTTGACTGGTATCAAGGAGAAGTATAAGAAGCTGAAAACTGAAAGAAGTAGACGAATAATGAGCAAAGCATTTACAAACGATCTCATAAAGAAATATAGAATGCAACAGACAGCAAGAAAATCTCTCCATATTTCACAAAGACACTTGAAACAAGGCAACCGTGATGATCATTCATATGTCAAAAAAATTAGACAAACTTCCGTACTGCAAGGTTTGAAGAAACATATTGAGAATTGTCTTTGTCGAGAAGACACCAGCAGGATTAAAGCTGGAAAGAAGACTACAAAGACGAAAATGAAAGAAAAGAGGCAGATCTACCTTCTGAAAGATACTTTGAAAAACCTACATCTGAAGTTTCTAGCAGAAAATGCGAATAGTAGGATATCTTATTCACTCTTCTGTTGGTTAAAACCATTCTTTGTCATTCAGCCAAGAGAATCAGATCGGAAGACATGTTTATGTAAATGGCATGAAAATTTACAATTCAAAGTGTGCAAACTGAAACAGTTGAATATCAGTTGCAGTGCTGAATTAGATGAACTTTCAAGCAAGATAACATGTGACATAGAGCAGAAATCTTGCATGTACAGAGAATGCACATGCTGTTCAACAAAGGACGTTCCAGTAGGAGAATTTGAAGCAGGAAGAATGGTTGAATGGCATGGATAGAAGACAAAGACAATAGAATATCAAAAAGGTGTTGGAAAGGGTGATAAAATAGAACACAAGAAAGTCAGCATGACAGTCAAAGAGGTAGAAAAGGGTAAAATACAAAGATTGGTGGATGAATTTCAGGATGATCTGAAGAGATGCTGAAAGCATCTTTACAATATCAAGCACCAGTTTAAGGCTGTTCGGACACTGAAAGAAAATATATCGGACGAAGATGTTTTGATACACGTAGACTTCTCAGAAAACTACAACTGCATATGCTCTGCAGAAATTCAGAGCATGCACTTCGGTGCCTCACAGCGACAAATCACACTTCACACTGGGGTTATGTACATGAAAGGCAAGACTATTCCATTCTGTTCATTGTCAGACTGTCTAAAGCATTCAGCACCTGCCATTTGCGCACATTTACTCCCGGTGCTGAAAATGGCCAAAGATATCAGGTCGTCCATTTCGAATTTGTATGTTCTGAGTGATGGTCCTACTACCCAGTATAGATGCAAAGAGAACTCCGTACTTCATTCTCAGTGTTATTATACCTTCTGATCCTTCGAGATCATGAATTTCAGTACTTCTTGTTCTGAAAATTGAATACCGCTTACGCCGGTGCTAGGGGGCGTGAGCAGTGTTGTACTTTCAATTACTGCTCATGAACAGACTCAATAAAAGTACAAAAATGAGTCATGCAGGAAACACCACATACAGAACAAACACTCGCCCGAACAGCAACACAAGGAAACAGCAAATGTACATAGGTAGAAAAAACAACAAGAGACGCACAAAGACAAAACAAACATACAATAGGAGGAAGATGGAAGTACCGCCTTGGAACGGTCAGTGACAAAAGTCACCGGGGGTTTAAACCGGTTTATGGGCGCCCAACCTCACCCTTTTTCCATCCCCATCCCAAAAGACTAACAGTGTAAATAAACGTATCCCCTCTCCGACTAATCTACAACAACCGCGACAGCAAATACAGTGGTAAAGTGCATGTATAACAAAAAACCATTTAATTGAACATACTGTATCCACCTATCGCTAGGTGAGTCTGCAATTTTCTCTTTTTGTGTTGCAAATTTTGCTTTCGGGGGATCACCTCCCTTCAGAATTTCTATCTGATGTCAAAGATACCATTTCAGTTAGGATTCAATAGAATCAATTTTTTTACAGAGGCTGGGCATGGAAAGGGAGCCCCTGATGGGATTGGAGCAGTGTTGAAAAGAGAGGCTGATCGGAGCGTGTCACATGGTCTTGACATAATGGATGCAAGAACATTATACGACCATTTCCAGAGTAGAGAGCCATCTCTGAAGTTATTTCTTGTTACGGAAGATCAAATCTTGCAACTGCTGAGAAGCTGGCCCATGTGTTAATACGGTTAAAGGAACCATCAAGATCCATCAGGTAAGATAACTAAAAGATCATTATTTTCAACTAGAGATTCTATTTACCTTGCCTGTCACGATAACTCTTCAGAGTGTGAGCCAGCGAATTTGCAACGGTCACATAAATCATATTGAAGTAATAAATGTACAACAATTAAAGAGCTGTAAATGTATACATAATCATATGTAACTATTTATTTGAAACAAAATTACTGAAAATTATGTGCCATGTCTTTATTTTGCAGATTTTCTCAAATCAGCAAGAAGATGTTTGGTTTAGAGATGTCAGTTGTTTCTGTAGATCACCAGAGACGTGTGAGTGCTACACACCTACCAGAGCGACGTTCTCTTCAGCTGAACCAATCCAGGACCCTTTGCCAGATAGAACAAAAGCAAACTGTTTGGGAGATGTTGGTAGGTTTTTCTTCGATATCTATCAAAGTCATATATATACTATAAAAAGAATGAACATTTTGGTATGTTTAAGTAATGCTCTTATACAAGGGTTAGTTATTGCAAACAAATGACCACATTATACAGATATAATCAGCAATAAACAATTCGACTGAATGCAGCTATTTGTGTTGCATTAAACATTAACAATGGTGATGAAGGATAATCTTTCACATCGAATATCAAGTACATTTAATTTCAATACTATTAAACCAAACGAGAATAACGACACTGGCTTTAAGTTAAAAGGTTGCATAGCATTTTATATACTTTTTACAGATTCACATTCTGTTGAATTTGACGAGTCCGTTAAAGGAAGGTACTGTGTAGTGACCTATGATGGCAAACCATTCCCAGGAGTCATCCTTGACGTTGATGATCAGGAACTGGAAGTCAGTGTCATGAATTCTATTGGGGACAATAAGTTTTTTGGCCAATGATGGAAGACGTCTTGTGGTATACAAGGGAACGGTTTGTGAGACTCATTGATCCCCCTTATCATAGTTACAAGTAGACATCATCAGATTGATAAAACCATATGGGAGGACATAAAGCGTGTCTTGAACCTGTAAAACTATTATATCTAACTTTGAACTCATATTATCAATGCAGTTGTATTTTTAAGATTTAACTCTTATTCTAGTTTCACCTTGTTATATATTTTGAAATTTTGGTATTAAACAGTTGCTATAATTTCGTTTCAAATTGCTTAAGTCCCTTCCGAAACAGTTCGTCCCTGCCGTAACACAAATGTCCACACCGCAACACTGCATTAGTTCAAATATTACTATAGAAATACACAATACTGTATACTCTGATTAAGTGAGATATTTGGTGCAAACACCCTCAATTCATATGATATAAAATTATATTCTGATAAGCACTGATATTAAGATTTATTTAGAAGCCAATGTACCATTTTACGTAGCTGTTCAGCAATAATGACGAAAAAGTTCCAGCAAATATTTCAAAATCAAGAAAAGTGTGTACTTCATTAATTTGCAAGTTGAACGTGTAACAACAATACATTTTTTTAAACAAAAGCTTCAAAAGAGTTAAAATGTTTTTTTCTTTCTTGCATATAATAAATGTTTCGGAGTGGACATTTTTCCTAGCACCCGAGTGTTTTAAAATGCCTAAACTTGTAAATTATTTTCTTAAAATCAATGCCTGCTTATTAATTCAGCATACAAAATATTCATTATTCAATTAATGAAAACGAAATGTGTGTCCAATAAATACTATAAATCAGTTTCTTACAAATTCAAAATATACGTTTCCTGTAGATTAACCCATTAACGTACCCTGCTGAATAGAAAATGGGCATGGCTGTAACATTGGGCAGGTAAATCTCGGCAAACTTTCTTCTTGGGAAAGTAGGTGAAAAGTATCCTTTTATCAAGATACATTTCAGATTCTAACTATATCGAAGGAAAGAAAATGTTAAAACCACTGACACACTGCACAGCCATGACCTCAAACGTGCTGACCCTGCCAAACACATTGGATGCATTATTAATAAACATCTATATTGGAGCGAGCACAATCATGATTCATGTATATGTAATAAAGCTAATCGAAATCTTAGCTTCATTTGCAACATCTTAAGATTACACCAACTACTACAAAGAAACTTGCATATAAATCTCTTGTCAAACCAACTGTGGAGTAGTCTGGGACTCATATGAGAATGGAGATACACAGCGTCTGGAAATGGTGTAGCACTGTAAAGAGCAAGTATCACATCAGATCCAGTGTTACAGATATGCTGACCAAACTCCAATGGAAGCCGCTCCTGATCAGACACAGAGACGATAGACTGCTGATTTTGTACAAGGTAGCCACGATAAAGTAGCCACTGACAGCTCAAATATCTGACCAAAAGCTCTACTCAGACAGGAAACAGTAATTCATACAAGATTATATTATTTCAAAACAGCAATCTTTCCGTCCTAGGACCATCAAGGAATGGAACAATCTTCCATCTGACACTGTAACGGCCTATTCTGCCGATGATTCGAAGACTCGGCTGTCCAATATCTTCAACTAAATGCATGCCCTTCTGTTTTTAACTCTACTGTTAATATCGTTTCATTACAATATAACTATTTAAGTCATCGCCATTCGGTTGTTATATTAGTTAAGTACTATCATGAGTGTTGGTATGGGAGAGTTATCCCCCTTTAGTTTTTGCGTTACTATCCTGGGTGTGTATTAGTCAGCCATTTTCGTGTAGCTTTATATAAACAACGTGGTCTGAATAATTGAGTTCGTAGTCTGTTTGTTTCCCATTGGCGTGGTGGCAGCGACGATCCACGGAACTCACGGACGCCGGATAATACATTTTCCAGCGTCATTACATCCGGAGAAACAGACAAAATCGTGAAATTCAGATACGAACTGGCAGTCCATACTGAGACTGTTCTATGATTGACGATCATGGCTTCATCTAGAGCTCCAAAACAATGGTCTTTAACCAAGACGGAAACGATCACATCCTTCGAGGCCTGGAGGCAGAATCTCCAGTAAACTCTCTCGTTGGATCAGAACTTTGCACCATTTTTAGCTGATGGATTTTCATGGTAGAAGTCGAACAAGGCCGACCCAACCCGCGGCTTTACTGACGATGCTGATGATGCGCCACACAAACGCACGGTGGCGCAGAAGGTCATGCCTTTAGATCTTATGCTCGGTCAGATTGCAAACTTTTGCCCAATCATTTCAAGGAATACGATCGTCAAGAGTTCAACCTCAGTTAACAGTATTTGGCAATCTATTCGCCTTCATTTTGGACTTCAGACCTCAGGTGCACATTTTCTTGACTTTAACAACATTCACCAGGAGCCAGATGAGCGCCCTGAAGACTTATATCAGATACTTACCAGCTAAGTTGAAGACAATTTGCTAAGAGCTGATGGAAATATCCAACACCATGGTGAGTTACCTACCGAAAATGAGGGTTTATCTCCTACATTAGAGAATTTTGTTGTGCTTACCTGGCTCAGACTTATTAACAAAGATTTGCCTTCATTAGTCAAACAGCGTTACAGTACAGCACTTAGGAGCAAAACTCTTGCATCACTAAAGCCAGATATCTCGCAAGCTCTGGACTGTCTTCTAGAAGAATTACATACAACAGCTGATGCACGTGTCACGCGGGCTGCATATGAAAAATCCAAGACTAAGACAATGACATGCCCCTTTACAGAGTTCAAGAGGAAACAAAAACTGTGTATCCTTTGTAAACAGGCTGGACGCCCCTTTTAGCATTTTCTAAGTAAGTGCTCCTTCTTACCCGACAAGGATCGCAAATTCATGACTAAGGCTAGACAATTGACCAGTGTGAATTGCTTTGATGCTGGTTCTTTGAGGGATTATGAGTCTAATGAGACAGAAAACAATTACACCAGTGCATCTTCTACCTTGGTCGACAGTGTCAACCGCGTCATACCTACCACGCGTCGCGTACTAACAAAACAATCTCCAACTTTGAAAGTGCCACGCTGTCACATTAACTCTCGATACAGGAGCGGGAATCAGCATGATCCGATAAACGGTCGCCCATCGAATAGGAGCTAAAGTACATAGAAGTAACCAATCGGCCCTTCAGGCTGATGGCGTTACACCCCTTGAAATTTTGGACGAAACTCATTTAGTCTTGTCACGTGGCAAATGCAAACTCCACTTAGAGGCTTTAGTTGTTAATGAACTTGATGTAGACATTCTAGCTGGAATACCTTCATGACTGTTAATGATATATCTGTTAGACCAAAGACCTTTGATAAGACACAGATAAGAAACTTAGACAAATCTCACCAAGTCTCGCGGCAAATGTACCAAATCACGCAAAGTCACGTTTGCAAATATCTCTAGTTATAAGAAAGGCTCATAAAATATAAACATATCATTGTGTAGAACAATTATTCAGCTACAATATGGTACCTTGATTGTTAAAATCGGTCCACAAACAAAAAAGCTTTGTGCAAAGACCCAACCCACCTGTCTGAATTGCAATCTACTTATTTTGATGAAAATTACCTTAGTTTGCAATTAAAAATCAAGATTTCTAAAGATTTGCATACTTTCTTCAAAATATTATGGTATAATTTAATTGGAAAACGATTATAAATACTATTAATACAATTTTTGTCACAGATAAAACTTTCGTTTTTCAGTAGTTTATAAAATATAAGAGTTTGCCACGTGCTGAAATAAGGTATGATTTTAGCGTGTACAAAATCAAACAAAGTCACGTTTGAAAATATCTCGGATGGTAAGAAAAACTCGGGAAATATAAGCATATCATTGTGTAGTGCAACTATAAAGCTACAATATGATACCTAGATTGTTAAAATCTGTTCACAAACAAAAAAGTTTTATGCAAAGAACCAAGCCACCTATCAGAATAAAGTTCTCCTAGTGTTATACAGTAGTTTCTTATCTATGTCTTATCAGAGGTCTTTGGTTAGACCAGCAAAACATGAGATCATTGTGATGGGATCTGAAACGGTCAGCTATGCGCCCACTTCTCCTGACACTCCGGAACACCGTGTAAGACGTACGCAAGCCTATGTTGTACGCGCAGACTCTATTTCAACTACTATTTGGCCCGGTTCTTACATTGAAGTTAATGTTCCAGAAGAGTTCCAAAACGACAGTGTATTGGCAGTCGAGCCACGAGTTGAGAATGGCAAGACACCAGAGTCATGGGTACGACCCTGTATCACTGAATCTGTCGGTGGAAAATTACATATTGTGAATGAGTCTTCAAATCCTCAGCCTGTAAAAAAGAATGAACATATCTGCCAGGTCAGACTCACAACTGAACAATTGAGTTCGCAGTCTGTTTGTTCCTCATTGGCGCATGACCAACTCCGGCAGTAAACTTCAATCTCTTGAGGATGAACAGTAACCAGGAAAAAGAAGAAAAAGTAACTTAAATATACATGTACATGTCTATAGATTGTATGGTTCAGCAGGGACATTAACCGATTATCATTGTTACTTATTTTAGAGATGGCCTGTGGAATTGTCTACCCGGTGCATATGTAACAGTAATTACCGTTTTACCAATTAACTCACGAATATTTACATGCAAGTTAATGATAACATTAATAGTGATTAGCTGAAGCCTATGTACTGGATATTTTGGTAATGACGCAAACTGCACAGTCAGATTTATATTAGTTAATAACCAAACATAGCCGACCCTGATCATCAAAGTTGTTGTTTGGTCTGGGCCTGTTTTGTTTGTAAATGTCTCAAACGGCGTTTCTAACAGCATCAGGGTTAACCCTATACTCCATGATTTTTTATGAAATGACGTCATGAATATTAATCATGAATATTAATTATATTCATTTTCATAATGGCATATGAACACAGTATGTTTTGACCGTGGCTGTGGAACTGTAGAATCATATCTAAATTGTGATTATAAGCAAACAGAGCAGACCCTGATCTGGGTCTACTCGGTTAGCAAATGCGTAGAAAGGCGTATTTACGGAGTAAAATATTACATAATAATAAATTGATGATACACTGGACAAGTACATATGATAACGGCCACTAAATTATGTTAATTAGTTGGTTTTAAGGACAGGTGGCTTCTTGCAGCAGTCACATGCTTTTAACACAAAATACTTGATACAATTTAGTGGCCGTTATAGAGAAGTTTTACTGTATATGCTTGTCAGTAAGTATATTCTGGCCTCAGGTCTCTGTTTGACAGGTCAATAGTAAGTAAATATTTCTTTATATGCCATAAGAAAAATGTCAGTAAGTGATTTGAATGAATCTGTTTAAAGAGGAAGTCCCTACAATGATCGCATATTTTCAATAATATCATAAAACTTGGTATTTGTTATGCTCTATCATTATTATGAAGGTTCCCAATTTGAACTTATATCGAAAAATGCCCCTGTGATACAAATAAACCGATTTCATCAATACTGATAATTTTTGTTCTACAACACAATATTATCGGTCTTTTCCGTTAAATTCTTCCGCGTTTTGCCGATGATCACCCGATCCCTCCATTGTTTACGTAATAGCTTTCTCGGAAGTGGTCGGAGAATCGCGAATAGGGAGAACAGGTACGAAACTAAAACCCAACCCGAATAAAACTGAAACATCGGGGAGTAAAACCGGGATCGGCGATATCAAACACATGGATGTTTTGTCATTATAAACGGTAATTTGGTGGGGCTTTTTGCGTTATACTATTTTTCAGCATATAAACAAATGAGTTTTGTACATTTTAAGTGTTTATGAAACGCGTCAAATGTAGGGACATCCCCTTTTAAAACAATGGTTGCACTTTAACATAAATCAATATCTGTAAAAGTCCTAAGCTTTTCCATAGTGAAGACCCTGGACAGACGCGATGAATCGAGCCATTGTACGGTCTACACGATTTGCAATGCACTGGAACACTGTCTCACTATTCAGGTCATATGAAACATAATATTATATACGAAACTCAGTCAAGATTAAGCATTGCAAACAGTGTAGAACCAGATCAGATGCCGCATTAAACTCTTTAACCATCGTACTCGCCGAAAGGCAACTCACATGGCCTCTGGTATTTGGAAACATATAGCATCCAGATAAGACACCGATATAATTCCAGAAAATCGAAAAATTAATTTCCTTTACCTGTATTTCTATATTCTATAATATTAATACATGTATAAGATTTGGATTAGATATTAACAATATTATTTTACGTGATAATGTAATTGTTAGCATCATTGTGTTACAAACATCAGTTCAAATCATTGTTTTAACCCTTTCCCTCATATAAACGTGTTTTCACGCATTTGCAAACAGAGTAGACCCAGATCAGACGGCTCTTAGAGGAGCCGTCTGATCAGGGTCTGCTCTGTTTGCTATTAGAAATTTGAAAGATCTATTTCTTTGCTTTCTATAATGTCTACAATGTTCCACTTTCCATATTTTTTATAACTATGTTATTAATAGATATTCAGTAGGTATTGAAATTTGGAATAAACATAGAACAGGGAAAGGGTTAAATCTGTATTTTATACATTTAACATATTCAATAATCAGGAGCTGCTTTGCGCGAAAAGGAGTACACAGGTACTGTAACCCGTATCTATTTAGATATGAAAAATTCAGTTATTGACTATACAACCTGAAATAATAGAAATTGGACTGATAGTTATATTAACCTTTAGCCTGCTGAGCAAATTATCTTTACAGACATTTTTCACCTACTACATTTTCAAAATTTAAGTTATAATCCATTTGTCTACCAAAATGCCTCCAGGGTGTTACTCGGCGTCTCATCTGGATCTAAACTGTTTGCATAGGTATTCATTCATCTGCCCATAACAGGCTAAAGGTTAATATTATCACTAGATAGATGAAGCTATGGTTATGAAAATAACATTGTGAAATAATATCTGGTTAAAAGCTAATATAATCTAATCAAAAAAAGAATTAAAGTAAAAAGGCGTTATTTATCGGATCATAAAAGTACATGAATGAGTCATGCAGAAAACACCGCATACAAAACACACAGCCGCTAAAACCACACCACGATGGCAAATATCAAATGTACATGTATATAAAAGACACAGAGACTCACATACATAACAAACAAACAATAGGGGAAAGATGGAAGTACCGACTTGGAACGGTCAGTGACAAATGTCACTGGGGGGTAACCGGTTTAGTGTTCCGAAGAACATGTTATTCAAGGCTATTCGTATCAGAACGACACACCTTGGATTATAAATCGATAACACAATTTGGACGAAGAATATTTCTATCTTTATAGACATAACATGACTTAATTAGGAAGTAAATGCACAGGGTCAATATTTCTGACAAAAGTATGTCATTGGCGGCGATGGCGATCAATGTCACAACACTGTACGACGCGCTACCTACATCGTTGTTTATTAGGACAATACACAACGGCTACTTTGTTTATAGAGACGAAGTAGGGAGTCATGTTGAAATCATTAACGTATGACTCAAAACGACGCGGAAAGCTAAGGAATCAAATATTGTTTTCATAATAGAATGTTCATTCGCTGAACGAGTGATGATATCGATTCTACGAGGAACACATGGCATCGATGCAATATTCAAAGTCAACTAAAATTACTATTTGCATTAATGAGTGACCTCTTTTAAGGTAGTGTACAAATGATAGATGAATTGTAATTATGTACTATACCAAGATGTAAGTCATGGCCAGTGTTTCAGTTAATCTGAATATTATTTCATGTTGTGAAGTTGTCTGGAGGGGGAATTGTATTTTATTTTATATTTTGACTTGGGTGAAGGTGGAATAAGGGTGAGGTTGGGTACCTGCAAACCAAGTTTTATTTAACCCCAGTAACCCTATTTTGCTGCTGATCGTTCCAAGGCGGTACCCCTACTTTCATCTTATGTTTTACTTTTATATGGTTAATGTTTAACGGTGATACTCTACCAGACCCAATGCTTAATGTTTTATGTTTTGATATGCGTCTCGTAACATATTATCGTGTAATTGTAGTTTCCTGCTTGATGGTGTTTGGTGCCGTGCCCGTTACTATATACATATATATACGAATTCAAGTAGTTAGTCGACCGTCGGGGACTATAGGCTTGCACTCCGTCCATCAGTCCCTTTGTCCGTTTGTTCTTTCGTCCGTCTTTCCTTCCGTCCCCCACCAGGATTTTTGTCCTGGATCATTTCAAATTTCTTGTTTTGATGCATCATGGGAAGGCGGAATACCGCACATTATGCGCACCAAGTCTCTTTTGATCTTTACATTGACTTCAGATTTAGTAAATTATTGTCTGGAAATATGTCCGGATTATATATTCTTAACCCCTTGGGTTATTTCCAAAATGATTGTGTGTGTGCATCTTGGGTAGAGAGAGTGTCCCGTATGGCGTGACAAACGTTGCAATACTGATTTTTCATTTGATTCATTTTATTCATTATTAATTTGTTTTTAATCCAATATTTTCTTTTTCTCATTCGATGTTTGAACATTTTTCATTTGATAAAAAATTTCTCAATTTTTCAATTCAATTGGTATTGCGATTTTTTTCATTCGATAATTAGCCTCATGGCATAGAATACTAGATGGAGTTGTAAGCTCGGATTTCATTGGACGAACTAAATCAGACTAACTGGGAACTGGTTAAATGAATATCAGATCTAGTTGTTTGCACTTTTCAGTGTTGACGCCTTTGATATGCTTTGTTCAGCTAAGAATACTGACAATAGTTCTCACGAATCCCGTGAAACAAGTCTGAACTGTTAAGCGATGAGCATTACAATGCATTCCATCATTAAAAAAGTAGGAATGCAATAGCGGGGGGGGGGGGAGAGAAAAGAAGCGATATATCAGCTGTTGTAGCTTAGAACTTTCAGTGGTTGATATAAAATACAAAAGAGATATATAAAGAGATTACGCATCTGACGGGATTCGATCCTCGCGGCGCGTAGGTAAATATCGGGCTCTGTGTAGCGAACAGCTCGTTAGATCACTCGAACACAAAATCTGACCTGCAAAACTACCTTGTTTTATCATATTAAACTTGTGTCTAACCATGCCTTTAGCGAGTCTGAATTGTTCCTCCAATGAAATCCAAGCTTACAACTCCATCTAGTAGCCAATCCCATGAGGCAAAGTATCGAAATAATTTTTTTCGCAACACCAATTAAATTTTGTTTTCATGAGATTTTTTTTTTATCAAATGAAAAATGTTCAAACATCGAATGAGAAATATTTTTGTCAACATCAAATGAGATTTTTTTTATCAAATATTGGATTAAAAAATATTATCAAATGAAGAAAAAATGATCACATGAAAAACTGTTATTGCAACGTTTGTCACGCTTTAGTTCCGTATTCCATGCTCATCAATATCACAAATTAGAATAATCTGTATTATCAAAACTTGATACAGACAAGTTGACTGAAAGCCATGCTTATCAATATCACAAATTAGAATAATCTATAATATATTAACAAACTTGATACAGACAAGTTGACTGAAAGCCATGCTCATCAATATCATAAATTAGAATAAATGGGCTGACTGAAAATCATTCCATTTATAGTGATGGTGATCCAATTTTCAGTAAAAACTTGTCTAAAATTTGTCCGATTTGATTTATCTGATCACTATTTGACACGACTGGATATTCCTCTCAACATTTAGAACTAGTAAGCCTTCTCTTTTACTTTTTTACTTTTACACGGTATCGAATCTGATATCTGCAGGGTACTCCTTTTTCGTCGACTTATCAGTTGCTATGACACTAAGCTCAGTGCCGCCATATATCATTTCGACCTTCACCTTTCTATTCCGCCCACCAGTTGTGTCTTGCATATCGACTCTGATTTTTCCAATTTTATTACAATCAGTTATATACTTCGGCCTTGCATCCTGTGATGAATAAATGGAAAGTCCTAGGAAAGTTTGCCTTTCATACATTGGGTTGTATGTCCATGATGGCTGCTTTTCTTTCAGTTTAACAGGTTTGTCTTTCTCCACATGGATACTGAAGATATCTTTGCAATAGTCCTTCCCATCCTCACTATGTCTCCACCGTTTGGTTTCGTCATGTTTCTCCGGATCGAACAGGCTGTTTGTAGCAATTCCGAATGTTGCTCGGCTGATACGACTTTGGAAGATTAGCGGATCATGACCAAAGAGAACTGCACCCTTTAGGACTGCGCGAAAAGGCGACGTTGGAACCACCACCTTGATGTCAGGATAGCTCTTAAACAACAACTCACGTATCTTTCCTACAACAATATTGGACTCTGCAAATCCACCAACAATCACAAGCGTCCTAATTCCTTTGACCTCTTTCTTCTGAAGTATCTTTGTCATAGTGGCAAGAACAAGTTTGACAGTTTCCTTGAAGAGTATATCTCGGACCAGCCCTGAATCATACATTAGTTTTCCTCTTTCGAATTTGAAATATTGACTTTTTGCCATTCCAGGTTTGATTGTGCATTTTCCTTCTTTTATCATATCTTGAACACTTCCTGGTATGTTTACACTGATATGTTCGTCTCTAACATCCCCCGAACCAATTTGTACTTTCTTGTTTTCAAAATCGTTCTCCAAGGTGAGAAGCTCTTCTACATTTTTGGCACCCAGTTGGTGCCATGCGATTCCATCGATAACATCTTTGCAGGACTGAAAGAAAGCATTGTTGACATCCTGCCCACCAACTCGATCTCCAGTTCCCGCACATATTTCTCGAACATTTCCATCGTCCAAAACTTCAATAGCTAAGACATCTAAGGTGCCACCTAAAACGAGAAAAACAGAGATGCAATGCATTCTCCCGAAATAAACATCGCATGAATAAAGTACATGTACAAATGAAAATAGATTATTATATTGGATGTAACAAATTGCATTTTAATAGTACCTCCTAAATCAGCTGCAATGAACTTGTCTCCTTTTCCTCCAAAATTGTTCATCTCCCTCCTTTGCTCCGAGGGAAGGTGCATGCAATATAAAGCTGCACTTTCTGGCTCATGGGCTAGTAGGAGGTGTTTCTTATCAATGCCACCCTGAAATGTTGACAACAAACGGCTTTAAGAAATACATGTACATGTAGTTATATAGTTATGTGTCTTTTACTGATATTGTCTGTATTGTTAATCGTTAGCATTGACCAGCTCAAAACTTGGTCTACTTCGCATTTAGTTTTAAAACAATAACTATATTTTCTTTTTCTACAAACATATACAAGTGAAGCTCACTTATAACGAACTTGGATATAACGAAATACTGCTTATAACAAAATAGAATTTATTCCCCCTCTCTGATTACATATAGTAAAACGGACCTGATATAACGAAATTTGGATATAACGAAAGAAATCAGAGGGTCCCGAGGACTTCGTTATAAGTGAGCTTCACTGTAATCCAAATGTAATAAACTTTCTTACTGTTATATAAAGGATTGCATGTACACGGTAAAATCATTTACTTTGGAAGAACTCTCCCAGATCAAGTACATATGTAACTAAAAGATGTTAAACAATGAGAAGTCGAAATCTGTGGTCTCGTGGTTCTCAAACTCTTTAATCGTAGAACACTTATTTTAATATATGTTTAAATATGTTCTGAAAGTAGGAGATCCTTCGAAAGTAAAAGAAGCAATGCTAAAAGAGAAAACTGCAGACTCGGTTTTATTGAGTCTGTTCATGAGTAGTAATTAAAAGTGCAACACCACTCATGCCCCTAACACCGACTTATACAGTATTCAATTTTCAAAGTTAATAACACCAAAACTAATAATCGTGAAGGACCAGAAATATTAGTTTTAACACTCAACCAGTCAAATTTAATAGAGATATTTACTTGAGATTTATTTGAATACATTCATACTACCGACTGCAAAATCCAAGCAATGATCGAATTTGTGACCTGCATTTTCAGTAACAATCTAATTGGGCGGTTCATCAGTTCACCCTCATCGTGGATACTACTGATACTGATTTAAATAAATATTGTTCTTCACAAGAACGAGCGTGAAATGGTGTTAATTATTTACCTCAAGGAACCGTCTTGTAATTAGCAAACCGGGTAGAAAAAGATCGGGCTGTTCCTACAGGAGACGGCTGATCTGGATTTGCTTAGTTTGCTTTAGGAACTAGATAGGACTGATGTGTCAAAGTCACACAATCCTGTTTTCATATACATACCTACCATTAAAGAAATTCAGCTAATAGAATTCAGCCAATCAGGTGAAGGGTTATGTTTGTGAATTTCTAATTATTCACTTACTAACCAAGTATTTTCTTGTGTAATTCGACGGTATCATGCCAGGAAATCTATGCCTTATCACACATAATTAGTTCGAGCAAAAGTTTAAAAAGAGTTGTTTTCAAACTCTGTTGCAGGTAAAAAATGTCGAAATGTGTTCATGCAGATGTTTTTCATATCGCGCAATAGTTTCTAGGTTCACTGTTGCGTTTCCGTTTTTTTATTTGCGATAAAAAGAACTGACCTTCTCAGCAGCGTCTCTCATGAACTTCTTGGCCTTGTCTGTCCAGATGGCGGGTACTGTCACTACCCACAGAGTCTCACCAAGGTTCGCCGGCTGACCTTTATTTGCCATACTTTTGAGAAAGTGGTCTTTAAGCGCCCCAATCAAACCTGACATTACCTCCATGATACTTAAATGCTGCCCATTGTAATCTTCTGCTTGCATTTCATCATTGAATTCCTATGTAAAATATATCTGACCTATAATCATTTCCTCCATGCTACCAAGGAGTTTTCCGGACTCCTTGTTTGAAGTATATACATGTATGACCAAATACAATATTTCAAAATATTCTTATACGTTATAAAAAGGTAGAGCAGTATCTGATTTTTTATGTAACCAAATCATGTACAAGTGGCTTTTTGCAAAACTATGCTTGAAAACATTAACATTTTCATAGTACACCTAACCAATAAGTGAGTGATGTGCTAAAAGTATAATAATCAGTGTTTGAAATGGACAAATGCACTTCTGCATTGTCCCACAAATCGATTTTTTGTTAAAGGTGCTTTCGCACATGACCTTCATTCACAGTTCCTTGTCTGTTCTACACCAACACCACTTAGAACACTGACATATAAACGTTCATAGTGCCAAAGGATGTAGAACATACAGGAGTTCCACAATGACCGATTCACAGAAAACAAAGAGCGCTCATACATTCATCATACACATACATGTATACTAGTACTAATGTATACCATATACAGAAACACCTATACATAAATATGTCCATCAAAACTTAACTAAAAAGGCATGAACTTGTGTGATTTATGCTGTTATGAGTACATCAATGTACTATTGTCGTAATGAATACTACGACTATTACATCTACTACAATTACTACTGATAAGAATTCTCTGATCAGGCTTTGCACTGCTACAAAAAATCACTTGTGAAAATGATGTATATTTTAAATGGAAATTTACGACAGAAATAATCCCTAATTAAACATGGTAAAATTCCATTCTAATACAGGATTGCATGAACAAAGCACAGCCAGCATTTGAGTAAGAATTTATGTCACCGCTGAACCATTTTTTCAGCTGTGTGTAAGTACTGTTAGTGATAAATACAATACGCAACATAACACATTACAAGAAACTCATCAGGGAGTGTTTTGTATTGTATTAACCTAGTTTCAGCAAATCAACAAACAAAAACACTCACATTATTGTTGCATTTCTGCCACCAGTACCTCTCATGAATTTTTAATACTTTATGCTTTATGTCTCCAGGATGGGTATTATTATTATACCACATTTATATAGCTCTCTTTTCACATAGGATATGTGCGTTCAAAAGCGCGTCACATAGATACATTTATGTACAAAACAGGGTATATTCAATGCATATAGAATATTAAAGATAAAATATATTTAATACTTCTATATGTCCAATGCTGAATGACAGCGAAAGTTTAGAGAAAGGTGGGATATAGATGAAGACAGGAGAAGAGAGTACATGTACTTTTTCAAGTCATGATATAAATATGTGATGGACAAATCAGAAGGAAAAAGAAAATCGGTCAAATAATATAACTGGGGGGTGAAAAAGTTCACAAGTAAAATGTGGCGAACAAAGAAAAGAAGAAATAAAAATTGAGAATATTTGTTATTTTCGGTGAAATACCGAATTTTATTCCACCGAGTGAACATCAGACGGTGCAATTTCACAAATGGCCCTTCACCATTTATGAAAACATACGGTCTGATGTTCACTCCATGAAATAAATTTCATGCATTATTTAAATGTATAGTTCATTTTTCAGCGGATTAGTCCTAACGAAATAGAAAGTTTGACTTGTTCCCCGTGTGTGTGTGTGTGTGTGTGTGTGTGTGTGGTGTGTGTGTGTATGTGTGTGTGTGCGCGCTCGTGTGTGTATGCGTATGGCGGAGGGGGGGGCGGACGGACTCCAGTAAACACTACGGTGCACATTTCACTTCATGACAGAATATATACACTAGACTACATTTATAAGTACTCCGGTTTTGAATTTGCACACTAAAGCCGTTTTCAGCTGAAACACCATAGTAATCTGTAAACATAATCAAAAAAGGGCATATAATCGGCTGACTCAGTTTGATTTTTTCTCGTGATGTTAGTGGCGTTTATACGGACTGAGTGCCGAAATCAGGTTAGATGCTCGTGTGGGACGTGCAGGTTGGTTGGAATCTATCTTTTAATCGGTGTTAGTTGAGAATTGTTTTAAACAGTTGGAAAACCTAAAAACGATGCGATCTGGATGCAGGGTTGTGATTGTGGCACATAGTGAACATATATACCGCATACCAATTTCCGTGAAGCTGTATCCATCATTATTAAACACTGATCCGTCTCTATGGCAGTACAGGCTTCGAAGTTATGAAACTGTTTGAGTCTAGACTTAGAATCGGGCTCAAATTTAGAACTCAAATAGGTGGTATTAATTAGCAAACAACAATTTAATATTGTTTGTTTTCATTACTTTTGGTGAGCTGTGATTTGCCGTATTTTTCCTTACCTCCACGAAACAAAACGCAAACATTCAACATGTATACATGTATATTCCTTAAGTGTACATGTAGACCCAAGTCAGGGGGGCTCCTGTAGGAAATATCTTATGTGGGTCTGCACTGTTTGCAATAAATTTATGTTTAATCAGATTCTATACAATTTTGATTTGCAGACAGCAAATTTTGTGTCTGAACCTGGACTCAAAAACGTTTTATAACCCAAGGGTTGGGATTGTTTCGCAAAATATTATTTTTCTCCTCTAAAAACCAGTTAAGGCTTATCTGTGATACTTCGTTGGTTTATTTATTTTGTTTTCTTTGTGTTTATTGAATCCGAATAAACGTTCATTATATTTAAATGCAGAATAGTCATTTTCCCTATACCCTGATCCGCACTGAATAGGGATATAGGGTGAGTACTTATAAATGTCGTTTAGTGTAGTTTTACATAACCGTTAATTGTACCATATCAATACAATATCTGTAATAGGATCAAATGATCAACATAATTACAATATCATATTATGTGACTTCATTTTTATACATCTTACAACAAAACTAAACCAAAGCTTCTCGATATTTGGATGATGTTTTCAACATAGATAACCCTTTCTTTGATGTTATGATTTCTGCCATTTACCCCCAAACGCTTCTCTTACACTTATGCAGCTTTCCTTGATCTAGACTTTAAATTGACAATGGAATGATTTCATATAACATTTATGACAAAAGAGACGATTTTGATTTTAATATTGTAAATTTCCCTTATCTTGACGGACATGTTCCCCGTGTCCCATATAACGGGGGTTTACTTATTCGTTTCGCTTGAGCTTTTAACTGTAAAGCTGCTTAAACAAGGATATAGATTTCATTATATAAACAACATTCTTTAATTTTATCATTGAAATCTCTTACTTAAGTGTTAGTGTAATCTTAAGGCGTTCCTGCGATACGGTATTTCACATCCTGAATTTTACGGTGATATGATTTACAAACCTCATAAACTTATTGGACATATCCATTTACTCACTTGGTTCATCAAATATGTTTAAAAGTTTTTAAAAAGAGACGTGGTCCTATAGATACTGCAGGGGTGTAAACTTCCACTTGCCCACTCGCCAATGCGAGTAGGTTTTGGAGTCCTCGAGCGCTTTAAACATAATGCTCGAGTGGATTTTTTTATCTGACATTTTCCCAACTGATAACCTCGAGTAAAATACATGTACCTTAAATTGAAAATTAAAACGGCTGAAAAGTCTCTGAAAATGTCAGATTGAAGACACAATTTCCACTCTGTCCCACACTTAATAATATCCACAAAGAATTTAGAGGCATTCCGATTGACGCGTACCTGTTACCTAGCGAGATATATTCGGCCCATGTAGAAATGTTTTGCTCAAAGGAAGTATATTTGTGATAAATATTTCGAGTGGTGGTTCAAATACTCAATCGTATTAGGCAATTAAAATATGCATAACAGTTTTATAACGTTTTTCAGTACAATAATCCGTTTAACTGTGAAAAAATCTTGATTTAAACCTTCGACGCTTTCGTACCTAATTTAAAAGGGTAAAAATATTAGAGGCCGTAAAAAACGGAAGCACCGTAAGATTTACCCACAATATGTCAAAATGTCCAAAAAGCTTTCATTCGTTCTCCGATGAGGAAGAACGGGTTGGAGGTGATGACAAAAATGAAACAGAAAGAAAGAACCACATAAACAGTATGATAAAGTACGAGATCAAGAAAAATGGTTCAATGAGTTTGAATGGGCTAAAGGGATTATGGTGGTTTCGTCAAACTACCGGTTCGTCAAACTGGCCTTTATGAAAAAAGTGGTTTCGTCAAACTGGCAATTGTTTAGTATAATAGCGGAGGGAGTGTCAATTACAGTAATTATGTTCATACTTGAAAGCAATTGATGTGTTTACGCCACGTTTTGATGATTGTTTGATCGAAAATAGTTTGGAATCGAACCATTTGCTGAACATTTCACTGATTTAATAGATCATAGCTGATACAAGGTTGCACTGATCCTGCATGACTTCGTGATTTGAAGTTAAAAAGGCTTGTTTTTGGCAATAAAAGTATTTGCTTTTAATTACCGTGTTTTCCACGGAAAACTCCGGTTATTGAAATGCTGATGTATGGCAGGTGGGCGGGCGGGCGGCGGGCGGGCGGGCGCCTGCCAGTTTTGTCCGGATGATAACTCCTAAATGGCTCATGCCATTGGATTGAAACTTCATACATAGAAAGATCATGATAAGAGGAAGTGTCATGCACAATGTCCATAACTCTGGCTTCACTAATATTGGAATTATGCCCCTTTGAACTTAAAAATGTGTCGGTCCATATGTGCGTCCGTCCGGTCTTGTCCGGGCTGTAACTTAGAACTCCATGATTGGATTGTGAAATCACTTGGCATAAATGTTCCTCTAGACGGTACGGCGTGTCGCATGAAAAAAACATGTCAATAGCTGAAAGGTCAAGGTCATACTTAGAGGTCAAAGGTCAAAATCATGTATATTTTTAAATGGATTAACAGATGTTGCTTGTCCGAAGCATATCTCCTACACTACATTGGCCAGGATCACCAAATATTATGTGTGAGTACATCTTGGGATAGCGGAGTCTCGCATACTAATTATAAGTTTATGTGACCTTGACCTTGGGCTTCATTTACAAGAAAAACTTGTCCGGAGCATAACTTCAATACGGAATCAGCTAGGATCACCAAATATGGTGTGTGAGTTCATCTTGGGATGGCGGAGTGTCACATACTATTTTTTGGTCAATGTGACCTTGACCTTGAACTTTGACCTCATTTACAAAAAAAGCTTGTGCAGAGCATATCTCCTACACAACTTCAGCTAGGATCACCAAATATGGTGTGTTAGTACATCTTGGGATGGCGTAGTGTCGCATACTATTTATAGGCCAATGTGACCTTGACCTTGGGGTTCATTTACAAGAAAAAACTTGTCCGGAGCATACCTCCTATACAGAATCAGCTAGGATCACCAAATATGATGTGTGAGTTCATCTTGGGTTGGCGGAGTATCACATACTATTTTTAGGACCTTGAACTTTGACCTCATTTACAAGAAAAGCTTGTCCGGAGCATATCTCCTACACTACTTCAGCTAGGATCACCAAATATGGTGTGTTAGTACATCTTGGGATGGCGGAGTGTCGCATACTATTTATAGGTCAATGTGACCTTGACCTTGACACTGGGCTTCATTTACAAGAAAAAACTTGTCCGGAGCATACGTCCTATACAGAATCAGCTAGGATCACCAAATATGGTGTGTGTGAGTTCATCTTGGGTTGGCGGAGTATCACATACTTTTTTTAGGTCAATGTGACCTTGACCTTGAACTTTGACCTCATTTGCAAAAAAACCTTGTCCGAAGCATATCTCCTACACTACTTCTGCTAGGATCACCAAATATGGTGTGTAAGTACATCTTGGGATGGTGGAGTGTCGCATACTATTTATAGGTCAATGTGACCTTGACCTTGACCTTGGGCTTCATCTACAAGAAAAACTTGTCCGGAGCATACCTCCTATACAGAATCAGCTAGGATCACCAAATATGGTGTGTGAGTTCATCCTGGGTTATCGGAGTATCACATACTTTTTTAAGGTCAATGTGACCTAGACCTTGAACTTTGACCTCATTTGCAAAAAACTTGTCTGAAGCATATCTCCTACACTACTTCTACTAGGATCACCAAATATGGTGTGTTAGTACATCTTGGGATGGCGGAGTGTTGCATACTATTCATAGGTCAATGCAACCTTGACCTTGGGCTTTATTTACAAAAACACTTGTGTGGAGCTTACCTCCTATACGGAATCAGCTAGGATCACCAAATATGGTGTGTGAGTTAATCTTGGGTTGGCGGAGTGTCACATACTATTTTTAGGTCAATATGACATTGACCTTGAACTTTGATCTCATTTGCAACAAAAACCTTGTCCGAAGCATATCAGCTAGGATCACCAAATGTGGTGTATGAGTACATTTTTGGATAGCTGAGTGTCGCATACTTGTTATAGGTCAATGTGACCTTGACCTTGGGCTTTATTTACAAAAACACTTGTCCGGATAATACTTCCTACACTACTTCAGCTAAGATCACCAAATATTGTGTGTGAGTACATCTTGGGATGGCAGAGTGTCGCATACTATTTATAGGTCAATGTGACCTTGACCTTGGGCTTTATTTACAAAAGAAATTTTGTCCGACGCATGTACCTCCTTTACCGAATTAGCTAGGATCGCCAAATATAGCATGTGAGTTTGTCTTGGGATGGCGGAGTGTTGCATACTAATTTTAGGTTAATGTGACCTTGACCTCATTTACAAATAAAAGCCTGTCCTAAGCATATCTTCTACACTACTTCAGCTAAGATCACCAAATATGGTGTGTGTGAGTACATCTTAGGATGGCAGAGTGTCGCATACTATTTATAAGTCAATGTGACATTGACCTTGGGCTTCATTTACAAAAACATGTGGTGTGTGAGTTTGTCTGTGACCATGACCTTTTTTCTGACCTCATTTTAAAAAATAGCTTGTCCGGAGCATATCTTCTACACTACTTCAGCTTGTATCACCAAATATGGTTTGTGAGTAGATCCTGGGATAGCAGTGTCGCATACTATTTAAAGATCAGTGTGACCATGACCTTGACCTTTGACTTCATTTACAAAAAAGCTTGTCATCCCTACACCGAATCACTAGGATCACTAAATATGGTGTATGAGTTCATCTTCGGATGCTGGAATATTGCATACTTTTTGTAGGTCATGTGGCCATGACATTGATCTTTGACCTCAAATATGAAAAAAGTTTGTCATTTAGGGTAACTTGAGTTCAAATTGTGGTCTTACTATGCAATCTTTATTTTCATTTTGCAGTTGCATTTTGCAGGCCTGCTTACAAAACGCATATTGTCAGTGCTTTGCTTGGGGGCATTTGTCACGTACTGTGACACATTTCTTGTTCTGGGAGTTATGCCCCGTTGAACTTAGAAATCACCAGTTAATACTGAAGGAAAACCCGGTTTGATATCGTGTCGACATTTCTTGTTTTTATCTTCGTTCAGAATCAACTTCATATGATATAGATCACACCTGCTTTTAAAGAGTACATATGTATGAAAAACCAAGGGTGAGTGAAAGTTGCATAAGGGCCTTTTACAGTTTGCATTCACGCTGCACTCTTTTTATATACGCCAACAGGAAAGGCTTAACTTACTCTATGAGGACGCCCTCTTAAATCCAGAAACGGAATAGGCTGGGTCCTAATCATGGTTACCGTAGCATCCCCATAGACTTTTTAGCTCACCGGAGCTAAAGGCTCAAAGTGAGCTATTGTGACCGCCTGTCGTCCGTCGTCCGTCTGTCCGTCTGTCTGTCTGTCGGTCTGTCTGTTCACTTTTAATTCAAATGACTTCTCCTAAATCACTGGGAGGATTTCAACTGAATTTCACAGAAATGTACCTTAGGGGTGCTTTATCAAGTTTTGTTCAAATCATGCCCCCTGGGCCAAAAATGGCCCGCCCCACTGCATATCAGGTTTTTTTTTCAAATCTTTAAAAGTCTTCTCCTCTGAAACTACGATCCTAGAGATTTGATATTTGGTAAACAGTATAATCTAATGGTCCTTTACCAAGTGTGTTCAAATGATGACCCCGAGCAAAAAATGGTCCGCCCCAGGGCTTGTAAGTTTTGCATAGACTTGTTTAGGAAAACCTTTAGAAATCTTCTTCCCTGAAACTAACTACTCTAGAGCTAAGATATTTGGTATGACGCATCACCTAATAGACTTCTACCTAGCCTGTTCAAATTATGACCCTGGGCCAAAAATGGCGTCACCCTGTGGGGCTTTAGACTTCTTAACATAAAAAACTACAGTTAAAAGGTTTCCCCTTATCCACTAGCTAGCCAATTTCCTCAGTTATCTCCCTGTACCGTCAGCATAGCAATTAGGGGATTACTGCGTTGGAGGTTGGTAGCATACACTATTAAAGCTCCCTATCAGAGCCTATCGGTGTATTAAAAATCTTCTTGTCAAAAAACATGTGGTCCAGATCTTAGATATTTGGCGTATAGCTTTACCTAGTATACCTTTACTAAGTTTGCTGAAATCATAATGCTGAGGTCAAAAATGGTCCTGTCCTGTTGGGTAATTACTTTTTAAATATACTTTTTCAGGTTAGAAACTACAGTTTAAAGGTTACAGCACTGACTACCAGTATGGTCAAGTCACAAGGTTGTGTAGTACTGTGAATATCAATTGTACCATGTTCTTGCAAATTATGTCCTCTGCTTTAGATTTGTCTTCTGCTTGAATTTTACCATGGGTGATCCTCTATGTAGTTCAAATCATGAACCCTGTGCCAAAAATGACCCTGCCCCATGGCTTATTTGTTCTTCTGAAACCACAAACCCTAGAGCTTAGCTTAGATATTTGGTATGTAGCATCATCTAATTGTCATCTAGCAAGTGTGTTCAAATGATGACCCCTGGCCTAAAATGGCACAGCCCTGGGGCGTATCAGTTTTACACAGACTTATACAGCAGGTGTTAAGTGCTTGTGTGGCGGCCGTAAAACATCGCCCCGTACTTCATTCTCAGTGTTGTTATACCTTCTGATCCTTCGAGATCATGAATTTCAGTACTTCTTGTTCTGAAAATTGAATACCGCTTAAGCCGGTGCTAGGGGGCGTGAGCAGTGTTGCACTTTCAATTACTGTTCATGAACAGACTCAATAAAACCGAGTCTGCAATTTTCTCTTTTTGTGTTGCAATTTTTGCTCTCGGGGGATCACCCCCTTTCAGAATTTATAATCTTCACAACAGCAGGTGTTAAGTGCTTGTGTGGCGGCCGTAAAACGTCGCCCCGTACTTCATTCTCAGTGTTGTTATACCTTCTGATCCTTCGAGATCATGAATTTCAGTACTTCTTGTTCTGAAAATTGAATACCGCTTAAACCGGCGCTAGGGGGCGTGAGCAGTGTTGCACTTTCAATTACTGTTCATGAACAGACTCAATAAAACCGAGTCTGCAATATTCTCTTTTTGTGTTGCAATATTTGCTCTCGGGGGATCACCCCCTTTCAGAATTTATATATAGGAAAACCTTTAAAATTATTCTTCTCTGAAAACACATACCTTAGAACTTAGATATTTGGTATGAAGTGTCACCTAATAAACTTCTTCCAAGTTTGTTAAAATTATGACTCGGGCCAAAAAGTATCCCCCCAGGGTTTATCAGTTTGTTTTTTAAAGCTTTGAACATCTTCTTGTCAAACCACAAACCATAGAACTTTGATATTTGGTATGTGGCATCATCTGATGGTCCTCTACCACGTTTGTTCAATTATGAGCCCCGGGCCAAAAATAGCCACGTCCTGGGGCTTATCAGTTTTATATAAACTTATATGGGAAAACTTTGAAAAATCTCCTTATCTGAAACCACATACCCTAGAGCTTAGATATTTGGTATGAAGCATCACCTAATAGATCTCTACCAAGGCTGTTCACATTATGAACCCGGGTCAAAAATTGCTCCACCCTGAGGCTATACTTTTAAATAGACTTCTTCACATCAGAAACTACAGTATAAAGGTTACAACACTGACCAGTAGTGCCCTTAGGGTAACTGTTACATCATGTTAAAAGCTCTCCAGGTTACTGCATACTCTAGTAAGCTCTTTCATATAGATCTGTAATGTCGTATTCTTCAGATTTGTTGTCATTTGAATTTCTTAAAGATCAGTTTAGGGCATTTTGACCTAAGGCAAAATTGTCACACGTTGTAAACAGTTTGGATATTGGTCAGACAGTTACTTGGCATTAGATCTGAATCCAAACTGTGTGTCAATTTTAGTTCAAGTTGGCTCAGCAGTGAAAGGGTTAATACTAAGTTTCGGTCATCTGCTAGAAATGTTGTCTGCTGAAAAATTAACGTTGTCAATATATTACTGTAACTCAGGTGAGCGATATAGGGCCAATGACCCTCTTGTTTTCATGGGTACCAAATTGTTCGTATGGGTCCTAAGAATACATTTTGAGCATGCCCCATAACTAGTTTTGTCCCAGCTATGTTATATTTAACGGTTTCCATGGTAACCCGAGGTAATTTTCGAAACTACCTTGATTAAGATAATGTGTTATAACTTTGCTTTTAGAGACAAAATAAGATCCAAAGTAAATCAGAGACATATAGCTTAAATATGATAGGTAATTGTATTGATATTCTTAAATGTATTCTCGTGAATATTAATGAGGAAGTAAACAATGCGCTTTTTTAGAAAAATGGAATTTTAAGTCTGAGAGGCCTATTAATGTTATTGATGTCTATTGGCGTCCTCAGACCAAAATTTGAGCATGCCTCAAAATACTTTTGTCCAAACTGTTTTATTTGAACGGTGTAAAGCAGAGACATACATCTTGAATATTTATCAATATCCATAATGTATTCTTGAGGAAGTAAACAAATGCAGTTTTTAGAGAAAAAAGGTGTTTGTTGTTTAGTCTGAGAAGCCTATTGATGCATAATGGTAATTTGATGCAGGTTTAAGTTGTTCATTAGGGTCCTCAGAACACATGTTGAGCATACCCCCCAATTTTTTTTCCAAGCAATATTTTAACGGTTTCCATAGTAACCCTAGGTAATTTTCGAAACTCCCTTGGTTAAGAAAATGCGCCATTACTTCATTCTCAGTGTTGTTATACCTTCTAATCCTTCGAGATAATAAATGTCAGTACTTCTTGTTCTGAAAATTGAATACCGCTTAAGCCGGTGCTGGGGGGGGGGCGTGAGCAGTGTTGCACATTCAATTGCTGCTCATGAACAGACTCAATAAAACCGAGTCTGCAATTTTCTCTTTTTGTGTTGCAATTTTTGCTTTCGGGGGATCACCACTCTTCAGAATTTTGCCTTTAGAGGCAATAGAAGCACATAACTAGAACTGAAGTAAATCAGAGACATATGGCTTGAATATGATATGTAATTTTATTAATATTCATAATGTAATGAGGAAGTAAACAAAAAAAAACTTTTAAAAAGTTTTAAATAGTTTGTTGTTTAGCCTCAGAGGTCTATTAATACACAAGAGTTATGGAATTCAGGTTTAAAATGTTTTCTTGTGATCATACAAAGAAAATAAACCATCTTTGGTTCAGGTAATATTTCTATAAAGCATGTATGTTTAAGTTAATTTGCATATAATGTGCGTAAGTGAATAAGCAACTTTATATGATCATTGTATTTAGTATTGTTTTGAGTATACTATCTTTTCTCTGATTTATTTTACGTAAAGTACCAGCTATTGTACCAAATAAGACGAAAGTAGAGGATTATTACTTTGTGCTTATGGGGCCGTCACACCGTGCCGTTCTGTCAACGTTCTCTGAACATTTCAATCGTTCAAATTTTGAGCGTTCTAAAATGAGGATGACACATCTGGCGTGTGATAAACGCGTAACTAACGCATGACTAGCGTGTGTCTTACGCATGAGAAGCGTGTAACAGCGACCAAGTAAGATATTCCTGAAAATTATTAGCGTGTGGTAACGTGCTACTGGCGCACAACGAACGATTTGCGAACGTAAGACGAGCGCGTTGAGCGTGTGACTAACGTGTGAATAACGAGAGAATAGCGTTCTGACGTTCGTTTGATTTTAGTCACACGCTGCGTGCGTTAGGGGACCGTTCAGCAGTCGTTGACAGGTCGCCAGTGAGTCGTTCACTGCAAAGCAAACGATTAGTTACAACCAAGTAACGCTAGAGTAACGACTGACTAACGATATCCGAACGCGTGCAACGCTCATCGAACGTTAGTCAAACGTTCCATTAACGCTCTTAAACGTTCTTCAGCGTTTAAAATCAAACGTTGAAGAACGCTGGTCTCCGTGCATGTTCAAAACGTTTTTCCGGACCAGCGTTCTCCGCCGATTCCCGGCGATCACCGACGTTCACTAGCGTTCACAAGCGTTCACAAGCGTTCACAACGCTCTTCTGGCGCTATCCCAGCGACCATGGGCGACTACCAACGTTTACTCAAACACTAGAGTCATGGTCTGACGGGCCCATTATGTTTGATTTGTTCATGAATATAGATGCCAGAGTATTAATGAGAGTATATATACGTATTATGCAACATATATGTATGTTATCAACACATTTGTAAGAAAATGTAGCGGAGGAATTGAGCCTCATGATTTTTTCTACTCATGAATATTAACGTCTTTTTTTGCAATACAATAGAAAATATATAGCATCGCAGCTGTAATCATCAGCTTATGTTTATCCATATGAGCCTTACGAGATTTTGATATTACTCGCCATATATATATATTCTTGATTATTTATCACAACATGCCAGACTAACACAAGGGTTCTTGCGGGCATTTCGCGGCAGACTGGGACACTCATAATGTGTATCTGGTCTGCTGCGGATGCTCCGCTTCAGCTCCCTGTCCAGTTCGTACCTCTTGACAGGGGAGACGTGGAAGCTCCTGCGGTGCAGTCTATTCCCCAGTTATCAGTTGCCACTCGGCTCCCGACTTCTTGCTCTGGAGCGGGTTCCCCGTTCACCTCTTGAACGATGCCTTTTGCTCTGGTCCCCGGTGCTCTTGCTGCCAGGTACCCCGGTCAGCTTGTGCCCATGAGAGTTTACTCGGTCCTGGTACTTTTAGCACTGCTCCACCCGCTCTAACTCGGCCCAGTTATCCCGAACCGGTCCTCCGGTGGCCCGGTCTTTTGACCGGTATACCGAATTGGACCGGTAAATCTACCGGTCCAATCTTTTCTTCTCTGCACCGCATTACAACGGTGAAAGTCATCAGGAAGCTGCTCCGGACAAGTCTAGACATTCTCAGTCGTCTAGACCCCGCCCTTACTCTTTGTCTTCTGAGTACATTTCGGATGCCCCAGCCTCCGTAGGAAACGTAAAGTTCCTTTTAACCAGCAAGCTTCGACTTACTGTCGAGTCGACCAGCAGAGTCATCGGACTTCCCCTAAGTGAACCTAATCCCCTTTCCTCTCGGCCTTGCCCCAAGCAGTCCCTCTGGTTTACATCCCAGTCAGGGCCTGTTGTGAGTTCAGCTCGGGAGGCGGAGATAGCCCTCTTGTAAATCCATCCACAGTCCACACTTCTGTGTCTGTGGCGGGTCCCACTCCTCCAGGGTGCTGCCATCCGCGGCGGTCACCAGGGCTAACGCTGAGGGAGAGCAGGAAGACACATTGTTCATTATGGCTCCCAGGGATGATCCTATTTTAGGATATCAGGCCCTGTGGAAGCCTCTCATTCAGACGTATACGGGAATCTGTCCTTTTCTACTTTAGATGATTTTGAACCTCTTTTTTTCTTTTGAAAAGGTGTGGGAATATTATTTTAGACTCCTCCCATCTTCTGTCTGCCCTAATCCCCCGAAGCCTATTTACAGGTGTCCTCTATTTCGGGCTAGTGTTAACCGAAAACACGGACCTCCCTAACTTAGCTAAGTCTAGGGAGTTTTTCCCACTTCAAGAGGACTTCTTTCCCGCTAGTCTCACCAGGACGAAGATTTTTGTGCCAGTCCGGCAACTTGATTGACCATTGCCGCTACAATTTTATGGACAATGACTCTCACGGTCTAGTCTCTCTTAGGTCTCCGGCTTCATTTAACAACCGCCCTGGGATGGGCATGAGGGCTTGAAATTCAAATGTTTCTCTCTCACTTCTTTAGCGTTGTGGGTCGCTTCAAACATCGGCCTCCTATCTGTGGCCATTTATGTGGAGCTTGAATCGGAGTACCCGTCCTCCGAAATTACTAAGTGACTTTCATACCAGCTGGGCCATTCGGCTCAACTGGCATTGGGTCAAGGGCTGACATCTACAGCGAACATACTTGCCGTGACACCTTCCTCCAGATTGAACGCCTTGCAGGACCAGTCGAAGGACGAGCTGCGGGTGTCTCCTTTTGTTCCCGAACTACTTTTCAGAGGCAAGGTTTAGGAGAAAGAGCTCGCAGACACAGGCAAGGTTTTCCCCAGGAACACTCTCACTTTCGGTCTGGGTTCCTGGAAAATCCCTAAGGTCTTACGGGACCTCCCCAAAAAGGTAAGAAAATCAGGCCCTCTTCTTCCCCTCAGCGGGGCCCGGCCAAGAATCGGTTAGACCCTTCCCTTCCCCTACCCCTTACTTCCCCCACCCCTCCCCATCCTATGGGTTCTGGGCCTTCTAGGCCCCAGCCAAAGGGATTTACCCTTTCTCTCCCCTTCCGATTCTTGTGGGCGCCAGACTACTTCACTTTGTCGGAACATGACACAATATCACCTCTCTATTGTAGAGAAAGGCTATCGTATCCCTATTGGTCGACAAATTTCTCTCTCCGGAGAGAGAGGATTCTATTGAATAACTTTAAATGCTGTTACTTAAGGCTATTGGAAACATAGTTAAATATGCACTTTCAATAACTCAGAAAAGATATAATAAAGAGAGATTTTTCCAGCAATTGACTTTTTTTTGTTCATTATATATATATTCAAATGTACAAAATATTTCCTTTTCTGAAATCGTCTGCAAAACAGATTTTGGTTTTGTTACCCACCTGTCTGCTTTACGTATTTTTCAATATTTTTTCATTACCATTAATATTCGTGCTAATGTTTATTAGCGTAATGCATTGATATCTCTGTTCCAGTCTACATTAAGTTCTGAACAGACTCTGATATGAACAGCTTATTTAAGTTTGTTTGATTTTACATCTCATTAATATTCATAAATATGGCACTTAAATTCATGAACAAATCAAACGTACACAATGTAATGATCCTCTGCTCCCGTCTTTTTGGTACAATGTCTGGTATTTTACGTAAAATAAATCACAGAAAAGATAGTATACTCAAAACAATACTAGCTACAATGCTCATATAAAATTCATTTACCACATTATAATTTATGCAAATTAGCTTAAATATGCATGCTTTATAGAAAGCTTACCTGAACCGAAGATGGTTTTTTTTTTTGTATGATCACATGAAAACATTTGAACAGGCCTCTCGGATTGAACAATTAACACCTTTTATTTTTTTTATAAAAACAACAACATTTGTTTACTTCCTCATTGATATTCATAAGAATACATTATGAATATTTATAAAATTACATATCATATTCAAGCTACATGTCTCTGCTTTACTTTGGCTATTGTTTTTTTCCTTTTATTGCCTCGAAAAGTTATGACGCATTTTCTTAATCAAGGTAGTTTCGGAAATTACCTAGGGTTACCATGGAAACCGTTAAAACATAGCTGGGGCAAAATTACTGATAAAAAAGAACAGCAAATGTACATGCCTATCAAAAGACAAAAAAGAGATGCACACAGATATAACAAACAAAAACTAGAGGATTTTTGTCACAAAAACAGATGTCTACCCCACACACCCCTCGCATCCACACATACACACAGCGACACATTGTCACATTGTCACATTTCTGTACTTTAAAACCCGACCGGAAAAGACGTGTGACGGACAGACAAAACAATCTCACAAAAAATATGTAAAGGGATACAACTACAATGTTGCTACCATAGTTATGTACTGATGAATGATACTTTACTGCTTTGCTGCTTTTGTTGCATTGATGGATTTGCTTTCAAAGGATCTCCTATTTTCAGATCTTTCTAACAGAACATATAGGTTATAGTCTCTTATGTATACCCTAAATTTGATTTTATACCATGCATGAATTATTTATGTATACCATGAATAAATGTTATGGTGATGTGATTTACAAACATCGTGAAATTATCGGATATACCCATTTTCTCACTTTATTCATCAACTATGTTAAAACTTAATTAACATGAAATATGATCCTATAGTACTATAAGATACTGCATCCCTTTTACAACTGGTCACCACGCAACCCTCTTTTGAAATAAATGTGAGGTTGAGCGCCCCTAAACCGGTTAACTCCCACCCCCAGTGACAATTGTCACTGACCGTTCCAAGACGGTACTTCCTTCTATTGTCTGTTTGCCATGTCTCTGTGCGTCTATTTGTGTCGTATGATATGCATGTGCATTTGCTGTTTTTGTCGTGGTGCTGTTTGGACGGCTGTGTGTTTTGTATGTGGTGATTCCTGCATGACTCATACATGTACTTTTAAAACATTTACAACCATAATACAGTGCTCCTGTCAAAAGATTCTCGTTCTAGTTTTCAAGACAGGTTGTATCTTAATGCAAGGTGAAATTATGCAGAAAGCTTTCACAGGAATGTTCGGCATTATTGACGTTCTATATCAACTAAACATGTACATTTCTCTATAGAAACCAATGTTAATTCATTATTTTGTCAGTATAAAAAGAAACGTCTGTATGACGAACCCAATTCAAATAGTGTTTTCGTGCGGGCGTGCGATCGTGCGATCGTGTATGTACATGTATGTGTTTGTCTACATATCTACAGATCTAGCGCGTTTGCTGCTTGAATGCAATGGTTTAAGATGCTAATATTATTCTTTAATACTGTTTTCTATAATGTATGTTTCCTTTCTAAATTATACCACAATAAAAGGAAAATACTTACAGGTGAATACAGAAGAAGCTTAAATCTCTTGAAGAACAAATACTTGGAGCAAATCTTTGCTAAATCACCATCCACCGTGTCACAGTAATTGCAGAAACGATTCTCTGCAACGTGACCGAATGAGTCAACCTTCGCTGGCTTATCCCCATCTTTCTCCATCAGTAGGCACGTGGATGTTTTGTGAAGCTAAAAATTTAGAACGTGTTTAACACTTTCGCTGCATATGTCGCATCTGTGATTACCTATGCAAACAGTTCAGATCTAGATGAGACACCGAGTAACTCGGCGTCTCGCCAGGATCCAAACTGTTACTGGTTCTGCTTTTTTGAAATAAATATTACGAAACCGAAAGAAATGAATTTTTTTGCATCAGGATCAGATGTCAGCTTAAACTTTGATCTGAAGAATTTCTGAATTAATTAGTCAACGTTTTCAAAGCGTTTCTGACCGAGATTCATACAGTTTAGATTCTGTTGAGGCACTTAGTTACTCGGCACCTCATCTGTATCAAAACAGCTTACACATGCGGGCGAAGAGTTAAAGGCATCTCAATGCTCCTTCCTAAGTGCACCCCCACGATACACAATATCCAACTGTCATGCAGTGCTCCTGCAGTTTCCAGTTAGAGTCAGTGGCCATAAGATATAAAGTTATGCAATATATAATACTTTGATCCTCTGTGATAGTACCCCGCCTTATCAGTTTGTGTATTAGATACCAGAGACTCAGCACCCAAATTACGCAGCATGGGGTCTGTTGGTCAACATTCCTTTCGAAATGCCTTTAAAACACGACATAAGAAATATTGTAAGCATCGTTGTTTTCTTCTATTTCATTGAACCGCAATTGTTAGGGCATTATTCATTGACCAGAGTATCTCATTGCAACAAATGAGTAATCATTCGAAAAGGACCTACTTTGCATTTGGTATACATTTGTGTTCCATCTTTCAAAAGAAATAATTATACAGTTGAGCAGATCAGCCTTTGTTAGAATGGATGTAACCATTATATTATCACAAACACAGTTATACTAACAGCAGGTCAACTAGTGTAAGCACTTCTTCAATGCTCTTGGTTAAGCGGGGAGGAGGGATGGGATGGGAGACTTTAATCCCAATGTCTATGCATGACATAATTAATTATATAGATTAAGATTGAAACAGACGACCACTGTTGCAAACAACAATATCATTTAGATGCTTGAAAAATGTAGTAACCTTTGCAAGCGACTCTATCTAGTCAAGGTTTAAATCATTGCTGCATGCATTATACTATACGATAGAGTTGAAGTGCAGTAACTATTGTTGCCTGCATTATTAATATACGATAGAATTGAAGTGCAGTGACATGCCAATGTATTCATCTTATTCGGTTCATTTATAAAGTAACTTACAGTGTAACCTAATTATTCTAACCTTTATCCTTCTAAGTGTGACCTGACCTACATTGGCACAGAACTTGGTTCCAGATGCGACACTGAGTAAACCGGCGTCATATCAGGCTCCAAGCTGTATGGTACTCTGTTTTAAGTTTATGAAAAGTTAAACAGAACTGGAAGTAAGTAAGAATGGATCAGATCAAAGTTTAAGCCAACATTATTTTCACAACAGGATAACGGTAACCTAGGTACTAGTAGATAACTGAACTAATTTGACAGTATTTGTTCATCTTTCTTGTATTTTATTATATGTATACATAATCAATGCAAACGGAGTAGATCCAGATCGGACAACGCCTGTATGAAATGATATAATTATACGTGATTGTACCGGTTTGCCTACGGTAGAATATTGTTCATACTATCATTTAAAATAAAAAAACTGATTTCATATTCATTACTTTTGCATGAATATTAATGGGGTATAGAGTGTTATGAATGACCTTCGATAGTGTACCAGTTAACCCAGTTCTCACACCTTTGTTGGTTTTACGACTTACCTGAAGAGCTCCAGCACCCCAGTTTGTGTTGAACTCGACATTGCTGCGATTGTTGAGGAAATCTTTTCGCCACTGCCAGGCATACCCAGAGTATGTGCTACCTATGTCAATGGCCACTACCAGCTTTGGCTCTTTGATGATGCTCTAAATACGAGGAAATTAGCACAATATTGAAATGCTGCTGGTTTGTATAACTATATATAACTATATCCCTGATGAGCTGTCTGTATGACTTTCATCCTGCATTAAGCTGCTATCTGTCTCCAAGATTGATGTTTATACTAAATTGAACGTCCGCTTTAGAGGGATTTACTGTTGACATGATGTTTTGTCGTAGTAACCATGTCATACGGTATTTGTTAGAAATTTGTTACAAATGTCCGAAATTTTCTGTTGTTATAATAGCCCAAATCATGAAGAAAGTGGATGTGACCTTTAGTTTTGTTGACTACAGAGGCAAAAACCTCAAAAAATGGAAACGGTAATGCGACAAATATATGAACTGCCTCTATTTTAAATGCAGTATGCCGGGCCATGTAGTGTCTGCACAATGTGTTCGAGAATAACCATTTCAATGATAATTTTAAATGGATTATTCCAAAATTCAAACATGTCAAGCTTATCGTAAATATTCAAGAATGTTTAGTAAAGGAAAACATAACAAATATTGCAGACCTCTGGGAGAACTATCTTCTGGGTATACGCCATTTGCAACATCGATCATTGACAATTTTCCCGCTCCGAATAATTTAACATATATTATCAATATTTGAATTTCATGCCAAATTGTACGGAAGAGAAGGTTAGCGGTAACAATTGCTATACTTTGTGACACTTCTCTAAGTGCTAAACACTGATCCGTTACAGAGGTCCAGATAAGATGTGTTTATTAAAATATTTTAAAAATAGCTCCTTTATTTCTCGAAGAGACGGTTCTACGGAGTGGTCACAGTATAGGGTTTGGTGGAGAAGTGACGAGAAGAAATTAGAATTTGGGTACGCACCTTTATATGTAGCCCTGAAAGACATTTTACTATCATTTGTTACGATTCCATAACAGCGAAGACACTGATCTGTTCCAGTTCTTTTTACACTAATTGTTAATCTATTTTCAGTTACTATATTCTCTTCAAATAGATATAAGACAGTATCCGTTCGAACCTAAGATTACAACACTTGCAACACTTGAACACATTGATTTGGTAGTCTACCTAGGTACTTGATCCTATAGCACTTCAACATACTGCATGTTTGGTTGTCAACCCTTTTACAGTTGACAATCACGCTGGCCTCTTTGCATGTGCGCCGACAAAAAAGGTTTATTACTCTATGAATGCGACATTTTAAATCCGGAAACGGAAGGAGGACGTCGGATATCTGTACTATTTCGTTTTTGTTGTTTTTACTTTTCTACAGTTACTCTATTTGCAGCTCAATCATTGAGTACACTAGCGATAGGTGGATACAGTTTGATTAAATGCATTCGTTTTACATGCACTATACCACTGTATTTGCCATCGCGGCGGTTATTGTAAATTAGGTGGAGAGGAGATACGTTTATTTACAATGTTTGTCTTTTAGGATGGGGATGGAATAAGTTTGAGCTTGGGCGCCCTTAAACCGGTTAAACCCCTCAGTGACTTTTGTCACTGACCGTTCCAAGGCGGTACTTCCATCTTTCACCTATTGTAAGTTTGTTTTGTCTTTGTACGTCTCTTTATCTTTTTTATAGTTATGTGCATTTGCTGTGTTTTCTTGTGTTGCTGTTCGGGTGGCTGTTTGTTTTGTATGTGGTGTTTCCTGCATGACTCATATTTGAACTTTAGTTACAAAATCTTTTTTCTAGAAACGTACATTCCAGTTTTAAATAGATTGGGTCCTTAGACTTCCATTTGTTTCGGCGTTTCATTTGGATCCAAACAATTTGCAAATGTAATTGAAAATTTGCTGAAACATGACAAATGTTAACGTGCTACCTATTATTGCTTTGAGTTGTCAAACTAGACTACAATCCACCCAGTGACGAACCTAACGTGTACCTCGTTTTATTTGAAACAATTCATTTACATTACGCAAGAGCTTGTTTGATACAGAAAACGAATTAAACAAATAACTCAGTTGGACTAAATGCGCCCTTGTAATGTGTTTTACATTATCCCGAAACGACCTAACTAATGTAAATTGTTTTACAAGTTTCAAGTATAAGATATTGATTGTATGCATGTCATCACTTAACCACTTTGTTTAAAATATTGCGTTATGTTATTTTGCATAAATATTGGCAAGTGACAATGTCACGAAAAACAATCGTAAATAATCGGTATGAACCCTTTACGTTACTTGATATTTATTCATGTAATAAGCATCGAAAATGCGTTCTTGATGAGTTAGTAGAGAGTTTAAAACCTTCTAGTTAAGATAACTGATATCTTGAACAGACATGTACGAGTACATGTATTAAGTTGAAGGTAACTAGTATCGAAAATGTGTCCCTGTTGAGTTAGTAGAAAGTTGAAAACCTTCTACTTATGATAACCAATATCTATAGTAGACCAGCTTAGTAAGTGATATGTGATGTACATGTACATATGAACTTCGATATCTCGAACTCTGTTAAATCGACTTACGAGATATCTCGAACTAAACGTTCGATCCTTCCAACCTTAACAATACATAATTGTTCTAAAATGTATCACCATGCATATCTAAGAAGATACGTAACCGCTTATTGCAGGTCTAAAGTAATGCTGCAGGAGCTTTCAGCATTACTTTAGACATGCATTAAGCTGTGATCTTGAGAATTTGTTCGGATAAGAAATCGGATAACTCGAATCTCTGTTATCTCGAGTAATTGCATGGTCCCTGGAAGTTGGAGATATCGAAGTGGTAACCCTTTACCTCATAGATACGCATCTTGAGCATTTGCGAACAGAGTAGACCCATATCGGACATCTCCTGTCTGATCAGTGTCTAGTGCGTTTGCTTATATACAAAAGTAGAGATATGTCCGACATTGTTAACCTTATGAGTGTTGATTTTAGTGATATAGGTAATCTGTTGATACATGTCAATAACACGTTTGATAGTAGATATATCTCATAGCCATTGAAATAATATTGTTTGGACCATCTTATAAAGATTTCCCTGGACAATTGAGTAGACCCAAGCCGTCTGATCTGGGTCTGTGTTATTTGCTTATAGCATTGAGTAGATCTGATTCTTCCTACCATGACATGTACACTAGTTTCCCATATTCAGAAGCAATACTTTACTGAATAGACACGCTTTTTACCTCCTTTGCAAACATAGTTGACCAAGAAAAGATGGCAATTATAGGAACCATTTCAAACCAATTCGGACCTGCTCTGCTTTCTTGTAAAATGTAGATCTTATTTTACAGTTTCTGCTACAGCCAACATAACATGTGTTCATATACTATGATAAAAATATCAGCTTGTAAATATTCATACGGTCATTGTTTGTTACACGGATATTCATGACGAAAAGGGTTAAGCGAGATAGAGTAATATTCTACCTTAGGGCTTTACATGTATTTGCCTTCCCATTTAATATTAAAACATAAACTTGAAGTGAGTAAACTGTTGTTGCATTATTGATTATTTGTGCGCATCAGGCAAAAAATATATGTACAACACAAATAAATACACTTTCACGCTGGAATCTCTAACAGAGCTACAGATAAACGTGCGCACTCAAGTACTAAAAGTACATGTATGAGTCATGCAGCAAATACCACAGATAAACACGCACTCTAAAAAGCGTTCCTTCTCCTCCAAACTCCATGGTCTGACCACTCTTTAGAGTCTTCTCGAAGAGGCATAGGGTTTGGTTGAGAAATAAATAAGTTATTCTTAAAAATGTTTTAATTTACGTGTCTTATGTGAACCTCTGTTTATATAAAATTGTCATTTGTGTATATGATATCTGCTTCATTTAACACTTTCCTCATGTAAATGACTTTTCACGCATTTGCAAACAGAGTCGACACAGAACAGGCGGTTCCTGTAGGAGCCGTCTGATCACGGTGTGCTATGTTTGCTAATGGAATTTGATATATATGTTTCTATACTTTCTAAAATTGCTACCATGTTCCACCTTCTACGTATCATTATAAATATGTTGTCCATGAATATTCAGTAGGTACTGAAAATAGTAATAAACATAGAACAGGGAAGGGTTAAAAGTAGACACCTACAGCTGATTTTCACTACGATCAAGATTAGATGTTATTCGCTAGTTCCCTGATATCCCCTAACTATCTTGACATTACTAACTTTCGGCTGTTGATAAATAAAAAACATTGTAAACAGCACACATTTATGATAAAATAGTTTAGAAATGTCTACACAATAAAGCGTAAAAAAATACTCACTAATTCCATTAGTTTAGACTGCAAAAGTAAACAAAGTACTAAACAATATAGACTTCTGCCCACACTGTATCAAGCACGTGGTTTATAATATCGATAGATAGGTAGATAACCTACATAACGCCTTGCAATGTAATCTGGGTCCCGTTTTACGAAAGATCATGTGACCAAACTTATCGTAACTGCTAGTTTACGACAGTCATATCACATTCTAGTATGCGATAAGTTTGGTTAACCCTCGCCTTCATATAAACGCCTTTTTGCAAACTATAGGAGCTGTCTGGTCAGGGTCTGCTGTTTGCTGGTGGAATTTAATAGATCTGTTTCTTTACTTTCTAAAATGGCTGCAATGTTCCACCTTCAATATTTCATTTAAACTATTTGTCCATGAATATTCAGTAGGAGTTGAAAGTTGGAATAAACATAGAACAGGGAATAGGTTAAGTTCGTATGATAGATATCATCGTAATATCTACGGCGATCCAAACTAGCTTGTAGCTGCAAATATTGCCATGTAGGAGCATTACAATGAATCCCGTCGTAGAATATTTCGTGAAACGGACCCTGGTTAATTCTGTACCATATGTCGCACCTCCCTCTACAAACAAAGCACGTATAAATAAATTCTTAAATCAGCCTTGTGACTTACTACGGGAGGTTTGAATGTTCGGTGAGTTGTTACTGCGTAATAATAATGTTTTTTTCTTATTTTGTTACAAACTATACTATTTCTTACTTGTTCATCGCAAATGTCGCAAAAATGCACCACGACAAATACTCCAGTCCCACATCAGACGGCACCCTTTCAAGGCGGCGTCTGATCAGGGACTGCACTTTGTTTTTCTCAAACTCTTTATATGTCCCTTATTCCTTTGAAATTTGCATTTATTTATCTCATTTCCTTATTTTACGAAATTATTTAATTAAAGTGGTTTACAGACGACAATTAGAAATGTGGCACCGAAAGGGTCAACACCATGGTGTTTACAATAATATGAAATTATGGAAACGCGGTTTGGGGAGTACCTTTTCTAATGTTGCCAGAACTTGTTGTCCAACCCATTTACTTATATATATCAGTGTGGTCATTTGTAAAATGCATGTTTGTACAACTGTAAAGTATGAGTAAAAAATATGTTTAAACTAATGGAAACGCGGCCATTTTACCGTGACCATTTGAGTTACCCTATGGCCAAAGTGTACAATGTTTGTCATTCCAAACTATCATCAGTGAGTTTTACCTTTCCATTCTAAATGTACTTTACCGTTGATATATTCCACATTTCCACTACTCAAAGGATTAATGCATATTACCCGTACATCTAAATGGACTCGACCAAATTAGACTTTGAAGAGCATCTAAATTTTATTTAGATTCAATAAGACAAACACAAATATGCTCCATCGTCTCGCTTGAGATGTACGACTTTCTTATTTGATCACTACCCTAAATATACATTACCGTATGGTGACATCGTTTGCAATGGCAGTAGATGAAATAACTTTACATAGGACTTATGAAAACCGACTTATGAAAAGACTCATTTTCAGCGCCACTTTCGAACACTGTTCTAGTATTGACCCTTAAAATGAGGAACACAGGTAATTATGTCACTTGCAAACAGTGTGGACTCAGATGAAATGACTCCTAGAGGAACTTCCTCATCAGGGTCTGCACTGTTTGTCATGTTACACTTTTCTTTAGAAAAAATCCCTAAATGTTCACCATAAGCTGGACCTGTTTGGATTTTGGAATAGTCCATTTAAGCGATGTAAGGGCGTAACTAATAGTCTGTTGTAATAACACTGACTATTTTCGTTTCCACCAAACTATTGAGAAGCTGTTGAATAAGTGTCCAATAGGCAGAATCTTAAGGAGACGCCGAGTGTAATCGAAACCTTTGTAAACGCGAAACCAGGTCGCGATTAGCGAAAAAGGTTAACATTATTTTCAATATCGAGTTGGAATTGACCCGTCTGTTTCTGTTTAACTCTGAAACTTCTGGTATTCACCAAACACTCCACTCAGATACGGTGCCGAAAATTAGAAAAGACCAAGTATCGGTTAGTTACACGCTATAAAGACTTTATTGGAAGTTTGTAATACATTATAAATGACAGAAAGAGTTTTGTTTGAAACAAAATATGCTGACCAATACTGACAAAAATATCTCATTCAGATTTCAAAACACAAATTAATTAAAAACATGTTACAGTGCTCCCTCCCTACAACGGCCCTCTCAATAACGAGTCCCTCCGTACAACAACGCATGTCACTGTTTCCGAAACAACAAGGCTCCAGACACAACTTTTTCCATCATATTTTCTTTATGCCTCCATCAAACCCTATGTTGTGACCACCCTTTAGAATCGTCACTTTGTGACGATTCTAAAGAGTGGTCACAACGTCACTTTGTGACGATTCTAAAGAGTGGTCACAACATAGGGTTTGATGGAGGCATAACGGTTTTAGTTCTCGAAATACACCTTATCTGGGGATCTGCAAACAAGCTAATTATGTTTGATTTTCCCTCCCTATAACAACTCCCTCTGAACAACACATACAATCTTCGTATCCCAAAGGGTGTCGTTGCAGAGAGGGAGCACTGTAGTTGCTAAACCGTGTGAATCTTGCTGATACGCCGACGAATTAACCTATTGTATTGTTTGATTAACCATTTCCCTATTCAGTGTTTATTCCAATACCTACTGAATATTCATGGACCAAAAAGTAATAATGGAATATGGACGGTGATATAGTGTAGTCATTTTAGAAAGTAAAGAAACAGATATATCACATTAGCAAACAGAGCAGGCACTTACCAGAGGGCTCCTATAGGAGCCGTTTGATCTGGATCTACTCTGTTTGCAAATGCGTGAAAATATGTTTATATGAAGGAAAGGGTTAAGACGAAATCATACTCCAGTAGCACCCACGATACCATGAAATGATACACTAGTATAAACTCTTTACTCCACATATAGGCTTAAACCTTATAAGGGTAATGCAAACAGAATAGGTACAGATCAGTGTCTGCATTTATTTGCTTGTGAAATTATATAGATTAGATTCTACAGTTTATGAGATGGTCAAAGTTCGCCTATTTGTACCACCTTATTGAAATAGCTATTTGGTTATCACATAATTAATGCATTATTTCGTTTGGCGACAAGATATAGTTCGTATTACACTAACCAGGAGCCGTCTGATCAGGGCTGCTCTGTCTGCTTTAGAAAACATCAGTGAATAAATATTCATGATGTCATCATTTCTTAAATGAATATTAAAACAGAGAAACGGTTAACGATAGTGTCTATACTATTTAACATAAATCAGTATCTGTAAAGGTCCTTATCCTTTATACAGTGTAGATCCTAGACACGCGCTATGAAACAGGCCCTGTTCTTTGGACAAGCATATACGGTTTGCAATGTACAGGTCGTACTTCCTCGCAACTCGGGTCATATGAACACTGCCGTATAGGACAATCGAACCTCAGGAAGTGCAAACAGTGTAGAACGAGATCAATCGCTGCGTTTAAACTATTTTACCGTCGAAGTTGCACTCGGAAATAATTAGGTAGAATTCAGATGAGACAACGAGTAACTCATCGTCTCATAAGGATCAAACTGGTTGAAACGCCACTTTTGTGTTTGTGAAGAATAGGAAGGGAGGTCCGCTTTGGCCTTAACCTTTACAGTGTGGGACACACGAAACACTAATGTCGACTGCATGCAATGTTACACTTTTCTTTAGAATTAATTTTGAATAGTCCATTTGAAAATTCAGACTTGTAAGGGTAAAAACAGACGACAATGTGTGCATGCGATATTTATTTGGGGCTAAAGGCATAAACGCGTCGTCTGAATAGGTTCTATAATTTCCTATCCATATGTTCTGGCCGGTTCTAAGGTTTCCTATTCATATTTACTGGTCGCTTCTACAGCTTCAAATCAACATTTAGTGACCGGTCCTACAGTTTTCCGTCCATATTTGCTGGCTAGCTATAGCTTCCCATCCATATTTGCTGACCGGTTCTAAAGTTTCCCATCCATATTTGCTGGCCGCTTCTACAGCTTCCTATCCTATCCATATTTGCTGATCAGTTCTACATTTTCCCATCCATATTTGCTGGCCGGTTCTAGTTTCCCATCACAATTGCTGACAGACTCTACACTGTTTACAGGACCTAAAAGATGGTTTTATTACAGCAGGACTCATTTATGCTAAGGGAAAATAAACAACAACAGAAACATAAGTTTGTATTATATTTCATAATATTAAAAGATTTAAATTAGGTATGATCAATGTTATCTTATGTCATTTCTGTCGTAAAGGCAAATTTAACGAATTACTTCCGAAATATTTTTGTTGGTTACACGTAATCACTCAGACAACATAGACGGCTACTTAAAGCAATTCAATATTTTATTACAATAAACATCTACAATAACCGACAGCTGCCTCACAAGAAAGGAGTACACGTGTTGTAAACTGTGTTTAACTTTTTCGATGCGAAATGTTGTTGTCTGCAAATTTTGTCGTCTGCTACAATTGTCAAGTTTTATTGTTCTTCATTTTCCATAAAATAGTCATAGGAACAAACAGTTTGGATCCTGATGAGACACCGAGTTACTCGGGATTTCATCTGGATCCAAACTGTTTGCATAGGTAATTGCAGGCAACGGACTAGTTCACTCATTCCCTAATATTGACTTTTATTTACACCTCTGTGTACACTTTTAGAAACAATTGTGATAAATAAAGCATTTGCCCCAAAAGGACCATAATTATGCTCTATATATCAATATGGTTTCAAAACAAAAACAATTCTAAAGTTTTCTTTTTTTCTAGTAAATGCTCATTTGCGATAGATTTATTCAAAGAGGCGAAATCTAAAAATAACACTTGAGGGAATATATTAAGTCATAATATTAAGAATACAGCTTTCGCCTCCGTAACGTAGCTAGGCTATGTGCAGTGATAAGGCAAATACAAAGCCCTATCATGGTTCCCATGGCATCCAGGTAAACTATTTCCTATACTGTCCTGATAATCAGGGTCTTGCTATTACCAATTAGTATCTCGGTTCTAAAGGAAATAGGGATTGGCTGATTGGTACTCCTGGTATCTATACAGGTACTCGTATGAAAATATCAGTTATGGACCAAATGAACTGAACATAGAAGACGGGTAAATGAACTATAAATTCAATGAACATTACCACTAGTTAAATGAATATATGTTTATGAAAAAAAAATGAAATTAGAGGTTTTTGTCACAAAAACGGATGTCTCCCCTCTAATAAAAGCAATATGTAAATAGAAATCACTAAAATGTTATGGACTTGATGAATGATACTTCCCCTCATTATGCGCTTTCCACACCACATTTTTCAAGAAGAAAATGATAACAGCTAATAACTCCAAAAATATTGATACCAGAGTTATGGCCCTTGTGCATGGCACTTACTTTCATCATGCTCTTTCTGTAAATGAAATGTCATTCCAATAGCATCAGTCGAACAGGAGTTATTGATCGGACAAAAAATGTAACAAAGGGCAATAACTCCAAAAGTATTGAAGCCAGAGTTATGGCCCTTGTTCATGACACTTTCTCTCACCATGCTCTTTCCATAAATGAAGTTTCAATACGATGGCAAGATCCATGTAGGAGTTATCGTCCGGACAAGAAAGCGTTAAACAAATGTACAAGGGGCAACAACTCTCAATTTATTGAAGCCAGAGTTAAGGACCTTATGCATGACACTTTCTCTTATCATGATCTTTCCATGTATGAAGTTTCACTCCAATGGCATGTGCCATATAGGAGTTATCATCCTGACAAAAAAGTGTGTTTTTTTAACAAAGGGCAATAACTCATATATTATTGAAGCCAGAGTTATGGACATTGAACATGACACTTTCTCTTATCATGATCTTTCCATATATGAAGTTTCAATCCAATGGCATGAGCCATATAGGAGTTATCGTCCGGACAAACAATTGTGAAAAGAAATTACAAGGGCAATAACTCCATCATTAGTGAAGTCAGAGTTATGGACCTTGTGTATGACACTTCCTCTCGTCATGATCTTTCCATATATGAAGTTTCAATCCAATGGCATGAGCCATATAGGAGTTATCGTCCTGACAAAAAAGTGTGCATTTTTTTACAAGGGGCAATAACTCCTATATCACACCGTCCAATCGATTATGGTTACCCCATCGATAAAGCTGTGGTTACCTCGCGCAGCGAGAGTCGATTTAAAAGGCTAGTTTGTATTTTGTTCCTAAAGATTCTTACTTTCAGAATATCGGCACTTCTTTGTATGCAGTCGTAAAAAGAAGTGTTTGCCGAACATGTTGGTGTAATATTTTCCCAATAGCATGCAGAATGGTGTATTAAATCAGTGATTCAACGTGGATTAAGATGCCAAAACACCGTTTTCTTTCTTTGGGACTAAATATCTCCGATGTATGACAAACTCACGTTAATCCAACGATGTCGAAGGTAAATCGAAATATTTTTATGTCCATCCTTTGACTATCATCTTTCTTTGTTCAAATTCAAGGTAGTTACAGGTGTTTTCCTGTACTGAGTTGATGCTCGAATGGCTAAGGTTACCCAATTTTGAAAAATTGGTGGTTAAGGTGCACCCTAAATCTGGGCGCATTTAGGCTAAGGTTACCCGACAACTAATATATGTAGTATTACAGCATCTGAAGACACACACGTCGTATGTTTTCCCTTGAACTTGAAAAATAAGAGCCACAACTGTCATGTACATATTCTGTAAATTGTATTTAGCCAATTATGTTCACAACAATTATTATTTCTAACGTGTAAATCGAGTTTGTACAAAGACAACATTCAACAACGTTCACAAAGACAACGTTCACCTATACGATTTTACAATTAGGTGAACTATCAACATGTATAAACGTATTTAACTCTATTGTAAGGACGGTTATTGATTTGCTAAAATTATTCTCAATGCAAACATGGTATCAAATGTGTATATATACACAACTCATTTTGAATATGTATGGGTGAATTACTTTTAAAGCGCAAATAATCGATCCGTTTACGCAAACGGAATTGCTTTTTTTTTTCTAGAAAAGGGTCTTTTCCGCTACTAGGAAATGCACTATTGAAGAATGTTTTGCAAATCTCCTATGCGGAATCATTAATAAACACTTCGTCCTTGAAAACATCTTCATCGTTACACTTTTCCAAGTATTTTTGTTATTCAGACAGTATAAATCGAGCTAGATCTAATACTTGACGCATTGGTTTGTTTCTTCGAAGACAAAGTGTTATATCTACATTTTGAAATTGATTTGGCTATGTATCATATGTGTGACATATGCGAGTATATCCAGAGCCTGTCGAGCATCGTATAACAATTAAAAACAAGACACGGAAATGGATTCGGCCCCGACGTTTTCGTACTCAGTGTGACTAGGACCAAATTAAGTCAGTCCTATGCTCCTGTGATTTAGGTCTACGCCTCCATGAAGTGTTGGATATCTAGTATATGATGAAGAACGAAAGATATGTCCGTGTAGATCTATATCAATTTCCGTTTGACGATTAATATCTACAATTATCTTAAAGAATTAAGTTTTAAACAGTTCAGATCTTAGAATTATTGTAGTAATTTAATTTATTGTTATCAGTTGCTCCTTTAAACATACAGAATCGTGTGCTTCAACTAGATGATCGATGATATCTGGTAATGCATTGTGTTTCATATAGCAGTAATAACATTGGCACATGCAGCACTCCATGGTTATGGCTGGTAACCTAAAAGCAAGTGGAATTTAGTAAATGCTCAATAGATCTTGGTGGTGTTGTTTTTGCCGATTAACTTTCATTTTGTAAACTATTAGCACGGGAATGATGGATCTATTCAACACTAGACAAACTCCTTACAGTATAAATACATTATAAGGGGTTAGCGTAGTTTTGCGTGTAGACCCAGGTTAAACGTCTCCTGACTGTTTGCAATGCTATGCGCAATGAAGATATTTTAATACAAAAGGAAAAAATAGATATAATAAAGATATGCAGTACAGACACAAACCAAGTGTCACATGATAAATATAGCATCCGACCTGTGTTTACATGTTTTGTGCTTCAATACAAATAATGTTTTTTTTCAAACAATAAACAGGGAAATATTTACTGTGAGAAATCGATCAGGTTGTACGTCTTTGTACAAACTCGATTTACACGTTAGAAATGATAATTGAAGATTGTGAACATAATTGGTTAAACACAAGTAACAGAATATACATGACAGTTGTGCGTCTTATGTTTCAAGTTCAAGGGAAAAAATACGACGTTTGTGTCTTTAGATGCTGTAATACTACATATGTTAATTGTCGGGTAACCTTAGCCTAAATGCGCCCAGAATTAGGGTGAACCTTAACCAACAAATTTTCAATATTGGGTAACCTTATCCATTCGAGCATCAACTCAGTACACGAAAACACCTGTAACTACCTTGATTTTGAACAAAGAAAGATGATAGTCAAAGGATGGACAGAAAAATACTTCGATTTACCTTCGACATCGTTGGATTAACGTGAGTTTGTCATACATCGGAGATATTTAGTCCTAAAGAAAGAAAAACGGTGTTTTGGCATCTTAATCCACGTTGAATCACTGATTTAATACACCATTCTGCATGCTATTGGGAAAATATTACACCAACATGTTCGGCAAACACTTCTTTTTACGGCTGCATACAAAGAAGTGCCGACCTTCTGAAAGTAAGAATCTTTAGGAGCAAAATACAAACTCGCCTTTTAAATCGACTCTTGCTGCGAGAGGTAACCACAGCTTTATCGATGGGGTAACCATAATCGATTGGACGGTGTGTATATTAGTGAAGCCAGAGTTATGGACCTTGTGCATGACACTTCCTCTCATTATGCTCTTTCTATATATGAAGTTTCAACCAACTGGCATCAGGCATATTGAAGTTATCGTCCGGACAAAAAAGTGTTGTTTTTTTACAAGGGGCAATAACTCCTATATTAGTGAAGCAAAAGTTATGGACCTTGTGCATGACACTTCCTCTCATTATGCTCTTTCCATATATGAAGTTTCAATCAACTGGCATCAGGCATATTGAAGTTATCGTCCGGACAAAAAGTGTGACGGACAGACGGACAGACGGACAGACAGACAGACGGACGGACGGACGGACAGACGGACAGACGGACAGACGGACAGACAGACAACTCTCACGAAAGCAATATGTCTCCCCCATATAAATATGGGGGGAGACATAATAACCTCTGGCTAAAACGTAATGATTAAAAACAGAATATTCGTTCTTGAAGCGCTATTAATTTTATCGGATAATAAACTGCAGTTTGGAGTTCCGAGGAACAGTCATTGAACGCTTGACTGGGTATCCATTCGTAGCAGAGCGATACACCATGGATAATATAACTCATTAAAACCGTTTGAATAAAGATAATTCATATTTTAATAGGAACATGACCCAATTATGTTTTAACAAGCAGGGGAGGTAAATGCGAGTGGGGTTTTATACCGATTTAAGGGTATCAAACCTCGCACCTATTCCATCCCCACCCTAAAAGACAAACCGTGTAAACAAACGCATCCCCTCTCCAACTATTTAACAACAACCGCTATGGCAAATGCATTGGTAAATTGCATGTAAAACGAAAACATATTTAAGTGACACAAACAGGATCCACCTTTCGCTAGTGTACAAAAACAAACCAACAAACAGAGTAACTGTAGAAAAGTAATAACGTGTATGATAACAACGAGGTAATACAAGTACCGACCCCCTCCATCCGTTTCCGGATTTGATAAGACGTCTTCATAGAGTACTAAGGCTTTATTTCAGTAATAATTGTACATAACATGGCAAAACATAAAATACAACATATAAAAGCCATGTGATGCGCACTAGACACCAAGGATAACACAAAAAGGAAAATATGTTCCTTATTTCCATTGTGGTCCTTGATTCTTGTGACAAGACACAGATAGTCCCAGTATTTGTTTTTTTTATTATGTCTCCCCCATATTTATATGGGGGAGACATATTGTTTTCGTGAGAGTTGTCTGTCTGTCCGTCTGTCCGTCTGTCTGTCTGTCCGTCACACTTTTTGTCCGGACGATAACTTCAATATGCCTGATGCCAGTTGATTGAAACTTTATATATGGACAGAGCATAATGAGAGAAAGTGTCATGCACAAGGTCCATAACTCTGGCTTCACTAATATAGGAGTTATTGCCCCTTGTAAAAAATCGCACTTTTTTGTCCGGACGATAACTCCTATGTGGCTCATGTCATTGTATTGAAACTTCATATATGGAAAGATCATGACAAGAGGAAGTGTCATGCACAAAGTCCATAACTCTGGCTTCACTAATATTGGAGTTATTGCCCTTTGTAAAAACAAATCACAATTGTTGTCAGGACGATAACTTCAATATGCCTGATGCCAGTTGATTGTAACTTCATATATGGAAAGAGCATAATGAGAGGAAGTGCCATGCAAAAGGTCCATAACTCTGGCTTCACTAATATAGGAGTTATTGCCCTTTGTAAAAAATCACATTTTTTTTGTCAGGACGATAACTCCTATATGGCACATGCCATTGGAGTGAAAATTCATACATGAAAAAGTCATGATAAAAGAAAGTGTCATGCATAAGATCCTTAACTCGAGCTTCAATAAATTTAGAGTTATTGCCCCTTGTACATTTGTATAACGCTTTCTTGTCCGGAAGATAACTCCTACATTGCTCTTGTCATCGTATTGAAACTTCATACATGGAAAGAACATGATGAGAGAAAATGTCATGAACAAGGGCCATAACTCTGGCTTCAATACTTTTGGAGTTATTGCTCTTTGTTACATTTTTGGCAGATCAATAACTCCTGTTCGACTGATGCTATTGGAATGACATTTTATTTTTGGAAAGAGCATGATGAAAGTAAGTGTCATGCACAAGGGCCATAACTCTGGTATCAGTATTTTTGGAGTTAGCTGTTATCATTTTCTTCTTGAAAAATGTGGTGTGGAGAAAGCGCATAATGAGGGGAAGTATCATTCATCAAGTCCATAACATTTTTAGTGATTTCCCTTTACATATTGTTTTTATTAGAGGGAAGACATCCGTTTTTGTGACAAAAACCTCTAGTTACACCACATTTCAATAGCACTGTTTTCATAATATATACATGTACGTTCAAAAGTGCTTTACAACTTATCATGAAAATTAATAAAACAAAATCATATACATGCACATACAAAGTAACCAACAACGTGAGCTAGACATAAAATAAAACTAGAACTATCACTAAAGGTGATTGATACATCCACCCACCACATTGTCAAAAGATCCAATGACTTCAATACAAAAGGCAATAGCTCAATACTCTTTTCATTCACACTTGTGGAAAGAAAAGTTTTAATGTCCAGTCAAGGAATGACTCACATTAAAATTATGTCACACACATCTACACATCATTATAAGTGCATGTATCAAATTTGAGGTCCAATGGTGAAGAAATGTAGAAGTAGTTCTTGAGAACTTATGCTCTAGACAAAAAAATACTTTTGAAAAGTAACAAAGTGGAATAAATCCCTTAAAAATGAATTTAGATTTACAACCTTTATTGACTGCACATCCTTTCATCCCCTCTATCCATGTCTAAAATTTCACAGTTGTGACTACAATACTTGAGAAGGTATGATCCGTACAAATTATTGCTTCTGAAAAGTAACTAAGGGGAATAACTCCCTCAATAATGAATTTAAATTTACAACCTTTGTGGACTGCACATCCTCTTATCACCCTCTATCCATATATAAAAGTACAAAAATGAGTCATGCAGGAAACACCACATGCAGAACAAATAGACGCCCGAACAGCAACACAAGGAAACAGCAAATGTACATAACTATAAAAACATCAAGAGACGCACAAAGACAAAACAAACATACAATAGGGGGAAGATGGAAGTACCGCCTTGGAACGGTCAGTGACAAAAGTCACTGGGGGTTAAACAGGTTTTGGGCGCCCAACCTCACACTTATTCCATCCTCACCCTAAAAGACAAACAGTGTAAATAAACGTATCCCCTCTCCGACTAATCTACAACAACCGCGATGACAAATACAGTGGTAAAGTGCATGTATAACGAAAACATTTAAGTGAACAAACTGTATCCACCTATCGCTTGTGTACTCAATGATTGAGCTGCAAACAGAGTAACTGTAGAAAAGTAATAAAGGGTACGACAAAAACGAAATAGTACAGATATCCGACGTTCTCCTTTAAGTTTCACAGTTGTGCCTACAATATTTGACAAGTTATGCTCTGGACAAAAAATCGCTTCTGAAAAGTAACTAAGGGGAATAACTCCCTCAAAAATGAATTTAGAGTTACAACCCTTGTTGAATGCGCATCCTCTCATCACCCTCATAATGTGTACCAAGTGTGAAGACAATATCATAAACAGGTTTCAAGAAAATGGCATGTCCCAAAAATATTAACCAATTAAGAGAAAAAATATGAAGTTAAAAAGGGCATAATTCTGTCAAATTTTGTGCAAGGGTTATGAAACATGGAGAAGATTGTCCCCACATAACACTTATAATATGTATTAAGTTTGAAGGTGGTATCATAAATAGTTTTCAAGAAAAAAACAAATGTAAAAAAAACAAATTATGAGACATAATATGAAGTTAGAAAGGGGCATAATTCTGTCAAACTTTGTGCAAGAGTTCTGAAACATGGAGAAGAGTGTCCCCACATAACACTGATACTACGTATTAAGTCTGAAGGTGGTATCATAAAGTGTTTTCAAGAAAAAAGCAAATGTCCCGGATAAACGCGAGTGAGTGACAGACGGACGGACGGACGGAGAATGTGATTCCTATATTGCCCCCACCACAGGTGGTGGGGGTATAATAAACATACAATAGATAAACAAGAGTAAAGTAAAAAGCAGTACTTAATAAAAAATGAAAGCAGTACTTAATAAGTCTTATTTAAATGGTAATAAGGTTCTAAAGGTTTAAGAAGCTACAATATACAAACTATATCCTTCATTAAGCATATAAAAAGGCAATAGGCCTAAAACTTAGATTATGACAGTAAGCTTAAGAATGTAACTTCTAGAATGTAACACTTTAAATCATCAGTTATAACAAGTACAGAGATTAAAAGACATTTTAATGATCAGTGTAGTGACGGACGAAGAGATTATCATTATAAATAACTATCACATATATAATCTTAAAATATAGTATCACAGAAACTATCCTTATGAACAATTCATAATAAAATGAAAAACCTATACAAATTAACAAAGATAAGAAAGCAATGAATAAAACGAAACGCTGATATTCAAGAAATGCAATAAATACAGAAGTACCATCAATTTAACGAAATCTATTAACTTGAAGGATCACACATTTTAAGAATATATGTACTTCACAACAACAGGTGTTAAGTGCTTGTGTTGCGGCCATAACAAGTCGCCCGTACTTTTGAAAATTGAATACTGCTTAAGCCCGTGCTTGGGCGTGAGTAGTGTTGCACTTTTAATTACTACTCATGAACAGACTCAATGAAACCGAGTCTGAAATTTTCTCTTTTTGCATTTCTACTTTTGCTTTCGAAGAATCACCCATTTTAAGAACATATGTACTACACAACAGCAGGTGTTAAGTGCCTGTGTTGCGGCCATAAAAGTCGCCCTGTACTTCATTCTCAGTGTTGTTATATGTTCTGGTCTTTCGGGATCTTTAGTTTTGATGCTATTAGTTTTGAAAATTGAATACTGCTTAAGCCGGTGCTAGGGGGCGTGAGTAGTGTTGCACTTTTAATTACTACTCATGAACACACTCAATAAAACCGAGTCTGCAATTTTCTCTTTTTGCATTTCTACTTTTGCTTTCGAAGAATCACCCATTTTAAGAACATATGTACTTCACAACAGCAGGTGTTAAGTGCTTGTGTGGCGGCCGTAAAAAGTCGCCCCGTACTTCATTCTCAGTGTTGTTATATTTTCTGATACTTCGGGGTCATTAGTTTTCATGCTATTAGTTTTGAAAATTAAATACTGCTTATGCCGGTGCTAGTGGGCGTGAGTAGTGTTGCACTTTTTAATTACTACTCATGAACAGACTCAATAAAACCGAGTCTGCAATTTTCTCTTTCTGCATTTCTACTTTTGCTTTCGAAGGATCACCCATTTTCAGAATATATGTATTCCACAACAGCAGGTGTTAAGTGCTTGTGTGGCGGCCGTAAGACTTCGCTCCGTATTTCATTCTCAGTGTTGTTATATTTTCTGGTCATTCGGGATAATTAGTTTTCATGTTATTAGTTTTGAAAATTAAATACTGCTTAAGCCGGTGCAAGGGGCGTGAGTAGTGTTGCACTTTTAATTACTACTCATGAACAGACTCAATAAAACCGAGTCTACAATTTTCTCTTTTTGCATTTCTACTTTTGCTTTCGAAGGATCAACCATTTTCAGAATATATTTATTCTTTATCTATCAAGGACGACTTAACATCAAATGCAAATTGACAAGAAGATTTACTTAAAGTCTAAGGAGGACCATTCGACAAGCGAACACCTCTGAAAAGAAATTATTTCTTACCAAAAATGAATATGTCCGGATATGAAACACCGTTTCGTGGAAGCGCCCTTAGATTACACTTATATTTGTCA